>SJYX01014046.1:8763-29428 GCA_006410675.1 Oreotragus oreotragus
CCGCAGCCCGCGCCTGCCGCGCCTCCCTGCCCTGCCCCCACTGGGTAATGGCGGACGCAGGCGTTTGCGCTGCTTTTCCGCTGGGCGAGTTACTGTTGGGCTTGTAATCTGTTGGTTTTAATTATTCATTTATTTTTCCTTCCTGTTATGTTGCCCTCTGTGTTTACAAGGCTCGCCACAGACTCGGCAGGGAGAGTGTTTCCTGGCGTTTGGAAACCTCTCTTCTTAAGCTTCCCTTCCCGGGACGGGCTTCCCTTCCCGGGACGGAGCTCCCTCCCCACCTCCTTTGTCTCTTTTTTTTCCGGCTTTTATATTTTTTCCCCTACCTGCTTTTGAAGTCAGTGCTCTGTTTTTCTGGGTGCCTGATGTCCTCTGCCAGCATTCAGAAGTTGTTTTGTGGAGTTTGCTCAGCCTTGAGATGTTCTTTTGATGAATCTGTGAGGGAGAAAGTGGTGTCCCCGTCCTATTCTTCCGCCATCTTGACCGTATACTCCTTAATCTTTAAATTAACTTTATTTTTCAGAACAGTTATTTTTGAAGTAACTATTTACAGAAAAATTGAAAAGATAGCACATTTTTCATATTCTCTGAATCCAGTTTCACCTATTAACATCTTATATTAATGCAGTATACATTGAAATTAATGAAACTATATTGAAAATTATCCATTGAGCTCCATAGTTTAAAAGTTCAGATTTATTTAGGTTTTACATAATGTCCTCTTTTTTGGTTGTCCTAGGGTCCTATCCAGGGATACCATATTATATTGAGTTGTCATGTTGCCATAAGACTTACTTGGTTGTGACAGTTTTTTAGGCTTTTTTTGTTGTGATGATCTTGACAGTTCTAAGTAGTTCAGTTCAGTTGCTCAGTCATGTCCTACCCTTTGCGACCCCATGGACTGCAACACGCCAGGCTTCCCTGTCCATCACCAACTCCCGGAGCCTACTCAAACTCATGTCCATTGAGTCAGTGATGCCATCCAACCATCTCATCCTCTGATGTCCCCTTCTCCACCCACCTTTAATCTTTCCCAGCATCAGGGTCTTTTCAAATGAGTTGATTCTTTGCATCAGGTGGCCAAAGTATTGGAGTTTCAGCTTCAGCATCAGTCCTTCCAATGAATACTGGTCAGATAGTTTGAAGAATGTCCCTAAATTTGAGCTTGTCTGATGTTTTCCTCATGATTAGACTGGAGTTAAAGGTTTTAGGGAGGAAGACTACAAAGGTAAAGTACCATTTTCATCATGTCATCTCAAGAGTACACACAACCAACAAACCTTATCACTGTTGAAGGTTACCTAGCTCACATGTCTCAGCTAGTGTTTTTCAGATTTTCACATTGTAGTTACTCTTATTCCTCCAAGTTGGCTTCCCCCCGACCACCACCCCACCGCCAACCCACTTCTCTTTGGAAGGAAGTTACTATGCACACCGTATAATTATGGAATGAGGTTATTCTTCACCTCCTGGAGAGTGATGTATTTGCATAAATTATTTGAAATTCTGCATGGGAGATTTGTTTCTTCTTCACCATTTAACTGTTCGGCCATTTATTTACATCATTGTGATCACATATTTTGTGTTTTAATCCAGTACTACTCTATTTTTTGCTCAAATTGTTCTGGCTTTGGTCATTGAGACCTCTTTCAATTGGTTCCTGTGATCCTTTGACAAACACCCATTATTTGTGTGTGTGTGTGTGTCTGTGTGTGTCTTTGTGTTTTTTAACATTTGCATACTCTGGTACTATAAGATGCTTCAAATTCATCTTGTATATTCCCTGTTTTATCCCTAGAATAAGCCATTTCTTCAAGGAGCCCGGTTCTTTGCAATGGCTACTGATACTAGAAACCAAGGTCGATGTGATTTGTTGCTTTTAATATGTTCAGGCCCTGTCTCTTATACACATCTAGATGTGTATAAGAGACAGGGGNTTTTTTAGCATTTGCATACTTTGGTACTATAAGATGCTTCAAATTCATCTTGTATATTCCCTGTTTTATCCCTAGAATAAGCCATTTCTTCAAGGAGCCCGGTTCTTTGCAATGGCTACTGATACTAGAAACCAAGGTCGATGTGATTTGTTGCTTCTAATATGTTCAGGCCCTCTGAATTGATAGCAAAAAAATATATGTGTGCATTCTAACCCATCTGCATAAACATATCTATAAATATTTTTATATGAAACCATTTCTAACTGTATTAAGCTAAACATGAGTTCATATTGATATTTCCAACTCCATTATCATATGGATCATTCTAGTCTTCCCTGCTTATCTGCAATCTCCCATTTCAACACTGAGAATCTTGGTTCCTACCACCTGCTGTTTATTTAATTCCAGTGTACATGAATAGCAGCATCAGAATTGTTAACCTATTCCCACTGTGGGAAACAAGTTTGTCAGTTAAGGTACTGTGCTTATGTATAGTTGCTTTTGTCTTTAGTCATACATGTTACAGATTTTACTAATTTCCAGAGCTATTTAGATTAGCCCCTTTTCCCTATAACCATCTCAGTGAACTTGTTTCATACATTTATAATATAGTTAAATTGCTTGATTACATTCTGCTTTCCATCCTGCTAATGATGTATTTTTTAACTTGTATACGTTAGTTTACTCTTTCTTTTTTGCTGTAAAGTTCAGTGGGCCTTGTCAGATGCCTAGTGTGATGTATCCACAGTGATACTATCACATAGAATAGTTAGTTTCACTGCCTTCAAAGTCTTATGCCTCACTTATTCAGCCCCCTACCACTTTCCCCTAAACTAGTGACTACTAATATCTACTGCCTGTATAGTTTTGCTTTTTCTAAAAGATTATAAAAATAGAAAATAGAGTTCAGACTGACTTTTTTCACACACCAATATGTATTTAAGATTTATTTATTTATTTATTTTTCCCCTCTGTGGTTTGATAAAATGGGTGAAAGTCACTCAGTCATGTCCAACTCTTTGTGACTCCATGGATTATATGGTCCATGGAATTCTCCAGGCCAGAATACTGGAGTGGGTAGCCTTTCCCTTTTCCAGGGGATCTTCCCAACCCAGCGATCAAACCCAGGTCTCCTGCATTGCAGGCGGATTCTTTACCAGCTGAGCCACCAGGGAAGCCCCTGTGATTTGGTAGCTCATTTCTGTTTATCGCTTAATTATATCCCTGTCTGAATGTACCCTAGTTTATCCATTCAACTGCTGAAGAACATCTTGGTTGCTCCTGGTTTTTATACAACTGTAAGCACAGTCAGTTCTAATTATTCATGATAATTCTGTAAAGTCACTGTGAACACTGAATTAGTGAATACAGACTTTTTGCTCCTAGGGGAAATACAGGATCAGATTCCTGTAAACTTTCAGTCCACATTTTCACCAGGTAATCAGTTCACAACCTTGTTTTATGTGTTTCTGCATAAAGGCATCTTATATATACTTAAAAATAATTAATTGCACAGTCTTAAATAATTTTAAACCAGGGGCTTTGGAGTTCATTTTTATTATATATGTTTATTTGCCAACATCCTTGTAAAACAAGTCAGTCTCATCAGTGTTGAAAACTTTCTCTTCCACATAACCCTTTCCCTGTGTAACTTTTAATAGGTAATAAAAAAAATCTTCCACAGCCTCCTGGTCCTCAGAAACTGTCAGTTCAGTTCAGTCGCTCAGTCGTGTCCGACTCTTTGCGACCCCATGAATCACAGCACGCCAGGCCTCCCTATCCATCACCATCTCCCAGAGTTCACTCAGACTCACGTCCATCGAGTCCATGATGCCATCCAGCCATCTCATCCTCGGTCGTCCCCTTCTCCTCCTGCCCCCAATCCCTTCCAGCATCAGAGTCTTTTCCAGTGAGTCAACTCTTCGCATGAAGTGGCCAAAGTACTGGAGTTTCAGCTTTAGCATCACTCCTTCCAAAGAAATCCCAGGGTTGATCTCCTTCAGAATGGACTGGTTGGATCTCCTTGCAGTCCAAGGGACTCGCAAGAGTCTTCTCCAACACCACAGTTCAAAAGCATCGATGCTTCGGCGCTCAGCTTTCTTTACAGTCCAACTTTGACATCCATACATGACCACAGGAGAAACCATAGCCTTGACTAGATGGACNCTGCTGTGAACATCTATGTGTACATTTTTGTGTGGATATAACATTTCAACTCATTTGGGGAATATGAAGGAGCATAATTACTGAATTATATGGTAAAAGTAAGTTTAATTTTCTAAGAAACTGCCAAATTGTCTTTCAAAGTGGCTACACCATTTTGCATTCCCCCAGCAGTGAATGAGAGCTCTTATTGTTCTACCTTCTCACCATTTATGTATTGTCAGTTTTTAGATTTAGGCCATTGTAATAGGTGTCTATGGTATCTAATTGTTATTTTTAAGTTCCCTAATGACATTGATGTTGAGTGTCTTTTTATATGCTTGTTTTCTATCTGTGTATCTTCTTTAGTGAGCAGTCTGTTCTCGATTTTTAAACTGAGTCGTTCATTTTCTTATTGTTGAGTTTAAATATTTTTTGGTATATTTTTGTTTATCTGATGTGTTTTTTCCAAATATTTTCTGCCAATCTGTGACTTGTCTTCTCATTCTCTCGACTTTCAGAAGTAAAATTTTGAAGGTAACTTCATCAATACTCCTTTTTTAAAAGTATGGCAAAACCAATACAATATTGTAAAGTAATTAACCTCCAATTAAAATAAATAAATTTATATTAAAAATTTTTGCCTATTTTTCTTGATGAATTTTGCTGTCTGTCAACTTCTATAAAATGTCTTACAGGGATTTATATTTATCTGCTCTGGGAACTGGGAAAACCACTGAAAGCATTTTAAATACTTCTTCATATGGCAAAACCAATACAGTATTGTAAAGTAAAATAAAATAAAATTAAAAAAATAAATAGTTCTGAAGTAGAATGAAAATATAAGGGATCCTTGTGTAGTTTCTGTTTTCAATATAACCCTGAAATTATGGGGTTTCTCTATCATGTGAAAAAAATTTCCATTACTTTTGTAGTCTCAATTTAAAAACTCAACATTTGTCTCTCAACAAATGCTAAGTCAGTATCTAATGAGTTGATGCTTTTTAAAACTTATATTATTGTTATAACGTTATAATTTATTATTTTACTGGTATGTGACAAATTCTCACCACTGGTTTTAAATTCTATGTTGTATCATTCTCTTTTTGTATAAATTTTATTGGGAAAAGAAAAAGTAAGAATTAAAAACTCCACCTTTGATGTCATGATATATGCTTTATATGTGTTTGCAACATCTTTGATAAATATCTTAAGTAGTTTTTTTCTTGCAGGAAGTATTTTTGGACTAGTTGGCTTTTTCTGTAGTTTCGGGGATAGCCATGTTGGAGTCATAGACTGTGAGGCTAGTCAGATCACAAGATACTAGAAATGAAAGGAGCCTCCAGCATTTTCTAGTTATGTTTCCTTATTTATAGGGGACGAAACTGAGACCTATGAGTCCATAAGTTGGGTAAAATTAAAATGGGTTTGTGACTTTCTAATCCAGATCTTCTCCTAACCTATGCTGTTGTTCTCTGAACCAAATGCAAGACCATACTTGGACATTCAAGCACTACATTCACCACCCGGTAAGAGCCAATAGGATAGACGTCTTTTACACCACATTTATTTTTATCAGTTGTTGTTTGCTGGTTTCTTTGCTTGGCAGTTGTGATGTGTGTGGGTCTCACTTGATTTCCAGGTTCCCGGTTGTAGCCATAGACCTTGGCATCTCTGCCCATGAGTATCATTCCCTCTTCCAGATCAGTGGTGATGCCTGCCCAATAACTTTGTTTTTCAGGCAACCGAAGCTGTGCCCTAGATTTCACAGTCGTATGGATGAGAATAAAAGAAATTTAGTTTACCNAGACCTTGGCATCTCTGCCCATGAGTATCATTCCCTCTTCCAGATCAGTGGTGATGCCTGCCCAATAACTTTGTTTTTCAGGCAACCGAAGCTGTGCCCTAGATTTCACAGTCGTATGGATGAGAATAAAAGAAATTTAGTTTACCAGGAAGATGGCACTGAAACTAAAATCAGTCCTCCAGATGATCCTTCTGCCCTCATGACTGTTTCCCAGGATATCAAACACACAGTAAGGGAGGAGGCCCACTGGTTGTGCACCATTATCTTTCTGTGTAGGTGCCCACGCTTTGCTCTCCTACGCTTGCTGCCTATGCTGTAGTGAGGAGAAAGGACATTTTCTGCCTTAATTTCTGAGTCAAAAGTGAGTTTTAAATGATGACAGAGGTTTTGTGAGTGTATATATTCTTGCAGAAAGCTGTGATCTTGTTGCCAAATTATTGGGACATTTTGTATTTTGATGCTATATGGGGGAAACGAGATAAAATATTTGAAATGGGACTATTCAGGATATACACAGAGTCACTGTACTTAGACAGTGAGTGTACACTAAGTACACTGATTTTCTCTATCACTCGTCACTCAGGTTCTGTTTTCAGGAGTTCCCAGTAAGCTTTATATAGGGCCGTAGAGAGGGTATCACTAGCTTAGTCTGTGACACAGATAGATATCTGAGAATGGTCTTTTTCTCTATATGAGATTAGGTGTCAGATGAAACTAGAGAGTCAACGAGTTTGAAAGGTTGAGGAAATGGGCCATCACTTGAGCAGTTCCTTTGAGGGCAGTTTCCTTAACTGCTTTATTAATGAAAATCCTGAAAATGGAGTCTGTTGTGGACCTACAGTGTTTGACTCTTGATTCTGAATTAAGCCCTCAAAATAACGTAGGTTTCCAGAGCACTTTCCTGAAGGGGATAACGGACCTCATGCTTCTTAGTGTTTTTAAACTTTCTATCTTTCCATTTCTCTATCCCATAATTGTCTCTCTTGATTTCTGAACACTCCTCCCTATGCAGATCTGTACCTGACTCACTCTGGCTGGCTCTTCCTCATTTGAGACACTGAAAGATTCCAACTTGGCCCTGCCCTCAGGCTTCTACCTTCTCAACTGATTGTTCCTCAGGTAACCCCAGCTTTGGAGAGGGGATGGAGTTTGCTACTCTGCCATATTGGAGTGAGGACTTGATGAGGCCTGGGTTCCTGAGGATATGAAGGGTGGAAAGACCTCGGTGAAATACCTGAAGGTGGTCTTCTTCATTGATTTGTTGGATTAGGGTCTAGGGTCGCAAGCTGACTGATCAGAGGACTGTCCTTTCAGGCTTTGGGCCTGGATCCCTGATGGCTGCTCTCCAGTGCCTGGCAGCAGTCTCCCCAACTTTGGGGTCATTGCAGCATCTGAAGTCTTGGTGCTTCTGTATCAAATAAGAGGAGGCTGTGAATGTATGAGGGAGAGATCCCATCCCTGGGGGCCCCTCCCTGGCCTCCACTGTCCTTAAGGATTTATTTTGTTGTCAGACTTCACCAGGAATGGGCATCACTAGCTCTGGGAATTGCAATTCCCTGATGATCTTATGTCCTATAAGAGAGTACCCTTAATGGGATTAGGAGATGTGTCTTAGCAGAACCTATGTTTTCATCAGGAAATTCAGGTAAATTCCTCATGTTTGCCTCAGAGAAGAATACTGAAATAAAATAAAACAATTGATCCAATATGGTTTTGACCAATCAAAAGTGCTCCTCATATGTAAAGGTTTATAATAATTATTTAAGATTTATGTAAATATGAGATCTCCAGTCCATTATTCCTTTCATGATTTGAGCAATGATCAATTTACACTATAGTGATATATCTTTTTAAGAGGAATGCTTGTTAACTTCATTAGGGTCAGCTCTCTAGAACAGGATCAAATTGGGTTGAAACAGAGATCTAGGAAGTTCACCTTATCCATTTCCTGGTTCAGGTGGAACCGTATCTGAAACAGGTCAAAGTGATTTTTAAAAGTTTTTCCGAAGTCCTCTGCAGAAAATGCTGCTGCTCTCTTACCACCCAGTACTGTTTTTCAGTTTTCACTCTCATAAAGTTTTTCCTAGTGTCTAAATTCATTGGAGAAGGAAATGGCAACCCACTCCAGTGTTCTTGCCTGGAGAATCCTAGGGATGGGGGAGCCTGGTGGGCTGCCGTCTCTGGGGTTGCACAGAGTCGGACACAACTGAAGCTACTTAGCAGCAGTGTCTAAATTAAATCTCTGGTGATATAGCTTGATCTTTTTTCTCCTAGTCTTTTTTTTTTTTTTGGATGGAAAATAAATGGACATCTCCCAATGTTGAGGCATTGGACTTTCAAGTTTTTAAAATTTTCTTTTTCTAAGTCCTTCTCTTTCTAAGTTCCTCATTTTACTCTTGTGTGTGTGTATGTGTGTGTGTGTGTGTGTGGCTTTTCTTTCTTATCTGTCATTCTTTCTGCATCTCCATTTTTCCCTTAAATTGAGTGAATAGAATCTCCCAAAATCCGTATGGTGAGGTGCAGACTGATCCCGAAATTCCAGAGATTTCTGGTGGGGCTGAGGATGAAGGAGGAAGCCCTGGGTCTGTAGTTCACCATTTTGAGAGTGGTGGGGGACCATCTCCTGAGAGATACGTTGGAAGTACAGTGTTCTGAAGACTCAAGGCTCAGAGACGGCAGTATTCCTAGTCACTACACCCATATCCAGGTGGATTCTATCTCCCTCAGGGACTCTCAGAAGAAGGCCACTTACCCAGTCTTGGATGCAGATGATGTGGGTGTCATGGAGCTCATCCCTGAGTGGCACACAGGAAGGAATCATTCCATTGCAGGGGTCTGAAAGTATCTCCTTAGGAGCCTTGAGCCCTGCTCACATCCTTAGTTTGGAGTATGGCCAGTCAAAGTGCGAGAGACCAGAACTTGTGGAGAAGCTAAAGAACTACAGGCCTGTCAGAGGCAGTTGCAGAACGTGACACTGGACATCTGGTCACATACAAAGTATATATCGAATCGTGGCCACCAGATCCCTGCTTAACCAGCTCTGGGCATTTGGAGTTACTCAAATTCCTCAGTCCCAGGGCACTGACACTAGATTAGGTCCTTGTCTCCTTTTCTAGTATGGAAAATACAATGAGATGACAATTCTTCTCATCTTATTCTGAATTCCCCCACCCACCCACCTTTTAGGAAGCAGAAAACAACAACAACAACAAAGATCCTAAATCCATGTTTTTTACATCGGGTCATCAAGCAGGTATTCTAGGGCCTGTAGTGACCTGTTTGGGAAAACAGCCTTCCTTGAATAAAGGAGAACATCTTTCAAGCTTAGATGAACTTAACCCTTTGACCTGTTGACCCTTAGGGCTCGGCAGCCAAAAGAAGTTTTCCCTGTACCTCAAGATGAGTTCTGGTTGGCCATATTTCCATATTTTTGGTCCTGTCTGCTGGCCTGCATGGGCCCAAGGAATGGTAACTGATATTCATAATTCAGCAGAGATTCCTGGGTGATAACTTATGGATACTTTCACTACACCACTCACTGAATGCTGTTAATCTTATGTGCACCTCCAAAGCTAAGATCACCTCCAAACCATAGAGACAGCATATGCTACAGAATGATAACAAAATAGCTTACATCACTGAGCAAGTCCTGTTTGAAGAACACTTCAAAAGACAAAACTGACTAGTGATACTTTTGGGCTTCCCAGATGTCACTAGTGGTAAAGAATCCACCAGCCAGTGCAGGAGACATGGGTCTGATCCTTGGACCAGGAAGATCTCTTGGAGTAGGCAATGGCACCCCACTCAAGTATTCTTGCCTGGAGAATGCCATGAGCAGAGGAGCCTGGTGGGCTATAATCCCTGGGATCACAAAAAGTCAGACACGACTAAGCAACTAAGCACAGCCATACATTTAACCTAAATTAGATGATCAGTTATAAATGTTCTTATGGACAAATAGTAAAATAATATACATTGAGTTAAAAGTGAAAAAAGTAGCTGGTTTCCAATGTTGGGTCAGTTTCAGGTATACAGCAAAGTGATTCAGTTATACGTATACATATATCCATTCTTTTTCAGATTCTTTCCCCATATGGGTTATTACAGAATGTTGAGTGGAGTTCCCTGTGCTATACAGTAAGTTCTTGTTGGTTATCTGTTTTATATATAGTAGTGTGTGTTTGTGACATTAGAGGATATTTCAGTGAACTCATTTATGTCCTTGGTATTCAAAATCTGATTCATGAACCACAGGTCCCAGCATCACATGACAGCTTCTTAGAAACAAAGAAACTGAGTCTCAGGCCTACTGAATTAAGTACCAAGGTAATTGGTATACATTCAAATGTTTGAAAAGCCCTGATTTATAAGTTCCTGTTTGGAAAGGAACGAACTATGCCTAAATTTATGCTATAATTCTAGGCCCCTGGAGGAGGGCATGGCAACCCCCTCCAGTATTCTTGCCTGGAAAATCCCCATGGATAGAGGAGCCTGGTGTGCTGCAGTCCATGGGGTTGCAAAGTGTTGGACATGACTGAGCAACTAAGCACAGCTACTGCATGTTGTAACTTGAAACTTAAAATCTGCATATGATCATTTGAGTACTATAATTTGACCACCCTAAATAATCATTCCATTTGGCTTCCCCACTCTTCAATGCCTCCTAAACCCTAAACACAGAGCTGGGAAGCTTCCCTCCGATTGTTGTCTCTCCTCTCCTGACAAGTGCCACGTCTGACGGGGCTGAGAGTGTCCTCTGGCCCTCAACAGCCATTCCAAGGGAGAAAGGGATCCTGCTGTCCCTGTCCAGACACCTGGACCAGAAAGAGGAGAGACTAGCGGGGCCCAGACTCCAGCTTTCAGCCAAAGAGAAGCCCCCACATTGAGACTTTGATATGAACTCATTCTTATTCCCTCTCCTCACCCTTGGTTTACCCAAACCTTGAAATATTGCTTTTACCTCGAGTCCGAGCATCTTCTTGCAGCTGAAAAAAATGAGAGAAATTTAAGAGTCAGGGCCCACTCTCCTCTTCAGTGTACCAGCTAGACTTGGTAAGATTATAGGGATGTCTGTGTGAGACATGTGGGCTTCTTGGGAATGTAATGAAATTCCAAGTTTCCTGAAAGAGTGTGTGTTGCTTTTTTACACCTCACATCAAACACAATGCACTGCATATAGTATATTCAATAAATGTTTGCTGAATAATAAATAGGACAAACTATGGCCTTATTAGGCGTGGGAGATACACAGTTCATTACCTACAGTCATAATGATTCATGCAACGACCTCTCCTCTTTTATTCTTTCTGGCCTTTCTGCTGTTTTCTGGCCTCTTTCATTCTCTTCAGGCTTCCCTAAGTGGCTCAGATGGTAAAGAACGCACCTGCAATGCAGGAGACCTAGGTTCGATCCCTGGGTTGGGATGATCCCCTGGGGAAACAGAATGGCAACTCAGTTCAGTATTCTTGCCTGGAGAATCCCATGGACAGAGGAGGCTGGCAGGCTACAGTGGACCACAAAGAGTAGGGCACGACTGAGTGACATTCACTTTTCTTTTCACTTTCACTCTCCTCATTCAGGAAAAGACTCTACACCTGGACATCACCAGATGATCAATAATGAAATCAGATTGATTATATTCTTTGCAGCTGAAGATGGAAAAGCTCTATACAGTCAGCAAGAACGGGAGCTGACTGTGGCTAAGATCATGAACTCGTTATTGCTAAATTCAGGCTTAAATTGAAGAAAGTAGGGAAAACCACTAGATCATTCAGGTGTGACCTGAATCAAATCCCTTACGATTATACAGTAGAAGTGACAAATAGATTCAAGGGATTAGATCTGATAGAGTCCCTGAAGAACTATGATGGAGGTTCATGACATTGTATAAGAGATAATGATCAAGACCACCCCCAAGAAAAAGAAATACAAAAAGGCAAAATGGTTGTCTGAGGAGGCCTTACAAATAGCTGAGAAAAGAAGACAAGCTAAAAGCAAAGGAGAAAAGGAAAGGTATAACCATTTGGTTGCAGAGTTCCAAAGAATAGCAAGGAGAGAGAGATAAGAAAGGCTTCCTTAGTGATCAATGCAAAGAAATAGAGGAAAACAATAGAACGAGAAAGACTATAGATCTCTTCAAGAAAATTAGAGATACCAAAGAAATATTTCATGCAAAGATGGGCACAATAAAGGACAGAAATGGTATAGACCTAATGGAAGCAGAAGATATTACGAAGAAGTGGCAAGAATACACAGAAGAACTATACAAAAAAGATCTTCACGACCCAGATAACCATGATGGTGTGATCACTCACCTAGAGCCAGACATCCTGGAATGTGAAGTCAAGTGGGCCTTAGGAAACATCACTACGAACAAAGCTCATGGAGGTGATGGAATTCCAGTTGAGCTATTTCAAATCCTGAAAGATGATGCTGTGAAAGTGCTGCACTCAATATGCCAGCAAATTTGGTAAACTCAANTGATGGTGTGATCACTCACCTAGAGCCAGACATCCTGGAATGTGAAGTCAAGTGGGCCTTAGGAAACATCACTACAAACAAAGCTCGTGGAGGTGATGGAATTCCAGTTGAGCTATTTCAAATCCTGAAAGATGATGCTGTGAAAGTGCTGCACTCAATGTGCCAGCAAATTTGGAAAACTCAAAAGTGGCCACAGAACTGGAAAAGGTCAGTTTTCATTCCAATCCTAGAGAAAGGCAATGCCAAAGAATGTTCAAACTACTGCACAGTTGCACTCATCTCACACACTGGCAAAGTAATGCTCAAAATTCTCCAAGCCAAGCTTCAACAGTACGTGAACCATGAATTTCCAGATGTTCAAGCTGGATTTAGAGATCAAATTGGCAACATCCATTGGATAATCGAAAAACCAAGATAGTTCCAGAAAAACATTTATTTCTGCTTTATTGACTACACCAAAACCTTTGACTGTGTGGATCACAACAAACTGTGAACATTCTTCAAGAGATGGGAAAACCAGACCACCTGACCTGACTCCTGAGATATCTGTATGCAGGTTAAGAAGCAACAATTAGAACTGGACATGGAACAACAGACTGGTTCCAAATCAGTAAAGGATTACGTCAAGGCTGTGTATTGTCACCCTGCTTATTTAACTTATATGCAGAGTATATCATGAGAAATGATGGGCTGGATGAAGCACAAGATGGAATCAAGAGTACCAGGAAAAATATCAATAACCTCAGATACGCAGATGGCACCACCCTTATGGCAGAAAGTGAAGAAGAACTAGAGCCTCTTGATGAAAGTAAAAGAGGAGAGTGAGAAAGTTGGCTTAAAACTCAGCATTCAGAAAATGAAGATCATGGCATTCAGTCTCATCACTTCAAGCAAATAGATGGGGAAACATGGAAATAGTGAGAAACTTTATTTTTTGGCTCCAAATCACTGCAGATGGTGACTGCAGCCATGAAATTAACAGACCCTTGCTCCTTGGAAGAAAGGCTATGATCAATCTAGACAGCATATTAAAAAGCAGAGACATTACTTTGCCAACAAAGGTCCATCTAGTCAAAGCTATGGTTTTTCTAGTAGTCATGTATGGATGTGAGAGTTGATTATGAAGAAAGCTGAGCACCGAAGAATTGATGCTTTTGAACTGTGGTTTGGCGAAGACTCTTGAAAGTCCCTTGGACAGCAAGAAGATCCAACCAGTCCATCCTAAAGAAAGTCAGTCCTGAATATTCATTGGAAGGACCGAAGCTATAGCTGAAACTCCAATACTTTGGCCACCTGATGTGAAGAACTGACTCATTTGAAAAGACCCTGATGCTGGGAAAGATTGAAGGCGGGAGGAGAAGCGGACAACAGAGGATGAGATGGTTGGATGGCATCATCAACTCAAGGGACATGAGTTTGAGCAAGCTCCAAGAGATGGTGATGGACAGGGAAGGCTGGCATGCTACAGTCTATGGAGTTGCAAAGAGTTGGACATGACTGAACCATTGAACTGAACTGACTCATCACTGTGTATGCATTGGTTCTCTGAGATGAACCTTTAAGTATCTGTTTTTTTAAAAAAATTCCATCTTACTCACCCCAGAGTAAATGGCTGCTGATGCTATGTACTTTGGGGCCCCTGAGCTCCTAGGAGCTGGCTAGATGGTATTTCTATGTAACAGTGCTCTGGGGCAAGGAAGTGCTTTCTAGTTCTGTCTCTCCCAGATATATTTTGCTTGACTTTCTTCTTTCAGTGTGCCTATATGTTTGAAAGTGTTTGTCAGATTGACATAACAGTCTGCACCAGCCCAGGTGTTCCATCTGACTGTGTCTGATGAACCCCATGAAGAACCACTAGACCTAGAATAGAGCTTCAGCACAGAAGATGTCAGGTGGGACATTTAACTTTGCTTATGGGCCTTGTGAGGACGAAATCAACACATGTGAGTCCCACTTATGGACAAACCTCCTCCTCTCACTAGCTCAAGTCCTGCTTGGAGGACACTTAGGAAGGACTCAGGGGACTAAAATTCTGGGTAAAGTGGAGGTGCCCTGAGGCTGAGGAATACTTTGTGAAAATACCAAGCTTTTGATCTCTTCTCCCTTTTACCTCCAGCCAGACGGAGGCAGAAGCTGCTGTAGTTTTTTCCTAGAGCGAGTTCCAGACACAGCAGCAGGATACAATGGCATGGCTTCTTGGACTGTAGAAAAAGGCTTAGTTCAAAGGCTAAGAGTGATCCAGTTAGTGAAGTAGGGGAAATTTCTTTCAGGTCCTTTTGGTCCAACCTTGGTAGGACTGAGACATATCAACACCTTGAGCAAGCAGAATGTCTGGGGTAGGCCAATAATATACTCCATTTTTTGACTATAGTTTTAGATATTTAATTAGTGTTTGTATAAAAAAAATACTAGGACCTGCATGAAAGAGCAGAAGAGGAGGATTGTTGCAGAGTGAAGTTTAGCTCTGACTCTAATTTGTACTACCCTGTAATTAATAAACATATGATCCTAATAATTTACCATGTCATTTGGATCCTCCCAACTCAGTCACCTGTTTCACATAACTGCATAGTATTCTTGCTGAGAGTAGTTCTGATAGATAGGATTTTCTCTCTGTATTATCATATTGTCATAAGGGAATTGTTAGGCATCTTCTGGTCTTACTTACTAGACTGACAGATGAGTGCTAGTCTTTTAAGGGAGAATCCCTAGATAAATGAAATTAAAAGCTTGATCAGTCAACAGTGCAGAAGGGTGTAGGAAAATCAGAAGCAAGAGAAGTGATATAGTCAGGGAATTTAGAGAATGGAAATTTAATCTCACCTCCTTTTGTATATCCTTAAAGGCCATTAGCACCTGACAGAAGACAAAAATTTAGGGAAAAATTAATGTTACAGACTTTATTACAAAGGGATTTTATATATAGAATCTCTCAGTCATTATTAGGCTATAGAGTATGAATGCCAACAGACTATGGCTTCCTAGCTCAAAGGAATAAATCCCACTGAATTCCACTCTCATTCATATTTCTGGGCCACCATTTCTTCATATGGTAGGTGGGTGAAATACAGGAAGTTATTTAAAGAAGGCCAAGTTGTGAAAGGAATGTCAATGAAAGCCACTATTGTACTTCATTTCATTGGTGTTTGTTCTGAAGCTAAATATAGCTGTGGAAATCAACACATTTGCATTTAGGTTGTAACACACCAGCAGACCAAGACCATGTGTGGGTGAGAACATAGAGAAGCTCAAACTCTCATATATTGTTGGAAGAAGTACGGAAGTGTATGATTACTGTGGGAAAAGCTCTGGCAGATTCTAAAACTACACATGTACCTATATTCTTCATCCAGACATAGATGGATACAGTGACTATTGGTACTCTGAATTTCTTCATTGTGGGGAAAGGATGACGACTTTAAGACAGATAGGTATATCTTATTCAGTTGAAATATAGAATTGTTTTTGTTGATATTCAGGAATTTTAACGTGCTTTGTTGTTCATTCACTAAGTTATGTCCAACTCTGCAATTCCTTGAACTCCAGCACCGCAGGCTCCTCTGTCCTCTGGAGTTTGCTAGGATTCATATGCTTTAAGTCAGTGATACTGTCTAACCATCTCATCCTCTACTGTCCCCATATCCTTTTGTTGTCAATCTTTCCCAGCATCACAGGCTTTCAGGTGAGTCAGCTCTTCATATCAGGTTGCCAAAGTATTAAAGCTTCAGTGTCAGTCCTTCCAGTGAATATTCAGGGTTGATTCCCTTTAGGACTGACTAGTTTGATCTTGCAGTCCATGGGACTCTCAGATCTTCTCCAGCACCACAATTTGAAACCATCAATTCTTTGGCACTCAAGTTTTCTTTATGGTCCAACTCTCACATCTGTATATGACTACTGAAAAAACCATAGTTTTGACTATATGGAGTTTTGTTGGCAAAGTGATGTCTTTGGTTTTTAAAATGCTGTCAAGGTTTGTCATAGTTTTCCTTCCAAAGAGCAAGTGTCTTTTAGTTTCATGGCTTCAGTCACCATCCACAGTGATTTTGGAGCCCAGGAAAATAAAATCTGTCACTATTTCCACTTTTTCATCATCTATTTGCCGTGAAGTGATGGGACCAGGTGGTGCCATGATCTTACTAGTTTTTTGAATGTTGAGTTTTGACTCAGCTTTTTCACTCTCTTCTTTTACCCTCTCATAAAGAGGCTCTTCACTTTCTGCTGTTAAAGTAATATCATCTGCATATCTGAGTTTATTGATATTTCTCCTGGCAATCTTGATTCCAAGTTGTGATTCACCCAGCCTGACATTTTGCATGATACACTCTGCATAGAAAATTAAATAAGCAGAGTGACAATATAGAGCCTTTCCCAGTTTTGAACCAGTCTGTTGTTCCATGTCTGGTTCTAACCATTGCTTCTTGACCTGCATACAGACTTCTCAGGAGGCAGATAAGGTAGTCTNCATTTCATTGGTGTTTGTTCTGAAGCTAAACATAGCTGTGGAAATCAACACATTTGCATTTAGGTTATAACACACCAGCAGACCAAGACCATGTGTGAGTGAGAACATAGAGAAGCTCAAACTCTCATATATTGTTGGAAGAAGTACAGAAGTGTATGATTACTGTGGGAAAAGCTCTGGCTAAAAGATTCTAAAACTACACATATACCTATATTCTTCATCCAGACGTAGATGGATACAGTGACTATTGGTAGTCTGAGTTTCTTCACTGTGGGGAAAGGATGAGGACTTTAAGACAGATAGGTATATCTTATTCAGTTGAAATATAGAACTGTTTTTGTTGATATTCAGGAATTTTAACATGCTTTGTTGTTCATTCACTAAGTTATGTCCAACTCTTTGCAATTCCTTGGACTCCAGCACCCCAGGCTCCTCTGTCCTCTGGAGTTTGCTCGGATTCATGTGCTTTAAGTCAGTGACGCTATCTAACCATCTCATCCTCTACTCATCTCATCCCCATATCCTTCTGTTGTCAATCTTTCCCAGCATCACAGGCTTTCAGGTGAGTCAGCTCTTCATATCAGGTTGCCAAAGTATTAAAGCTTCAGTGTCAGTCCTTCCAGTGAATTCAGGGTTGATTTCCTTTAGGACTGACTAGTTTGATCTTGCAGTCCATGGGACTCTCAGAAGTCTTCTCCACCACCACAATTTTAAAGCATCAATTCTTTGGCACTCAAGTTTTCTTTATGGTCCCACTCTCACATCTGTACATGACTACTGAAAAAACCATAGTTTTGGCTATATGGAGTTTTGTTGGCAAAGTGATATCTTTGGTTTTTAAAATGCTGTCTAGGTTTGTCATAGTTTTCCTTCCAAAGAGCAAGTGTCTTTTAGTTTCATGGCTTCAGTCATCATCCACAGTGATTTTGGAGCCCAGGAAAATAAAATCTGTCACTATTTCCACTTTTTCATCATCTATTTGCCGTGAAGTGATGGGACCGGGTGCCATGATCTTACTAGTTTTTTGAATGTTGAGTTTTGACTCAGCTTTTTCACTCTCCTTTTTTACCCTCTCATAAAGAGGCTCTTCACTTTCTGCTGTTAAAGTGATATCATCTGCATATCTGAGTTTAATGATATTTCTCCTGGCAATCTTGATTCCAAGTTGTGATTCACCCAGCCTGACATTTTGCATGATACACTCTGCATAGAAAATTAAATAAGCAGAGGGACAATATAGAGCCTTTCCCAGTTTTGAACCAGTCTGTTGCTCCATGTCTGGTTCTAACCATTGCTTCTTGACCTGCATACAGGTTTTTTAGGAGACAGGTGAGGTGGTCTGGTATTCCCGTCTTTTTATCTGCATAGTTTGTTGCAATCCACACAGTCAAAGGCTTTAACATAGTCAATGAAACAAATGTAGATGTTTTTCTGTAACTTGCTTGCTTTCTCTATGATCCAGCGAATGTTGGCAATTTGACCTCTGGTTCCTCTGCCTCTTCGAAATCCAGCTTGTATGTCTGGAAGTTCTCAGTTCATGTGCTGTTAAATCTAGCTTGAAGGCTGTTGAGCGTTACTTTGCTAACTTGTGAAATGAGCGCAATTGTATGGTAGCTTGAACATTCTTTGGCATTGTCCTTCTTTGGGATTAGAATAAAAACTGATCTTTTCCAGTCTTGTAATTACTGCAGATGGTGACTGCAGCCATGAAATTAAAGTACACTTTCTCCTTGGAAGAAAAACTATGACCAACCTAGACAGCACATTAAAAAACAGAGACAGTACTTTGTTGACAAAGGTCCATCTAGTTAAAGTTACAGTTTTTCCGGTAGTCATGTATGGATGCGAGAGGAGGACTATAAAGAAAGCTGAGCACAGAAGGTTTGATACTTTTGAACTGTGGTGTTGGAGAAGACTCTTGAGAGTTCCTTGGATTTCAAGGCGATTAAATCAGTCAGTCCTAAAGGAAATCAGTCCTGAATATTCACTGGACTTGCTGATGCTGAAGCTCCAATGCTTTGGGCACCTGATGCAAAGAACTCAGTCACTGGAAAAAACCATGATGCTAGGATGATTGAAAGCAGTAGGAGAGGGTGTGACAGAGGAAGAGATGGTTAGATGGCATCCCTGACTTGATGGACATGAGTTTGAACAAGTTCCAGGAATTGGGGATGGACAGGGAAGCCTGGCATGCTGTGGTCCATGGGGTCACAAAAAGTGTTGAGCAACTGAACACACAGTTGAGCAACTGAACTGAACTAAACTGAAATTCAACTAACATTATTTTCAAATCCTGACAGAAGTTAGAGTCAAGAATTCATTAGATATTTTAGAAAACACATCTCTGAATACTTCTATAGGACAAATAACTGCATTGCAGAAATTTTATAAATGCAGTAAAAGCTGTTTTCCTCTTGTATGTACAGTTTGTTCAGAGAAAGGAAGTTGATGAGCTTAACATTGAACATCTTACTGAGAACCCTGAACTATGTTAGGTGCTTCACATATCTGTTACTTGATTCTCATCACAAACCTTTTCAGTATTTTATACTCTCTCCAATTCAAAGATAAGGAAATTGGCAATATTTATTCAATCTGTCAGGAAGATAAGTAAAAAGTTCTGTGTACTGGCATGGTGCTAATTTCTAACATCCTATTGTAAACAACATGAAAGTAGTCTCTTGGCCTCATGGAGTTTACAAATATCAGTGAATAAATATATTGTACAAATTAGCTTTGTTTTAAATTTGTTCATTGTTTTCACAAGCTTTTTATGTTTTGAAAATGTCCAGAAGAGATAGTTAAGAAATAGTACAAAAGCAGACATGCTGCTAAGTCACTTCAGTCACGTCCTGCTCTGTGCAACCCCATACATGTCCTCCCACCAGGCTTCCCTGTCCCTGGATTCTCCAGGCAAGAACACTGGAGTGGGTCGCCATTTCCTTCTCCAATGCATGAAAGTGAAAGTGAAGTCGCTCAGTCGTGTCCAACTCTTAGCGACCTCATGGATGGCAGCCTACCAGGCTCCTCCGTCCATGAGATTTTCCAGGCAAGAGTACTGGAGCAGACATAAAGACAACCTAAACGGATTTGCAATTACCTTCATCATCCAGTGGTTAAGAATCTGCCTTTCAGTGCAGAGGATATGGATTCGATCCCTGTTCAGGGAACTAAGATCCCACATGCCACAGGGCCAATAAACCCATGGTGCAACTACTGAGCCTGTGTACTGCAACTGGAGAGCTTGTGTGCCCCAAACTTCAAAGCCCAGATGCTCTGGAACCCATGCACCACAAGTAAGATCCTGCATGCTGCAACTAAGACCCAACACAGCCCAAAACAAACAAACAAATAAATGAATAAATATATTTTTTAAAAAATCACCTAATCTGGTTTAGATGATATGGAAAATTCTCCCATAGAAAATAATTTTAAGGCTTAAAGTAGTTAACCTGTCTTAAGTCAGACAGCACTGTGTGGAAGAAACACTGTTTGAATTTCCATGTCTGACTCCACAGTTTTTTTTTTTTTTAATGGAATTTGTATTACATAGTTACTAAAGAATGCTCAAACTACCTCACAATTGCACTCATCTCACATACTAGTAAAGTAATGCTCAAAATTCTCCAAGCCAGGCTTCAGCAATATGTGAACCGTGGATCTCCTGATGCTCAAGTTGGTTTTAGAAAAGGCAGAGGAACCGGAGATCAAATTGCCAACATCCGCTGGATCATGGGAAAAGCAAGAGTTCCAGAAAAACATCTATTTCTGCTTTATTGAATATGCCAAAACCTTTGACTGTGTGGACCACAATAAACTGTGGAAAATTCTGAA
>SJYX01014046.1:49137-75935 GCA_006410675.1 Oreotragus oreotragus
TTTTTAATTTTAATTTTTACTTTATTTTACTTTACAGTACTGTATTGGTTTTGGCATACATTGACATGAATCCATCATGGGTGTACATGAATTCCCAAAAATGAACCCCCCCTCCCACCTCCCACCCCACAATGCTTTACAGAATTTGTGTTGGTTTCTGCCAAACATTCACATGAATCAACCATAGGTTTACATATATCCCCTCCTTCTGGAACCTCGCTCCCCATCCTACCCATCTAGGTTGTTACAGAGTCCCGGTTTGAGTCCCTGAGTCATACAGCAAATTCCCTTTGGCTATCTATTTTACATATGGTATAAAATTTAAAAAGCAACGGAGGTACACTTGTGGAAAGGGTATCAGGGATAAAACGATAATGACTAGAGATCTGGAAGTTGGTGTTAACAGTAGTTCATTATTTTTTAAAATGTTTATTAAATACCTCCTTGTTTTGAGCACTAGGTTGGAAACTGGGAGTGAATAACTGGAGGAGAATGGTCCCAGTCCCTGAGTAGCTGTTCTGCTGTTATTTAGTCACTAAGTTGTGCCTGACTCTTTTTGACCTCATGAACCAGACTCCTCTGTCCATGGGATTTCCCAGGCAAGAATACTGGAGTGGGTTGCCATTTCTGTCTCTAGGGGATCTTCCCATCCCAGGGATTGAACCTGCATCTCCTGCTTTGGCAGGCAGATTCTTTACCACTGAGCTCCCTCGGAAGCCCCCTGCTGTTCTGCAGTGAAGCAGTAATGCTTGGATGAACCATGCAGTAAATGACAAAGTTAATCAGGGATGAAGGTCATCAAAGCAGTGACAGTTACAACAGCAAAACAGGAGAAGGTGTATGTGAACAAGTATGAGAAAGAGAAGTCTATTCCGACCAAACACCCTCCAAATAAAATGCCATATATGCTTAATTATTTGAGTTATATGTTTTACATGTTTATGGTTCAGGGTCTTGACAGTTCTAATTCCTCTGTGTATCAGTCAACAGATATTTTCTAAATCCAGAATATTCTCCCAGCTAGCTTCTGAACAATTGCAATGAGTGTGGCTCAAGGCAATTTGTGTATGTAATTGGCAATGGCAGGTCAGGCTGAGGCTCCTTAGGAAAGCCTCAGGAGCATTCCCTCCTTTTTTTTTTTTTTTTTTTAATTTTGGTACTTTTGCTGAGAGGAAGCTGAAGACAAAGTGGGCATCTGGCCAATTTCTTCAGAAGTCTCTCAATGAGGGAGGCTACATTCTCACCCTCAAGCTGTAATTCCTGGGTTCAGATGCTGGGGAGCTATTTCCACAGACTTCCCTCAGCAGCTTCCCTCAGCAGAAGCTGCCGGAGCCTGCAGGGACAAGGGCAGTTGTAGTGACAACAGCTGGGACACCTGGCAGTCTCCCTCCCCAGTCATCTCTTCCTATGGTTAATAATGCTCAATGGGATCAGAGTTACTTCTTCCCAGGACAATATATCGGTGTCATTTTGAATGCAGAGAATGCCAAACAAAACGGAGCTAAAATCAGAGCAAGCAGTGGGCTGGAGAGACTCACAAGTCTTCTGGGCCTTGAGGCAGACTTACCCATCCCACTAGAGTGAGATTTAGATCAGCCAAGGGCCCCCCAAAGAAAGACTGCCCCTGGCTGAGGCTCTGGAGGCTCAACTTTCTCCACATCAGTAGTTTTCAAAGAGTAGTCTTCAGACCAGATGCGTTGGTACTGCCAAGGAAGTTGTTAGAAAATCAAGTTCTTGGGCTCTGTCCCTGGACCTACTGAATTACAAACTCTGGGGGTGGGGTTCAGCAATTGGTTTTAACATGTGACTCAGATGCTCGCAAAAGTTTGGTAACCACTGCTGTACCGATTACTTCTGTAGGATTGCCAGACACACAGAGGAAGTGAGCTATCAGCTATAAAGTTCAGGCAAAAATGCTTTTTTGGCATTCATTTGGCATTGAGCCAAATGCTTGTTCCTTTGAGCTCTAGGATGAGACTGTGATGAGCACCTCTCACCCTCAACCACCCCTAAGTTGGTCAAATACTAACTCCATGATCTTTGGAATGTCTATTGTGTGCTGAGAACATTTACAGAGAGACCATATGAATGAGAAAACTAAACATTAACCATAATTTGTGATTTAAGAACTACAAAATGTCCAGAAACCACTAAGAATGGAATGATTTTAGCAATAGGATCATATCTAAATACACAGAATTACATTAAAGATTTATTGCATAATGGTCCTCATAATGATGATAATATACTTTCCTTGAATTTGAGATGCACATTTTTTATATTTTAATATTTCTGAAATTAAGACACATCTTATAATTAATATATGTGTTTAATGTGGTTCCCTGGTGGCTCAGAGGTTAAAGCATCTGCCTCCAATGCAGGAGACCCGAGTTCGATCCCTGGGTCAGGAAGATCCCCTGGAGAAGGAAATGGCAATCCACTCCAGTATTCTTGCCTGGAGAATCCCATGGACGGAGAAGCCTAGTAGGTTACAGTCCACGGGGTCGCAAAGAGTCGGACACGACTGAGCGACTTCACCTTCACCTTCAATGTGGTTAGTTCTGCTTGATAATATATATATTTGTAATCTAGCAATTAATAGCTCAGTTGGTAAAGAATCTTCCTGCAATACAGGAGGACTCTGGTTCGATCCTTGGGTTGGGAAGATCCCTTGGAGAAGGGAAAAGCTACCCACTCTAGTATTGTGGCCTGGAGAATTCCATGGACTATATAGTCCATGGGGTNAATTCCCTCTTTGAAAATCTAGAGGGATATCTTTCCCATGGATCCTTTTCTACAATAATGATTATTGTGGCCATGTGTGTATGCCTGTTAGTTCTGATTTGTGTGATGGCCCTGTGCCTTTTCAGAATACTCAGCCAAAGTGTTTCTGCTCTGTCTACTGAGTTTCACACCTATGCTCTAAAAAATAAAAAACGGGGAACTGTTGGGAGCTGCATTAGGCATTACTGACAAAATGGAGGCACGGCCCCAGCTCCCTCTCCTCATGCCACAGGCACAGTCCTGGGATGAAGGAGTTAGGTTTTGTGATTCTGACTTGTTCTTTCCTTGAGTTGGCTGGAAAGAATGTTAAGGTGCTTATTGTTCTTGAGAGAAGCATGAGAAAGCACAAAGCCTTCTACAGTTGTGCCCAGAAAATAGTCTATAAAGTAACCATTGACATTTGTTCAAGGATCTTTACAAAGAATGTCCTAGGAGGAGCACATAGGCTGCAGCTTGAGGCCATGGGAAGGATTGTTATCTGAGACCTGTTTGTGAGGGGAATGTTTATGGCAAAAGAAGTTTACTGAGCTTAGGGTTTAGGAATAATAAACAATAGCTAGAAGCCTTTTTGGGAGATAGTGATCTTAAGATGCTAGGGGCAAACAGGATTTAGAAAAATAAGAAATAAACTGAGGAATGTAGCATGAGTTACAATGTAATCACAAGTTAAGTATAGGACACATAAGAGGAAGTAGATAATAGATAGTAAAACCGATTCTGAGAGAATCCTGAAGCAAGAACTCTGCTTGTAGGGCAACAATGATTTCTGGAGACAATAAATCTGGGTGGGGGAAATTAAAAATGTCAAACCTCTGACCTAATGCTTTTGTCAAAGTATAAAAGAAAACCTGAAGCTTGAAATAAACATGTAGTGCCTACTTTGAGTCAGAGGCTACATCATCCCCCGCTGACACTGCTCATCCCTTCAGGCTGATTGCCTTGTTTATGTGTGTGCATTTTAATTTGCTTTAGTTGTGTCTGATTCTTTGCGACCCTGTGGATTTTAGCCTGCCAGACTCCTCTGTCCGTGGGATTCTCCAGGCCAGAATACTGTAGTGGGTTGCCATGCCCTTTTCCAGGGGTTCTTCCTGACTCAGTGACTGAACCCCCGTCTCTTATGTCTCCTGCATTGGCAGGCGGGTTCTTTGCCACTAGTGCCATCTGGGAATCCCTTACTGTTTACAGTGAATGGCAATTTAAAGGGATATATATTAACACTAACAGGCTAGACGATGTGCTTGATGCACAACTCATTAAATCCTCACAACCAATCTATGATAGGTTATAATCATCACATCCATTTTCTAGGCAAGCAAACAGCAGAAAGAGACATAGCATGTACAAGGTCACAAGGCAGGTGAGGAGCTGAGTAGGTATTCTAGTTCAACTGTGTTTAATTTCAAAGTCCACGATCTTCATCTAAACATTATATGTTCTCTCTGTTTACCTTTTGCCTGGACGATTTTTTCTTTTACTTCTTTTCCTAAGACTTGCTTATCTAGATAAAGCAGAGTCAAATAGTATCTTTCCTTAGTATTATCCTGAGCATCTGATAGAAGTGATATTTTTCCCTCCTTATAACTCCCACAACAGTCTTGTCACACTGTTAGAATATGTTATTGTATTCTATTTAGCTGTTAATATTGTTTATCAACCTTGTTACAGTGTGTCTGGAGAACAGTCTTTGTTGACTGAACTGCTTAAGTAAATGTGTTTCTCCTACTTGATTGAGATAAGCAGAAAGCTTTCCANGTGTGTGTGTGTGTGTGTGTGTGTGTGTGTGAAGTCCCTTCAGGCAACTCTCTAAGACTCTATGGACTGTAGTGTGTGTGTTTGTGTGTGTGTGTGTGAAGGCCCTTCAGGCAACTCCAAGACCCTATGGACTGTAGCCCACCCAGGGCTTCTCTTTCTGTGGAATTCTCCAGGCAAGAATACTGGAGTGGATTGCAAGGCCCTTCTCCTGGGGTCCTCCTGACCCAGGGATTGAACCAGTGTCTCTTTCATCTCCTGCATTGGCAGGCAAGTTGTTTACTACTTGCGCCACCTGGGAAACCTGTGATAAACCTAGGCAGTGTATTCAAAAGCAGAGACATTGGTTTGCCTACAAAGGTCCATGTGTGTGTGTTAATCACTCAGTCGTGTCCGACTCTTTGCGACCCCATGGACTATAGCCTGCCAGGCTCATCTGTTCATGGGATTTTCCAGGAAAGAATACTGGAGTGGGTTGCCATTTCCTTCTCCAGGGGATCTTCCCAACCCAGGGATCGAACTCATGTCTTTTGCATCTCTTGCATTGGCAGGTGGATTCTTTACCACTGAGCCACCTTGGAAGCTCAATAGAAAGGTCTGTATAGTCAGAGCTACGGCTTTTCTACTCCTCATGTATGGATGTGAGAGTTGGACCATAAAGAAGGCTGAGTGCTTAAGAATTGATGCTTTCGAACTGTGGTGCTGGAGAACACTTTTGAGAGTCCCTTGGACAGTCAGTCCTAAAGGAAATAAACCCTGAATACTTATTGGAAGGACTGATGCTGAAGCTAAGATTCCAATATTTTGGCCACCTGATGTGAAGATCCGACTTATTGGAAAAAACCCTGATGTTGGGAAAGATTGAGGGCGGGAGAAGGGAACAACAGAGGATGAGATGGTTGGATGGCATCATTGACTCAATGGACATGAGTTTGAGCAAACTGCAGGAGATAGTGAAGGACAGGGAAGCCTGGCATGCTGCAGTTCATGGGGTCTCAAAGAGTTGGGCACGACTGAATGACTGAACAACTGCCGTACATCAACATAAGTCAGTCATAGGTATATATGTGTTTATTTTTTATGTGGTATGAGAAAATGTTCTAATTTCATACTCTCGCATGCAGCTGTCCAATTTTCCTAACATCACTTACTGAAGAAGCTTGTCTTTTCCCTATTGTATATTTTGGCCTCATTTGTTGTAAATTAACTGACCACACGTATATGTATTTATTTCTGGGCTCTATATTCTGTTCCATTGATCCATATGTCTTTTTGCCAAGGCCATACTATTTTAAAAAAAAAATAACATAGCTTTGTAATATAGTCTGTATTCAGGGAACCTGGTACCGTCAGCTTTATTCATTTTTCTCCAGAAGTCGCTATTGAGGTCTGTTGTGATTTCACACAAATTTCAGGATTATTTGTTCTAGTTCTGTGAAAATTGTCATGAGTGTTTTGATAAGGCTTGCATGAATTCTGCAGATTGCTTTGAGTACTGTGGGCATTTTAACAATACTAATTCTTTCAGTTCATGAATGTGGAGTATCCTTCCATTTGTTGGTATCATGTTTAGTTTTCTTCAGTATCTTCTAGCTTTCAGAGTATAGGTCTTTTACTTCCTTGATTTAGTGTATCCCTTGGTTAAGTTTAATTCTGTTTTTTAAAATTAAATTTTATATATTTATTTATTAGCTGTGCTTGGTCTTTGTGGAAATGTACAGGCTCTTTGTTGCTGCATGTGGGCTTTCTCTAGTTGTAGAGAGCAGGGTCTACTCTCCAGCTGCAGTATGTGGGTTTCTCATTTCAGTGGCTTCCCTTGTTGTGGAGGATGTGCTCTAGGGCATCTGGTCTTCGGCAGTTGGTGGCATGCAGACTCCATAGCTGTGACTCACAGGCTCCAGAGTGCAGGCTCGGTAGCTGTGGTGCATGGCCATACTCGCCCTTTGGTGTGTGGGATCTTCCCAGACCAGGGACTGAACCTGTGTCCACTGCATTAACAGGTGAATTCTAATCACTGTTTCACCAGGAAATTCCCTATTTCATTCTTTTGGATGTGATTGTAAACGGGATTGTTTTCTTGTTTCTCTTTGTTTCTGATAGTTCATTATTACTATATAGAAAAGTAACAGGCTTCTGTATATTAGTCTGACATCCTGCAACTTTACTGAATTCGTTTGTTAGTTCTAATAGTTTTGGGGTGAAAACGTTAGAGTTGTATATATATGACTCTGTTTTGGGGTATAAAGTACTCTCCAGCTGCAGTATGTGGGTTTCTCATTTCAGTGGCTTCCCTTGTTGTGGAGGATGTGCTCTAGGGCATCTGGTCTTCGGCAGCTGGTGGCATGCAGACTCCATAGCTGTGACTCACAGGCTCCAGAGTGCAGGCTCGGTAGCTGTGGTGCACGGCCATACTCGCCCTTTGGTGTGTGGGATCTTCCCAGACCAGGGACTGAACCTGTGTCCACTGCATTAACAGGTGAATTCTAATCACTGTTCCACCAGGAAATTCCCTATTTCATTCTTTTGGATGTGATTGTAAATGGGATTGTTTTCTTGTTTCTCTTTGTTTCTGATAGTTCATTATTACTATATAGAAGAGTAACAGACTTCTGTATATTAGTCTTACATCCTGCAACTTTACTGAATTCGTTTGTTAGTTCTAATAGTTTTGGGGTGAAGACGTTAGAGTTGTATATATATGACTCTATTTTTGGGTGCAAATTGTGACTTTTGCTTCTTCCCTTCAAATCTGAATGCCTTTTTGTTTCTTTTTCTTATCCGGTTGCTGTAGCTAGAACTTCTAACACTATGGTACATAGAAACAGTGAGCATCCTTGATCCTTCCTTTAGAGGAAAATCTTTCTGTTTTTCACCATTGAGTAGTCTGTTAGCTGTGGGTTTGCCATAAGTGGCTTTTATTTTGTTGAAATATGTTCCCAATATATTCTTTGTTGAGAGCTTTTTTTTTTTTTTTATCATGAATGAGTGTTGGATTTTGTCAAATGCCTTTTTTGTATCTATTGACATGATCATCTGACTTCTATCTTTGTTTTCTTAATGTGGTGTATCATACTGATTGATTTGTGGATAAATCATCCTTCCATCCTTGGAATGAATCCCACTTGATCATGATATAATCCTTTTTACATATTGTTGAATTGGGTTTGGTAATATTTTATTGAGGATTGTTGCATCTATAGTCATTAAGTGTATTGGCCTGTAGTATTCTTTTTATGTAGTCTTTATGTGCTTTTGGTATCAGTGTTATGGTGGCCTAATAAAATGAATTTGGAAGTGTTCCTCCTCTTCAGTGTTTTGGAGTAGTTTGAGAAGAATAGGTATTAACTTCTTCATATGTTAGGTACAGTTCTCCTGTGAAGGCATCTGGTCCTGGTTTTTTGTCTGTTAGAAGTTTTTTGATTAGTGATTCAATTTCAGTACCAGTGATTGTTCTGTTCACATTATTTATTCCTGATTCAGCCTTGGAAGATTGTGTGTTTCTAGTAATTTATCCATTTCTTGAGGTTGTCCAATTTGCTGACATATAGCTGTTCATAGATTTTAGGTATTAACTTCTTCATATGTTAGGTACAGTTCTCCTGTGAAGGCATCTGGTCCTGGTTTTTTGTCTGTTAGAAGTTTTTTGATTAGTGATTCAATTTCAGTACCAGTGATTGTTCTGTTCACATTATTTATTCCTGATTCAGCCTTGGAAGATTGTGTGTTTCTAGTAATTTATCCATTTCTTGAGGTTGTCCAATTTGCTGACATATAGCTGTTCATAGATTCTCTTATGCTTATATCTCTGTGATATCAGTTGTTATTTCTCCTCTCTTATATCTTATTTTGTTTATTTTGGTCCTCTCTCTGTATTTCTTAATGAGCCTAGATAAAGCCTTACTAATTTTATCTTTTCGAAAAACCAGCTCTTGGTTTCATTGATCTTTTCTGTTATTTTGGGGTCTCTATTTTATTTATTGCCTCTCTGATCTTTAATATAGCCTTCCTTCTTCTGATTTTGGGCTTTGTTTGTTATTATTATTTTTTTTTCTAATTCCTTTAGATGGTCAGGTAGGTTGTTTCTTTGAAAGTTTTCTTGTTTTCTTGAAGTATCACTATAGACTTCCCTCTTAAAACTTCTTTTGCTGCATCCCAAAAATTTGGGAAAGTTGTGCTTTTTATTTTCATTTGCCTTAAAGTATTTTCTGGTATTTTCTTTGACTTATTCATTGACCAATTAGTTTTTTACTAATATATTGTTTGGTCTTCACCTGTTTGTGTTTGTTTCCCGTTTTTCTTCACACATTTGACTTATTGTAGCATACATTGTGGTAGGAAAAGATGCTTGATATATTTTATATCCTCTTAAATTTCATGGGACTTGTTTTATGGTCTAGTATGTGCTCTATCCTGGAGAACATTCAATGTGTAATTGAAAAGAATGTGTGTTCTGTTGTTTTTGGATATAATATATAAATATCTGTTAAGTGCACCTGGCCTAATGAATCATTTAATTTCAGTGTTTCCNGTCTAGTATGTGCTCTATCCTGGAGAACATTCAATGTATAATTGAAAAGAATGTGTGTTCTGTTGCTTTTGGATATAATATATAAATATCTGTTAAGTGCACCTGGCCTAATGAATCATTTAATTTCAGTGTTTCCATATTGCTTTTCTGTCTGAACGATCTGTCCATTGATGTAAGTGGGATGTTAAAGTCTCTCAGTATTAGTACATTATTGTCAATTTCCCCTTTTATATCTATTAATACTTACTTTATATATTTAGGTGCTCTAATATTAGGTGCATATATGTTTATGCATATTGTTAATGTACCCTCTTTTTGTATTCATCCCTTTATTATTGTATGTCTTCCTTTGTATCATGTTATAGACTTTGTGTTAAAGTCTACTTTGTCTGACAAGTATTGCTACCCCAGTTTTCTTGTTGTTTCCATTTGCATGGAGTATCTTTTTCCATCCCCTCACTTTCTGTCTGTGTCTTTAGCTCTAAAATGAGTCTCTTGTAAGAAGTATGTAGAGGAGTATTTTTTTTTAATCCAGTTAGCCACCCTGTGTGTTTCAGTTGGAGTATTTAGCTCATTGATACTTAGAGTGATTGTTAGTTGATATGTGCTTCTTGCCATTTTGCTTGTTTTCTTTTTTTTTTTAGAGCTTCCATTTTACTTTATTTTACTTTACAGTACTCTGTTGGTTTTGGTATACATTGACNTTTAATCCAGTTAGCCACCCTGTGTGTTTCAGTTGGAGTATTTAGCTCATTGATACTTAGAGTGATTGTTAGTTGATATGTGCTTCTTGCCATTTTGCTTGTTTTCTTTTTTTTTTTAGAGCTTCCATTTTACTTTATTTTACTTTACAGTACTCTATTGGTTTTGGTATACATTGACATGAATCTGCCACGGGTGTACACGAACTCCTAAACATGAACCCCCCTCCCACCTCCCACCCCACATCATCCCTCTGGATCATCCCCATACACCAGCCCCAATCATCCTGCATTGAACATAGACTGGCGATTCGTTTCTTACATGATAGTATACATTGTTTTCTGCTTGTTTTTGTAATTCCTAAGTGTTCCTTTTTTCTTCTTTTAATGATTTGATGATTTTTTTAATGATATGCTCATCCTCCTCTCTTTTTAGTTTTTGTGTACCTATTGTATTAACAGGTTTTTGAGTTGTGGTTACCATGGGGTTCATATATGTTTATCTATCTAGATCTACTTGTTTTAAACTGATTGTTATTTAAGCTCAGACACATTCTAATGGCTCTATATTTTTAACTTCTCTTACCACATTTTGTGTTTTTGATGTCATTTTTTACATCTTCCTATCCCTCAACTGTGTGTTGTAGATATAGTTAATTTTACAATTTTTATCTTTGAACCTTTGTACCAACTTATTTAAGTGATCCATAACCTTTAGTATATATTTGCCTTTACCTGTGGAATTTGTCTCTTCCTATAATTTCTTATTTCTTGTAGCCTTTTGGTTTTCACTTAAAGAAGACCCTCCCTTTAACTCTTCTTGTAAGGTCCATTTAGTATTGACAAACTCTTAGGTTTTTCTTGTCTAAGAAGCTCTTCCTTCAATTTTGAATCTTGATCTTGTGGATAGAGTAGCCTAGGTTGTAGATTTTTCCCTTCAACACTTTAAATATATCATATCACTCTCTTTTGTCCTGCAAAGTTTCTGCAGAAAAATTTAACATTATGGAGATTCCCTGGTATGTGACTTTTTATTTTTCTCTTGTTCCCTATAGAATCTTCTCTTTATCTTTTAACTTTTTTCAATTTTGAATCTTGATCTTGTGGATAGAGTAGCCTAGGTTGTAGATTTTTCCCTTCAACACTTTAAATATATCATATCACTCTCTTTTGTCCTGCAAAGTTTCTGCAGAAAAATTTAACATTATGGAGATTCCCTGGTATGTGACTTTTTATTTTTCTCTTGTTCCCTATAGAATCTTCTCTTCATCTTTTAACTTTTTACCATTTTAATTATGATATGTCTTGTTGTGGGTCTCTTTGGGTTTATCTTGTTTTGGACTCTCTGTGATTCCTATACCTGGATATTTATTTCCTCCTTTAGGTTCAGTGAATACTCAGTCATAATTTCATCAAATACATTTTCTACCTCTTTATCTCTTTTCCTTTGGGACCCATGTAATGTGAATGTTAGTACACTTGATGTTGTCCCAGTGTTTCCTTCAACTATTCTCATTTTTTAAAAGTTTGTTTTTCTTTTTCCTGTTCTGATCCAGTGATTTTCATTATTCTGTCTTCCAGATTGCTATGTGTTCTGCTATATTACCTAATCTGATATTAATTCCCTTTAGTGTTTTTTTTTCTAATGTCAAGTATTTAATTCTTTAGCTCTCATTGGTTCTTTTTATATTTTTCATTTCTTATGTTAAAATTCTCACTGTGTTCATCTATTCTTTTACCCAATTCAGTTAGAATTCTTTTTTACTATATTGCTCTGAACTTTTATCAGGTAAATTATTTATCTACTTCATTAGGTTTGTTCTGGAGCAGGCACCCTGAGGTCATTGGGTTTCTCCTGGGTGGAATGGCAGTCACCTGTGTTTGGGATGTGGTCAGTACCTCAGGGCTTGGGACTGAGTTATTTCTCTGCTGGTTTCACTTTCTCCCCCACTCTGGTGGGCACACCTTGAGTAGAGGATGGGTAGAGGCTGGAGGGGAAGATGGGCCACTACAAGCTAGCCCTGCCCCCAGGAGTACACAAGGACATGTGTTCCAGTGATGGTGGTCTCCACAGGGAAGCTAGATTTACTCCCTTCAGATGATTGTGTGCAGGGATGCATGAGCTGGCGATAGTGTGTTCCAGTGATGGTGGTCTCCACAGGGAAGCTAGATTTACTCCCTTCAGATTGTGTGCAGGGATGCATGAGCTGGCGATGGCTGCCTCTGCCTTGGTCAGAGGCAGGGTCGTGGTCTGGACTGGCTCTGTTCCCTCCAAGTGTGCACACTCTTGTTGACAGTAGCAGGCTCCCCTTTAGTGGGGAGCAGTGCCCGAGCAAGAGGCTGAAGCAGTATCCCAGTGTGGGCTGGGTGCATGCTGGGATGGTCTTGGCTAGATCCCCAGGCAGATTTCAGTCTGTTGCCTTCATGATGTGACCAGAAGTAAGCAGATCTGTGTGTGTGTTCTTCAAGAGCAGAGCCTTGGTTTTTTTTTACAGCCTTCTGGTAAACCCCACTGGTTTTCAATCCAGCCAAGGGGCTCGTCTTCCTGGGTGTTGGACACCAGGGCTGAGGTGCCTAATATGTAAGCTCGAACCTCTCGCTTCCCAGGGAGGTTCCCCTAGCATGTGATATCCCTCTCTTCTTTTTGTCCCCCATTGTACATGTGGGTCCTGACCAGGTCACTTTCTTTTCTTCTTGCCAGACTACATGTGAACATTTCTTTACAACTTGTTTGTAGAAGAGCTGTTTTGCTAATTCCCAAGTTGATTTTAGCTAAAGTTGCTCTATATGTAGTTGTTTTGATTTGCTCATGAGAGGAGATGAACCCAGTCCTTCTTCTACTCCACCATCTTGATCCCCTGCCAACTCAAATATTTTCTTCAGTTTCTCTGTCCCCATACCTGGGAATCCTGAAAGAAAAACCTGGGTAACTATCTGTCCAAAATTTCTATTTTTCTCATGTCTCTCTCAGATCTGTAACAACATTCTCTTTACCCCAGTAATTGCTTCTGTGACATTTGTTGTCAAAACTATGGTTTGAAAACTAAACTCCCAGTAATCAGAACCCAGGTCTCCTACACTGCAGTCTGATTCTTTACTATCTGAGCCACCAGGGAAGTTCAGTCAGAACTTGCCATTCTGGAATTTTACCATGAGGAGGAAGTGGTGTCATAGCCATTAGATCCAAACCAGCTGGCGTATTTACTGTTATGTGCCTGTGTGCTCAATCATAGCTCACTCTTTGTGACCCCATGGACTGCAGCCTGCTTGGCTCCTTTGTCCATGGAATTTTCCAAGCAAGAATACTGAAGTGGGCTGCCATTCCTGCGGATCTTCCCTAGCCAGGAATCAAACTCATGTCTCTTGCATCTCCTGCACTGGCTGGCAGATTCTTCACCACTGTGCCACCTGGGAATTCCATTTACTCTATTCCTCCCCAGGTTTATAACCTTGAGCTTCATATAATTCATTTACAAAGAAAAAAATGTGAATCTCTTTTACAATGGTTACTCAAACAGTTTTAAAAATGTGATATTTGGAATTAATGTTGAAAAGGAATAATGTAAATGATTAAAAGGCAGTATTTTTCTCTTATTCTGGCTTTGTATGTTCTCTCAATAGTGCAAAAAGGAATTTGATACAGTTCAGCACTTATTCATTATAAAGGTCTTTGCAAACTGGGAATGGTAGAGATCTTTCTTAATATAACAGAGTAATTACAAAGCTTACTGTAAACTTTTACTTAAATAATACATTTTAGAAATTTGTATTCAGTTAAGACGAGAAAAGGACGGCTACTTTCACTTCTGCAATTTAATACTGTATTGAAATTCCCAACTGATGCAATAAGATAAGAAAATGAAAGAAATTAAAGTTTAAGAATTAGAAAGAAAGAAAAAAGGTTATTTGAAGAGGATGTGCTTTTCTGCATAGAAAATCCTATAGAGTCTACAGATAAACCAGAACAAACCCAAAGTCATCACATTGCTCTAATCTTTGGAAAAGTGCCTAAAATGTGGTACATCTTTACAGCAGAGTAATATCTAACAATTAAATGGATAAATTATTTCTACATATTAACCTATATGAATTTCTACAACAGGCTTACAGAATAAAAGCTAATTTCAGGAAGTTTCATATAGTGGGAGACATTTATGTAGAATTTAAATACATAGACATATATTTAATAAAAAATATAAAAGCATGCATAAAGAAGTTGTATTAGTTTTCTGTTGCTGCTGTGGCAAATTACCACACATTCACAACGTAAAGTAATGCCTGTTTATTATCTCAAGCTCCTATAGCTCAGAAGTTCATTTACAGTGCTTGCAACTGGGTCCTCTAGATGGGTTCTCAGCAGGTAGAAATCACGATGTCAGCAGGGCTACTTTCCTTTCTAGAAGTTCCAGGGATGAATCCATATCCAGGCTCACACTGATGACTGAGTTCAGTTTCTTGACATTGTTAAGGCCCCTGTTCCTATGCTGGCTCTCAGCTTGGGGCTAGGCTCTGCTTCTAGAGGCTGGTCACATTACTTCTCATCCTTTCTTCATATTCCTCCTCAAGAAAAGATGAACTGGGTCTTTTCATGGTTCCAATCTCTTTGATTTCCATTTCTACCTCAGCAGTCTCATGCCAGTGGGAGAAAATTCTCTGCTTTTAACAGCTTATGTTATTAGATTGGGCTCACCTGGATAATCCATGATAACTCCATATTTTAAAGTCTGTACAAAGCATACCTTTCGCCATGTAAGGTATTCACAGGTTCCAGAGGTTAGAGACTGAATATCTTTGGGGAGCCATTCTGCCTACCACAGGAGGCTACACTCTGACTTTAGGCTGGTGATTATCCATGGGTAGGAAGGAAGGGATTGGGAAATGGTATTTAAAAAAGACTTCAAATCTGTAATGTTATATTTTTTAAAAATAATCTGAAGTAAATCTGGTAAAAGTTAAGATTTGTTAAATACATATGGTGTGTCATGGATGTTATTTTTCAAGTCTTTATGTATGTTTGAAATAGTACACAACAAAAACAATTTTTTTTAAATAAATGAAAAACAAAAACTTTTAAAAACATAGAAAATGGTGTTTTATGCATCTTGGTATTTTAGAACAAGTTCGTACTGGCTTCAGAGACTATTTTAAAAAAAATAGAAAAGCTTCAGAAGAATGATTGGTGTAGAAATGGTTGCTAGATAATATAGTTTACACCAGTATACTTGGATATGAAGAAATACAAGAATTAAGTCAGATGCTTAGTGTACTAGGGTATATGGGACAAGGAGAGTAGTTTTAGAAAATAATGTATGTTATGGAAATCTGAAATCTGACATATACACAACTGTATGTGCTGTGCTTAGTCACTCAGTCATCTCCAACTGTTTGTGACCCCATGGACTGTAGCCTGCCAGTCTCCTCTGTCCATGGGGATTCTCCAGGCAAGAATGCTGGAGTGGGTTGCCGTGCCCTCCTCCAGAGGATCTTCCCAACCCAGGGGTCAAACCCAGGTCTTCCACATTGCAGATGGAGTCTTTACCATCTGAGCCACCAGGGAAGCCCATGTTATGGAAACACACATAGTTTGAATGTGCTGAGTGTTAAATGTAAAGACAAATGGGGAGGAAGAATTTAATACCAACTAGAAAAAAAGAGCAAGTTTGAGGGAGCTTAGTCCCAGAGGAAACCATAAAGCGTAAGTAGAGGGATTTGTCTTGGATTGAGAAGGACTGTTAGCTCAAGTTTCGTAGCAAAATGCTGTAGTCTGAGTGGTAGAGATTCAGAGAGAGCAAGCTCTCCTGTGTCTTTTCTTGTAAGGGCCCTAATCCCATGAGTGAGGGTTCCATCCTCATGACCTCATCTAAACTCAGTTACCTCCCGAAGGTGACATCTCCAAATAGCATCACATTGGGGTTTAGGGCTGCAGTGTATGAATTTTGTGGAGATACCATTCAGTCCATAGCATCTGTAAATTTAAGCAAGGAGTGAAAATAGTTGTATATAGAAGTATCTAGTCACAAGTAGCACTCCAGTACTCTTGCCTGGAAAATCCCATGGATGGAGAAGCCTGGTAGGCTGCAGGTCGCTGAGGGTTGGACACGACTGAGCGACTTCACTTTGACCTTTCACTTTCCTGCATTGGAGAAGGAAATGGCAACCCACTCCAGTGTTTTTGCCTGGAGAATCCCAGGGACAGGGGACCCTGGTGGGCTGCCGTCTAGGGGGTCACACAGAGTCAGATATGACTGAAGTGACTTAGCAGCAGTCACAAGTAGGAAAAGAGGTGAATATGTTCTTATGTATTAGGTACCCCAAAATACAATGAAGTACTCAAGTTCTTAATCTATAGCAAAAAGAAAAGATGAATAGAAAGATAAGTGTATTAGTGAGAATTCTAGCATACTAAAGATATTCAAGATTAGGAAGAAATGAAACATGCTATATGGGAGTGGAGACCATTGTTTCCCTATTTTATTATTTTGCATTTTCACTTAAAATTCTCATTTTATTTATTAATAGATACCCAACAGTAGGGGATACTTTGCTATTATCTAAACCATTCATGAAATTCCACTCACATTTCCTAGATAATCAGCTTCTCAGTCTTCCTGGCAGCTAAGGGTATTCCTGTGATATGGTATTAACCAGTGAGTCTAAGGGGCACCCTCTGGCAGAATATTCTTTGTCCTCCTCTCTATAGTTTGACCAGTATGTATAAAATGTGATGCTAAGAGCTACAGAAGCTGCAGTGAGACTATGAGGGGTAGGGAAAAATATTGTCACACTGAAGCAATAACTACTTGTTGTGGAAATACTGAATAAAACCCAAATTTCATTACCCCCTCCATTCCCAGACTTCTCAAGTGATAAGAAACTTTTAAGTTTTCCCTTATTTTCATCCAGTGAATCCTAACTGCTATGCAATGCAAAGACAGAAGAAGAAACCAATCTTGGAAAAAATAAACCAAAAAATTCAAAATCTTTGCATATGCTTCTCTTGATAGAAGTATGTAATAAGAACCTAAATTTCTTTTTTAAAATGTAGGGATCAAAGAAAAATGACAAAAAATGAGATTAAGGAAAAAGGCAGGCAGAAGAATAAAGTATTATAAAGTATGTAAATTAGCAATAGCAAATAGTAATAATAGAGTAGGAATGGACTAAAATTATCAGAGACTTCCACTTTTGGTAACTACTAACTAGATAACTTGGACCGGTACACATTTTTAAAAGGTTTACAAAGCTGAACAGCATAATTTTAAGATCTTCTCTGAAGACATTTGAAAGCTTAGGAAACAGTGAAAAATAATGGCACTATCGTCCCAAAGAAGAAGAAAACCCAGAGAAGCAAGCTTTGCATTTTGGGGGTGTGTTTTCCCTGTAAGGGCATCTTAAAGAGGTGGTTGAAAATGTAAAAAGTTATTTTGACAGTTTCCTAAAGTTAGTGGGGGAAATGGAATTCAGGGACCACCAAGCGGTGGGTTGAACCTTGAAGGGCAGCACCCTGAAGTTAAGGTGGATGGTAAGCAAGCTGGTTTTGTACGGGCTGGAGCCCAGCTTCATTTCAGTCCCCAGATTACAGGACAGTTATCCAGAATCTCTGATGTGGCTGTCTGAGAGAAGCAAGTAAAAATATTCTCTGGAGGAAGAGATATAATTCAGAACCTTAAGTTATTTTCAAATTTTTCATAATATACCAGTGGAAACAGATCCAGATACACAACTTTAGAATAAAACATTTATGGAGATTAAAGACAAGATTGAGAATTTTGTATATTATTCCTGGAAACTATAAAAAAAATCTAAGTGAAAATGCTGGAAATGAAAAAGTCAATGGCTGTATGAGATCTTGATGGATAAGTTTAAAGGAAATTAGACAGTGTTGAGGAATATCCTAATAATTTATAGGACAGGTAAGAAGAACATATATACAGTAAGGCACAGAAAGAATAAAGAAAAATGCATGAGATAAATAATGCATAGAAAGAGAAGGATAATACACATTTACATGGAGTTCTAAAGAAGAGTTGAAAATGCTGGAAATGAAAAAGTCAATGGCTGTATGAGATCTTGATGGATAAGTTTAAAGGAAATTAGATAGTGTTGAGGAGTATCCTAATAATTTATAGGGCAGGTAAGAAGAACATATATACAGTAAGGCACAGAAAGAATAAAGAAAAATGCATGAGGTAAATAATGCATAGAAAGAGAAGGATAATACACATTTACATGGAGTTCTAAAGAAGAGAATTAGGCAATACCTAAGAAAATAGGCTTCCCCATTGGCTCAGTAGATAAAGAATCCACCAGCAATACAGGAGACACAGGAGATGTGGGTTCAATCCCTGGTCCAGGAAGATCCCCTGGAGAAGGAAATGGCAACCTACTCCAGTATTCTTGCCTGGAGAACCCCATGGACAGAAGAGCCTAGTGAGCTATAGTCCAAAGAGTCGCAAAGAGTCAGACGTGACTGAGTGACTGAGAGAGAGAAGAAAATAGGGCAATATGTAAGGTAATGAATGAAAATATTCCAAACTGAAAAATATAACTCTAAATCCTAGGAATCCTATAAGTAAATCCCAAGTATGATAAAAGAAAGTCACACTTTGACCCATCTTAATAAAATTACTGAAAATCAAAAAGAGAAAATATTGAAAGTGGCAAAAAGGAAAGACAAGTCTAAAATATTAGACTAACAAGAAGACAGAAAACAATGAGGTAATATCTTCAAAGTACTGGGTTAAAAAAAAAAAGAAGACCTTCGCTCATTAGGATTCTATGTCCAGTAAAACATCCCTTAGAATGAAGGTGAAATAAATACACCATGAGAAGACTTATACAAAAGGGAAAATTAAAAGGAGTTTTTCAAGGAGAAAGAAAATGTTCACAGATGGAAGTTCCAGTTTTCCTTCTGGACTGTCTTCTGAGTCACTGATATTTCTTCATCTTTGTCTAATTTTTATTAAACTTGTCCACTGAAATCTAGTTTCAGCTATTGAGCTTTCTAGATATGGGAAAAAAAATGAGCAAAAAAGAGTCAAACATAGGTAAATTTTAATTACCATTGATCACATACTAATGATGCCATATATAACAAAATGTCTTTAATGTGTATCATGATAAATACATGATGACATTAGCAAAATTATTCAAAGGTAAACTATAAGTCTCTTATCTCCAATGGTAATTCCCAGAGGAATCATCAAGTAACCCTTTTTAGCTAATGAGTCCACAGTATGCTTCAGACTGAGCTTCCCAGCAATCAGGATGGACCTCGTGCCTCCTGGGCTTACACCTTGTCATCCCATTGGTCACCTGAACACACAAGCCCTTCTGAACAGTAGACCTGAGCATCCTTTGTAGGATGACGCTCTTAGCAGTATGTCAATGGTAATAGAGATATGGAAGGAAACAGCTGTGCAGTTGTGCTACGGGAAGTATGAAAGAGGTTGCTTTACTACTTGTTAGGAATTTGAAGTTCTCAAATTTGAAGTTTTCTCTGTCATTTTATGGAGTCATTTAAGGGATAAGAGCAAAATGCTATTAGAGTTTAGAAGAGTTTTCTGACATCTTTATTTGCAGGAGCTTTTAAGGGCTGAGCTTATACATCTCTTTTTATGCCCAGAACGTCTAATAGAAAAGTTAATGTCAGTTTACATGATGGAACAATTGTGGTGCGTTTTCTCTCCTGTGAATTTCTCCTGAGCTCAGAGGCAGGCCAACCAGCTCAGAAAAACAGGCTGTAATATGCACCAGGAACAGAGAAGCTTGGTAATGTTTTCTGTTTTCTGATGCTTCTCCCGCTCTTCCGTTCACTGTGTAGGAGTCATTTCCCCTCAGTTCTAGCCACCTCTCACCATCCCCTTGTCAGGCCCCTCCTTTCTCCTGCAGGTCTCTCATTTTGCCTTTGTTCCCCTGGGCTGAAGTAGTGTCCCCATCCCCGAGTCTCTCCAGCCTGGTACTAATTTCTGTTACATAGAATGTTGGTTTGTTCCTCATAACTTCTTGTCCTCCTTTTTGGAAAGTTAAACACTCAGGTTGGAGGTGAAGAAAGGAGGATCAATGATTCTTCATCACCTCAGGTGTCTTCAGTACCACACTTCAGTTAGTAAGTTAGGTCCTGACAACATTCCAAGGTGATTATTTTTAGCTTTCATTTCACATATGAGACAATTACAACAAGAGTTTCCGTAAATCTTACTATATTCCTTGTTTCTGGTGCTGAAAGCCCACATTATACCAGAAACCTGAAAGTTTGGGGAGGTTAATGCCTAAGAGCTGTCTATGAGAGGTGAGAGGGGATCAGGAAAATGACAGATTTCGGGCACCTCATGACTCAAAAATAAGCCTCACCAAGCACTCCAAACGTATAGGGTCCAGGAACTAATTCTATCTTTAACTACAGGTATTCCCAGTAATTATATACTTGTAGGTATGTGCAAGTTCAAGGCACAAAACTTTATATTGGGGCAAATGCCTCCAGGTGGCAGCACTTTTCTCCAGTGCCCTTTCCTTATCGGTTTCATGCAAGTGCCGGATGTCTCGGTCCCTTACTTGTGCCAAGCAGACCTGATCCCTACAAGCAGTAAAGCCCTAGATTATTCTCTTTCTGATTTTCCTCTGTTTACTTACTCATCCACTCATTTGTGCATTTACTTTAATTGTTAAGACTCTTGCATTGGAGACAGATTCTATACCATCTGAGCCACAGAGAAGACAATTTTTTTTTTAATCGTTCAATTCTGTTTTATTTAGTTTACTTTGAAACAGATCAAAAATACATTGTTAGAATCTTTTTATTCTTAAGAGAGCATGTATTCATGGTCTTTATCCATTAGCCTATATAAGCAGGCTATTTTGTTCTACAGCTGGAATTTAGCTTGGCTGTGGTAAATGATGAGTTTCTTTTTAAAAAATTAATTAATTTTAATTGGAGGGTAATTTCTTTACAATATTGTGATGGTTATTGCTATACGTTGACATGAATCACCCATGGGTGCACATGTGTCCCCCCATCCTGAAATCCCCCTGCCCACCTCCTGCCCCACTCTGGGTTGTCCCATTCTGGCTTTGAATGCCCTGCTTCATGCATCGAATTTGCACTGGGCATCTGTTTTACATACAGTAATTCACATGTTTCAGTGCTATTCTCTCAAATCATCCCAACCTTACCTTCTCCTACATAGTCCAAAAGTCTGTTCTTTATATCTGTGTCTCTTTTGCTGCCTTGCATANTTTGCTTGGATATACCAAGAGAGTAATTTACTATGAAAAAGTAGGATGCTTAAATTTATTTGAATAAATGTGAGTTATAAGCATCTTCACTAAGTGACTGAATTACCCTAAACAGGGCATGCTTTTTAGCTTCTTTCAAATATATATATCAAATTCAAGTTTACCTTTTAACTGTAAATTCTCTTACCATAAAACCCAGCGTGCTCTAATTACATCATTTAAAGGATGAAGACATTTAAAAAAAGAAAACAGACAAGTGACAAAAATATGAAGGACAAAGACTTAAAATCTGACCTAAAAGAAAAATTTCTGAAGAATCTTTAATTAGAAATGGAAAAGAATGATTTACTTCAAATATGGCAACAACTTTGAATCTTAGACTTTCTTCACTCTTTTCAAATAAAAACATGTCAGCAATCCTTGTGTATAGTTAAAGCTGGTGTCAAATTCTATCAAATTTGAGATAAGACTTGGCCAGTTTGGGAGCTGAGGGAATATATTATCTCGGGCCACAGAGGGTTTCATAAAAATGTTGAAGGAGATGTGTATAAGAGACAGGTGTAAGAGGGTTCCCTTTTCTCCACACCCTCTCCAGCATTTATTGTTTGTAGACTTTTTGACGACAGCTATTTTGATCAGTGTGAGATGATACCTCATTGTGGTTTTGAGGAAGCCCATTTGTAACAACATTTTTGAGCAACTCCTTTGGGCCAATGCTGGATGCTTTTGTATGTCTCATTCTAAAATGAACTCTTCTCAGACTGTCTTTCTTTGGAAGTGATCTAGTCCGCTAACTGCATCTAATTGTGATAACAAATGAAAACTTATAGTGGCACCATTCTCAGAGCTATTTACATTCTCAATTTGGAATCTGAAGCGTCAATTCTGAATAAATGAGGCGTCAAGGACAGTGAATATGTAGCGCCAGGTCAACAAAATAAGTGATTTTATTCACTTCTGTGACCAGAAGTAACTAACTCTAACTACACCTCTATCTGTGAGAAAGTATGGCCCCTGATAGAGCAGTTTCTAGCTCTGTCCTTCATAAAAATGCCATATGCAAGGTTCTTACTCTTTGGCTTTTATTTATAGGAGAATAAGTTTCCCCAAAGTTTAAGGAATTCCTATTGCTAGTAAGCAGGACTCCATTTAGAGATGAGTAAAATGGAGGGCACCAAAATGGAGGGGCCTTCTTTTTTGCTGCCCTCCAAAATATAATGGGTGGTTCTCTGTATTTCATGACTTGATTTTCTAATGTCTTCTGCCAATGATGCAATGTTTTCAAGATGAATCCAGATTGCTATAGCTAGAACTACAGTAGTGAGTAAAAGAAAAAAAAAAGTGTTAATATTGTAAAATTATTATCATCCCCACATGAGAGGAAGGTTTGAGGTTTTTATAAATAATATATACAACTTACCCTTTTTATTTTCATCTTTTAGAAATCAAGGAAGAGGTCTGTATGCAACTGGAATTTTCAGACTCCATCTTAACGCTGAAAATTCACACTGACCTTCAGACTTAGTCATCTTCCGGATCATTGGATTAAAAGAAAAAGTTTTTATTTAATTCTGTGCTAGCTGTTGCTCAAGTAGGTGAGAAATACAGATAACATGAACTTGATTTTTAAGAATAGCTCTGGTTCCAGGTGTTGTTTGGATAAACATGGTAGAGAAATCATAATTCCTTTGCGAAACTGAGTGGTGGATCTTTCACTGTGAACCCAAGATATTGAGCAGTGCGGGAAAGGTTGAGATGGTGGAGTCAATAGTGTTGATGGGTTATCTTGAGCCTTGGGTTATAATTTGTCGTCAGTTCAGAGTAGAGAAAGAGAAGGCCAATCTTTAGAAAGTTAGAGGGTACTCTTTATTTACCAATGGCATGAAGGCACAAACAAGAGATGCACCTGAATAGACTACACAAGCTGAGCATGGAGATTATGAGCAGTATGTTCCCATATTATTGGTCAGCAGTTTCCTATGATCACCTTTATAACACTGGGATATTGCTGTGCCCCTTTCTCTTTAATTAATTCCCTTTCTCCTCACTCTGCAAATCTCCAGCCACTACCCCTCTTCACTTTCCATTATTGACCCTATTTAAACAGTTAGTGAAAAATAAAAGCCCCCTTTTTTTATGGCAGATTTATTTTTAAAACCAAATCTACTTACTTCATGCATGTTTGGTGCAGTAAACCCTCTCCTGCCTTTGGCATGCTCTGCTTCTGCTCTGAAACCCAGCTGCTCTCCAAGACACCATTTCTGCAGTTTTCTCTTATTCCTCCTGTAATTTCTCCCTCTTTACTAGTTTATTATCAACAGTTCACAAACATCTTCAAGTAACTTTGATAATAAAACAATAGCAACTAAACTCCTAAGACATTAAAGAAAGAACAATGAAAGTGGAGAGGGAGTTGATCTAAGGTTGGGGTCCCACAACCCAAGTGATCTAGGATTGGCTTCCCTGGTGGCTCCGAGGGTAAAGCGTCTGCCTGCAATGTGGGAGACCCGGGTTTGATTCCTGAGTCGGGAAGATCCCCTGGAGAAGGAAATGGCAACCCACTCCGGTACTCTTGCCTGGAAAATCCTGTGGATGGAGAAGCCCATAGGCTGCAGTCTATGGGGTCGAAAAGAGCCAGACACGACTGAGAAACTTCACTTTTCACATTTTGGGATCCCACAAAAAAATTATTACAGGTTTTGGTAAACTTAGAGACTTGAGGAAGTTTATCATTTCAGAACTTACATTTTTGAGTAGGCATAAAGCTTTGTGAATGGAGAGTGTTAAAACACTTGGATATTTGTTAGACATCAGAAAAGATTTCACTTGATTTTTTTCTTGCATTCCCAAGAAAATATCGAAGGCAATGAGAAACCACAGTGTGGTCTCTGAGTTCATTCTCCTCGGGCTGTCTGCTGACTCCCAAATCCAAGCTCTGCTCTTTGTGCTGTTCTTTGTTATTTACATCCTGACCCTGATGGGGAACCTGATGCTGCTGCTGGTGATCAGGGTGGATTCCCAGCTTCACATCCCCATGTACTTTTTCCTGGAACAGTTGTCCTTTCTGGATCTCTGGCACTCTTCTGTAACTGTACCCAAGCTATTGGAGAACCTCCTGTCCGAGAAGAAAACCATCTCAGTAGAGTGCTGCATGGCTCAGGTCTTCTTTGTGTTTGCCACTGGGGGCACAGAATCCTGCCTACTTGCTGTCATGGCCTATGACCGCTACGTTGCCATCACTTCTCCTCTGCTCTATGGCCAGGTGATGAACAGACAGTTGTGTATGGGGCTGGTGGGGGGCTCATGGGGCTTGGCTTTTCTGGATGCTCTCATCAATATCCTTGTAGCTCTAAACTTAGACTTCTGTGAGGCTCAAAATATCCACCACTTCAGCTGTGAGCTGCCCTCTCTTTACCCTTTGTCTTGCTCTGATGTGTCTGCAAGCTTTACTGCCCTGCTCTGCTCCAGCCTCCTGCATTTCTTTGGAAATTTCCTCTTGATATTTTTCTCCTATGTTCACATTTTGATCACCATCCTGAGCATCAGCTCCACCAAAGGCAGAAGTAAGGCCTTCTCCACCTGTTCCTCCCACCTCACTGCAGTGATCTTCTTTTATGGCTCAGGTTTACTTCGCTATCTCATGCCAAATTCAGGATCCATTCAAGAGCTGATCTTCTCCTTGCAGTATAGTGTGGTCACTCCCATGCTGAATCCTCTCATCTACAGCCTGAAGAACAAGGAGGTGAAGGCAGCTGTGAGGAGAATGCTGAGAAGAGGTTTCTAGTGTTTCAACTCATAGATAAGAAAAAAAATCAAAATGATGAGGAACTTGGGTACAATTGCAATAAACGATGCCTGGATATTTAGGAGAATTCTCTGATATAAGGATCTGCAAGATGCAGTACATTTTTTCTTAAAAATACTTAAGAAAAGGTGAAAGCATTTTGTGGAATGATACTAGTTTCATCCTAGTTAGAGGAAGGTAGCTAGATGAACCTTTTATCTCGCAATTCTTCTTACAAAAATATTTATTACACACAGTATCGTAGATATTGTTATTATTGCTTAGGCATTCTTTACCATTTTTCCAGTAACTAAACTCCAACTAAAGTCTCATAGAGACTGTTAATCACAGTGTCCCTAAATCTTCCCCATCTCTTCTCATTACTCGCTCATCCTTTTTGACACAGTGGCCGGTACAGGAATGAGCACATGGTCAATGCCAGATCACTCACCCTCTTAAGATATTTGAAACTGTTTATTTTATTGAATCTACATGTTCCAATAGAGATTACAAGTAACACATTTGTTTATCCTGCTTCACACCATTTACCTACTGCCCAACCATCTCCAGCTTTGTGGGAGCCCCATGACAAAAGATTTCTTGGTTCATACCGGTGTGTGTGCATGCGCAGTCACTCAGCCACGTCCGACTCTTTGCGACCCTATGGACTGTGGCCTGCCAGGCTCCTCTGTCCATAGGACTCTCCAGGCAAGAATACCGGAGTGGGTTGCTGTGCCCTCCTCCAGGGATTCTTCCCGACCCAGGGTTGATCCTGCAGCTGCTGCGTCTCCTGCATTGCAGGCGATTCTTTGCTGCTGAGCCACCGAGGAAGCCCTGGCTTGTACACACTGCTGGGCAGATGGCTCTGCCCCTGAGCCCTAGTAATGCTGCAGAAAAGGCAGGATGTAAGGAAGTCAGTGGCAGAGCAAGTGCTCTATAGGGCCTATGACAAACCCCAAGAAGAAACCAAGACAATTTCAGCAAAAGCCCTTTGGATCATGAACGCAATTAGAATGCTAGTGAGAAGAAGACTTAGGAGAGGCATATGGATTAAAATTATCATGTCAAAAGTCAATTATTGCTTCTTTCTGAAATTGCTGTTTAGTTTTTAAATTATTTACAAACTATCAGTTATAATCCTCCCATTCACATGGTACTCCCCAGGAGCAGAGAATATAAACTCAAAAGACAGCAGTGACATCTTCTGGCATCTTCACTACTTTTTCGAGAATATTAAAATAGTTTCAAACGTATTTGTTGCACAGTAAATATGTTGGAATGTCCAAGTCATTAGCAGCGAAACAGAATATATCTAGGATGAATTCTCACCAGAGGGACCCCACTGCCACAGTGGTTTGAAATAATTCTATGAGCAGAATAGCCTATTGTATGAGTGCCAGTCTCTTCCTTCGTGGTGAGTCTGGTTCTGGTCTATGGACTCACAAAAAGTGTGACTCTGTCTGCAAAGTGGTGATTATACACAGGTTCAACAACATTTTCAGTCACCAAGGTTGATCTGCTGTTGGCATTGGTGAAAATTATTTTACTAAAGGTCACACACAAATTTTGTTAGATACATTATCAGATACCTTCTACTGTTTCTATTGTGAATCAACAATTCACTTACTTGGTTATTTCTAATGTATAGGAATGCTGTGGTATTTGTATATAAATCTTGTACATTGTTGAACTTGTATCTCAGTAAACTATCTTCCTAGTTCTAATGGCTCATTTATACATATAATTGGACTTTTAAAATTACATTTTAATTATTTTGTCATACATAAGGGAAAGCAATTTTTTTCGTCTTCCATGCAGTTTTTATATATTTCATTTTTAAAGTTAGTGTAGTAGAGGTCTGCTACAAACATCTTTCTATTGGGATCAGTAAGAAAGCTTCCAATATTTCAGCATTCAGTTCAGTTCAGTTGCTCAGTCATGCCCGACTCCTTGTGACCCCATGAATCACAGCACGCCAGGCCTCCCTGTCCATCACCATCTGCTGGAGTTCACTCAA
>SJYX01014046.1:82332-92824 GCA_006410675.1 Oreotragus oreotragus
TCACACAGATCTCTCCAGCTGCCTACAGAGAATATAAAACAACAGTGTCATCTTCATTTTAAAGAATGACTGTACCTGTGCTCATAATCCTGAGCTAAACCAAGAAATAGCTCTGTGCTAAACTTCCTTGGCTAAAATACAACCAGTACCATCATTCCTAGTCAGACTGATAGAATGTCTTTTAAGGTAATGAATTTGATGGCTGTGTTTATAGATTTTTTTTCCTTTCCAGGATTCACTTTTGATTCTCCTGCTTTTTTAAGACCCAAAGAAAGTTATACTGAGTTTTTATTGGTGATTCTAAGTATATGTGTTTATAACAGTTAACGTGTGATAGGTGAATTTAACATATTTAAAAGAGTGCTATAGCATCTGTTCAGAAAAGATTATATACTGTACAAACTATTCGAGTCATACAAAACCATGTTTTTCAGTGTCTTTTCAACTGAGAAGAATCCTATTCAGCACGTTTCTCCTCCTGAGGTGGTTCATACTGAGCAAGCTTTGTTTTCAGTTTTTTATTTTCTTCTACAATAGCTTCATATTTCTCTTTCATTTCTGCCAATTCTAGGCGAAGCAGCTCTATTTCTGGATTTTCTGGGGTAGCAGCTCCTAAGTTATGCTTTAAAAAATCCAAAGCACTATTAGGTTTCTCTGGTTCTTCATATAAGGCTACCAATACCTTGGTCAGCGTGTCCAGCACTCCCGACTTCTCCAAGTACCTCCGGAACTGCTCGCGCTTCGAGTCGGCGGCTTTGTAATGGGCCATAGTGACAGAGGCAGCGGCGTAGCTGGCGCCAGAGACCATGGCTGGCGGGCTCGGAGCAGCACTGCTCATGCGCTGGAGGAAAAATTTTGATTACCAGTTTATTTCTTTTGATAATTAGTCATGTATTTTTTATTCATGAATCAATTTTAGTGATTTTTAATTTTGTCTGTTATTCATTTAATGTTTTTAACTTTATTGGTATTTTGCTGCTTACTATAACAATTTTCAAATGTTTTGCAGCATTCATTTAATTTAGAAATAAATTTCTTTACAACAAAATTGAAAGAATTTTATGATCAACATCTATATAATCATGGGCTTCCCTGATAGCTCAGTTGGTAAAGAGTCTGCCTGCAATGCAGGAGACCCTGGTTCAATTTCTGGGTTGGGAAAATCTGCTAGAGAAGGGATAGGCTACCCACTTCAGTATTCTTGGGTTTCCCTTGTGGCTCAGCTGGTAAAGAATCTGCCTGCAATGCGGGAGACATGGGTTCAATCCCTGGATTGGGAAGATCCCTTGAAGAAGGGAAAGGCTACTCACTTCAGTATTCTAGCCTAGAGAATGCCATGGACTATGGACTTCCCTGGTGGCTCAGACGGTAAAGTGTCTGCCTCCAATGCGAGAGACCTGGGTTCGATCCCTGGGTCGGGAAGATCCGCTGGAGAAGGAACTGGCAATCCACTCCAGTGCTGTTGCGTGGAAAATCCCATGGACCGAGGAGCCTGATAGGTTACAGTCCATGGGGTCGCAAAGAGTCGGACACGACTGAGCGACTTCACTTTCACTTTCTTTATACAGTCCATGGGGTCACAAAGAGTTGGACACAACTGAGTGACTTTTACTCACTTTCACTATATAAGCACACCTGAATTTTACTGTTAGCTTTTTAGTATACATACATGGCTTATCTATAGATCCATCAATCCATTAATGCATTTCAAAAAAAGACATCGGTACACTTCACCCTAAATGCTTTAGCATGCATGTCATTAACTAGAGTTCAGAATTTGACTATACTCTCTCTTTTTCTTTTGAGGTAATTCTATGTGCTGAAATAGTAAGTGTCATTCGGTGAATTTTGAAAAAGTCAAACTGCTGTGTAATCCAAACCTCGTTTAAACAGAGTATTACCAAACCCCTAGCAAATTACCTCATGTTCCTTTCCAGTCATTCTTGTCCCCGCTTTTCTACTTGTTAACCACTCTTCTGCCTTGTAAAGCACTGCATAAATGGAATCAAACGGTATGCAAGACTTTGTGTCAAGATTATTTCATTCAGCGTGTTTTTTGAGATCCATCCATGTTGTTCATGTATCAATAATTTATTTTCTTTTTATTGTTGAGTAATATATTAATATACCATTGTACGAATACATTCCACTTGCTTATCCATTCTGTTGGGTGGTTTCCAGTTTGGGACTGTTAGTAATAAAGTTACTATAAACATTCTTGTAAAAACTCTTTTGCACAAATATTTTTATTTATCCTGGGAATATTTAGTATTGGAATTATTGGGTCATAGTTGGCATAAGTTTTATAAGAAATTATCACATTTTTTCCAAAAGGGTTATATCATTTGACGTATCTACCAACAGTGTTTGAGAGTTCTGTTTGCTCCACATCTCACCAACATTTCGTGTAGTCAGCCTTTCTAATTTACGCTTTTTTTTTTGGTTGGTTTCTGGTAAAATACATGATTTGGGGGCTTTCCTGGTGGTGTTGGTGGTAAACAACCTGTGTGCCAATACAGGTAGATATAAGACATGTGGGTTCAGTCCCTGGGTTGGGAAGATCCCCTGGAAGAGGGCATGGCAACTCACTCCAGTATTCTTGCCTAGAGAATCCCATGGACAGAGGAGCCTGGCTGGCTACGGTCCATAGGGTTGCAAAGAGTAGGACATGGCTGAAGTGACTTAGTATGCATACATCCATGTGATTTTAGTTGGCATTTCCCTGATGGTTAATGACATTGAATGTTTTAAATATTTAGTAGGCATTAATGTATTTTCTTAGAGGAAGTGTTTGATCAAACTTTTTGCTCATTTTAAATTATAATTTTTATTAAGCAATAGGAGTTTTTTTAAATTGATTTTCGGAGAAGGCAATGGCACCCCACTCCAGCACTCTTGCCTGAAAAATCCCATGGACGGAGGAGCCTGGTGGGCCACAGTCCATGGAGTCTCTAACAGTCGAACACGACTGAGCGACTTCACTTTCACTTTTCACTTTCATGCATTGGAGAAGGAAATGGCAACCCACTCCAGTNCTCAGCTTTCTTCACAGTCCAACTTTCACATCCATACATGACCACAGGAAAAACCATAGCCTTGACTAGAAGGACCTTAGTCGGCAAAGTAATGTCTCTGCTTTTGAATATACTATCCAGGTTGGACATAACTTTTCTTCCAAGGAGTAAGCGTCTTTTAATTTCATGGCTGCAGTCACCATCTGCAGTGATTTGGGAGCCCAAAAAAAAAGTCTGACACTGTTTCCACTGTTTCCCCATCTATTTCCCATGAAGTGATACTTTACAATATATGAAACGAATAGCCAGTCCAGGTTCAATACATGATACTGGATGCTTGGGGATGGTGCACTGAGACAACCCAGAGGGATGGTACAGGGAGGGAGGAGGAAGGGGGGCTCAGGATGGGGAACACATGTATACCTGTGGCGGGTTCATGTTGATGTATGGCAAAACCAATACAATATTGTAAAGTAGTAGGAGTTTTTAATGGGCTTCCTAGGTGGCTCAGAGGTAAAGAATGAGCCTCCAAAGCAGAAGACTCGAGTTTGATACCTGGGTTGGGAAGATGCACTGAAGGAGGCAATGACAATATTCTTGCCTGGGAAATCCCATGGACAGAGGCTGGTGGACTAAGTCCATAGGGTCACAAAAAGTCAGACATGATTTAGCGACTAAATGACCACCAATGCCAGGAGTTTTTAATATATCTTGGGGACTAGTCCTTGTCATATCTTTATTTTATCTTTTCTCCCAGTCTGTGGGTCTTTAAAAATTATTTTTATTGTCTTTTTAAAATTTTATTTAATTGGAGGATAATTACAATATTGTGATGATTTTTGTGATATATCAATATGAATCGACCACACTGTCCCCTCCATCCTGAACCCCCTCCCTACCCCCTCCACAACCTACCCCTCTGGTTGTCACAGAGCACTGGCTTTGGTGCCCTGCTTCCTACATCAGACTCACACTGATTATCTATTTTACATATGGTAATACATATGTTTCAGTGCCATTCTCTCAAATCATCCCACCCTCTCCTCCCGGTCCCATCACTTCATGGCAAATAGATGGGGAAACAATGAAAACAGTGACATACTTTATTTTCCTAGACTTCAAAATCACTGCAGATGGTGACTGAAGCCATGAAATTAAAAGACACTTGCTCCTTGGAAGAAAAGTAATATAAGGCCTGGCGACTTCCTGTGGAGTTAAACTCTGATGCAGGCTTGACAAGCTGTGGACAGTCCAGAGGAAGCCCTGGAGTGAGTCTAGATCATCAGAGTTGTCCCACATCAGGCCAGAACAGCCAGGCCTTATATGACTGTCTCACTTAATCAGTGGTACAGTCTGTCCTTAGAAGGACACAGCCTTGGCAAGGTCACTTCCTGCACCTGAGGCAGACACTGAAGGAGCTAACAGCTGGAAGCTGTCTGCTAACTGCACGCCCTGCGTCTGGGCAACGTGCATTTGTGCTCTCGCTTCAGTCGTGTCTGACTCTTTGCAACCCCATGACTATAGCCTGCCAGGCTCCTCGGTCCATGAAATTTTTCCAGGCAAGAATACTGGAGTGGGTTGCCATTGCCCTCCTCCAGGGGATCTTCCCGAGCTGGGATTGAACCCTGCATTAGCAGGCAGGTTCTTTACCACTAGCGCCACCTGGGCAGCAGGTCTTACTAAAGCAGACTCTTGGCAGTTTCTCTCGTGTCTGCCACAACCTACAAAAACAAGGCTAGTGGGACTTAACAGCTGTTGCTGCTATGATTAGTCTCTGCCGCTGCTAGGTCGCTTCAGTCGTGTCCGACTCCGTGCGACCCCATAGACGGCAGCCCACCAGGCTCCGCCGTCTCTGGGATTCTCCAGGCAAGAACACTGGAGTGGGTTGCCATTAGTCTCTAGACTGTAACTTCTATTCCTCAGCTCCCTTCCCTGAGACCCGTTAGAGCTTCCTTTCAACATCAGCTCACATTCTGCTAGGTGAGCCAGGACTTCATTGCTGAGGCATATGAGACTTAAATTCCTGTCTTTTATAGGCTGTGGCACCTGTAACCACACGCCAAGATACATCCCAGATGATCACCTGAGTGCCACACATTTTCTCCGTTATTTCTATTATGTAGCAACAGCCCTACCTCACAATGGTCATTGGTGATCAGTCTTGCCATTGCTTCCTGCATCTCAGACATTTCACCTCGGATTAGTTCCCTACTACTCTATGCACACTTTTTAGGTAAGATGATCACCTGAGTGCCACACATTTTCTCCGTTATTTCTATTATGTAGCAACAGCCCTACCTCACAATGGTCATTGGTGATCAGTCTTGCCATTGCTTCCTGCATCTCAGACATTTCACCTCGGATTAGTTCCCTATTACTCTATGCACACTTTTTAGGTAAGACTTTTAGTGAGAAGCTATTGGTTTTAGGTTCTCTGTTATTTTGTTTGTCAGAAATTGCTTTTATTTAATGCTACTTGAAAGACAGTTGCCCTGAGTATAGAATTCTACATATATAGTTTCTTTCGGTTCGCTATCTTCTGGCTTTCTTCTGGTGGTCATGAAGACAAGCCCAATTTCATCGTCATCCCCAGGTGGATAATTGATCACTTATAGTTGCTTTTCTATACTCCATACATTTAATATTCATGGTAGTTTCAATATCATGTGGCTAGATTTATATTAATTTTTTATTAATCTGCTTTGTATTTATTGGAATTCCTGGAAGATATTTCACAGTATTACCTCTCCTTCATCACCTGTGAACCCACTCCAGTGTTCTTGCCTGGAGAACCCCAGGGACTGGGGAGCCTGGTGGGCTGCTGTCTATGGGGTCACACAGAGTCAGACACGACTGAAGCGACTTAGCAGCAGCAGCAGCATCTGTGAACTTTCGCAACTCTGATTAAACATGTATTATATCTTCTATCATTCTCTTATCCTCTTTCTAGTATTTTTAATCTATTGTTTCTTTGAATTGCAAACTGATTAACTTCTTTGATTTAATAATACAATTTATCAGTTCTCTCTAAAACTGTATTTAGTCACTTGTTTAATTCATCCTTGAAATTTTGGACTTCAATTATATGTGAGTGTTCATGTGTTTATGACATTTCTACAATTTCTGGGTTTTTTTCCTCAAATGACTTCATTGTGCTCAGTAAGTCTTATTCCTCGATATAAATTTACATTGCAAACTTCCCTTATTTCTAAAAATGTATTTAAATAAGCTATTTTATTTTTAGTAACTAATAATCCCAGTATCAAATATCTGGCATTTCTGATTCTTGATTTTGATCTTGTTTCTCATTCATGGTGAGATTTTTCTCTATGTGTTTGATTTTCTTTTTAGTATCTGTGGTTCATTTTTCTTAGAAATTTTATCAGTGGGAATACTTTGAAACTTGAAATTGTATCCTTCAAGTAAATTTGCACCCATCTCTATCACTTGTCCCAGAGCACAGCCAACCTAGAACTTTAAAATTAAATTCCCCACTTGATATGTTCAGAATCACATAAAGAAGCTGAAATTTAAAAATCCTCTTTGATGTTATGACTGTAAAATTTTCCTTTCCGCTCAGAACCAATAGTCCCAGTTTATACATAATTCTAAATTAAAATCCCCACCAAGGATAGGCTGTAGGTTAAGGGTAATCTGTAAAGCGGAGCGTCAGGAGTTCAACAGAAACCCTTGGGGTAAAAGTCAGATTTGGCATTCACATCATTATATTCTGGCTTTTGTTTGGCATTTGACTTTGCAAAATCCTTTTCTTTTTCTACGTTCCATAAATGTATTTAAAATGGCAATTTAGAAAAATACTGTATCCACTGATTTAACTTTTCCAGTTTCAACAGTCACTGAGGGTGTCCAGTCTGCTATATGCAAGAAAAAGTGATTCCTCAAATTTCTTTATTTACTACTACTAATTTTCATGAAAATGTTTTCATCCACATATAGATTGGGCACATTCTTTTAAATAAGTGTATAATATACTTATACGAATATACAGTAATTCTACTCTGCTTCTGGTATTTTTAGGTTGTTTTTAATTATTATTATTACAAACAGGAATGTGCATTGACCTTTTACCTCTGTGAACATACATAAGTACTGCTTTAGGATTGATTTCTAGAAATGAAATTTCAGGATCAGAGATTAAATCTCACACTGTTTAAATTTTTAACAGAATTTTTGAGGCAAGTTTATATACAATAGCTATACATATGTAAAGTATACAGTTTGATAAGCTTTAACATATGTATACACCTATGACCAGCACAATGAGTATAATGGACAAGCTGTCATCCCTAAATATTTCCTTATGTTGCTCTGTGATCCCTCCCTTTCAACTCTGTCTGTCATCCTAATAGTCTAGTTATTTCTGCAGTAGTTTCAATTTATTGATTTTCCCACTCACTATGGATTCTTTTCTGCTTATTTACATGCCTGGGAATTTTTTATTGTAACGATATAATATGAATTTTACCCTGTAAGAAGCTTGAAATCTTTTTTAATTCCTGAAAGTATTCTTGAGCTTTATTTGGGGAGCAATTAGGTTACTTTCAAGTTTTGTTTTAAGGCTTCATTAGGCAAGACCAGAGCAGTCTTTAGTCATGTTTAATTTTCCCTAGGATTGAGGCAGCACTTTGCTGAACTCTCTGGGGAAGAAATAGCAAGGCCCACATGAAGGCAATTTCCAGACAGAGATATATGAGCACAAAGGAGCAGAAAGAGGAAAAAAAAAGCAAACAAGAAAGAACCCAATTCAAATTAGTCTTTGAGCCATAATTTCAAAACATGAGGAAAGATAGACCCAAAAAATTCAGTAATCATAAGAGTAATCGTAAGAGGAATAATTAAATGAAAATTCACATTATGATCTATAATGACAAAAATGTTTTAAATAGATATAGTTAAAGACATTCATAAGGATTAAATGAAGGCATAATTTCCATTTACAACAAACAGGTAATTTGGCAGGGGAAAAAAAACAAGATCACAGAGATATAAAAATATTGCATTAGTATTTTGGAAAAAATGGCCACTAAAATGAAAATGTTACTATATGAAATAAACTCTAGACTTTATTTAATTATTAGAATATCTCAATGTTGTTGAAGATGGACAGTCATACTGAGAAACTCATACACAGTGAAGCACATAGACACAAGATATTAAAGATATAAATGAGCTACTAAGAGGCTCCAAGATTCTAACAGAAGGACTTAAGGGGGTCAAGGAAATAAAACATGAAGATATAAAAACTGAAGACATAATTGTAACAAATTCTCCATAGTTTAAGAAAATATGACTCATAAGAACAAGCTAGTGGTTACCCCTGGGAAGAGGAAAAGAAGGAAGGGCAAGACAGGGAATTAGGAAGTACAAACTACTACATATGAAATGAATGAGGTACAAGTGTGTATTGTACAGCACAGGGAATATAATTAATTAATATATTAATGTAATATAATATTATAAATTGAGTATAACCTTTAAAAATTGTGAATCACTATGTGTGGCCTTCCCAGGTGGCTCAGTGGTAGGGAATCTGCCTGCCAAGCAGGAGATGCAGGTTCGATCCCACGTTCAGGAAGATTCCCTGGAGAAGGAAATGGCAGCCCCCTCCAGTATTATTGCCTGGAGAATCCCATGGACAGAGAAGCCTGGCGGGCTGCAGTCCATAGGGTCTCAGAGTTGGACATGACTAAGCGACTAACATTTTCATGTTGTACACTTGAAATTTATATTGTAAACCAGCTGTACTTCAATTAAAAAAAATGGCTTGTCAAGTACTTCAAGGAAAGACAAATTCAGATTAGACAATGAAATGATAGATTAATGAAGAGAAGACTTCCAATTTCATCTTAGAGATGTTGATAACTGGAAGGAGCACCACTGTTATCATTGCAACAATAAAATTGCTATACATACTGCAGATTAGCACCGCAGTTCTTGAACCCATAAGCAACTTCAGCTTCCAGGGCAAATGGCTAATTTGAAATCTAGAGATACAGGCAACAGCATGGCTCCAGGATCTAAGCTTAACTAGAATAGATATCACTAAAAGCCATAGAAGCTGGTATGAAGAATAAACACATTTTTAAGAATTCTTAAAGACTGAGTATAGACTAGTGTGAGGATATAAGACGGGGCCCCTGAGACCACAGATACTAGAGGCTCACACTTTCTTGCAGGCTTTTCCTTTGAGAAATGGGTGAAGAAACAGAATACCCTAACAGATCCTCCCTGTGGTGCTGGATAGAGTAGGGAACAGCAGCTTTTAGAGAAGCTCCACTTAATCCCATCTCTCCTATTCCCCTTATGGAACAAAAGCCTTAATCTGCATGGACTATATAATTAGAACCTTTGGCTTGAAGGTGCTGATAAAATTTCTTCACACCTTGGAAAGAAGAAAAAAGGTAAGGGAGGAGGAGGAGTACTACCCATGGGGAAAGGGCAGGAATTTGTGCTAGACAGAAAAAACATACACTGCCTACAGAGATACACATATAAGAATTACAGCAGAATTCCCATTAAAACCATGCAAACAAAAAGACAATGGAATGAAATCTTTAAAGTGCTGCAGAAAGAAATGGTCAGTTGAGAATTATCAACCCAGAAAAAATAGCCTTCAAAATGAAAGAATAAATAAAGGTTCTCTCGGCAAGCAAAACATTAATTTATTGCCAGAAGACCTACTTTACAAAAAAGTTAAATGAGCCTTCTCAGGTATATAGAATATTATATAGGCTAAGACTTTGTGTGTGTGCATGCTAAGTTATTTCTGTTGTGTCCAACTTTTTGTGATCCTATGGACTGTAGTGCACCAGGCTCCTCTGTCCATGGGATTCTCCAGGCAAGAAAACTGGAGTGGGTTGTCATGCCCTTCTCTAGGGGATCTTTCCGACCCAGGGATTGAACCTACATCTTTTATGTCTCCTGCAAAATTACAACTGTTTACAGAACAACTGTCAATGAAAAGTGCTGGGGACCTACCAGAAAAGATCTTTGACAACTGAAGACATAAAGGAGAAACCATGATGAGACAGGTAGGATAGGTGGACTTATGATATAGTCAAGTACCATATCCCTGAGTGGGTGACCCACGAAAGGGAGAATGACTACAATTGCACAGGTTCTCACCAAGGACTGAGGGATCTGAACTCCACTTTAGGCTTGCCAACCTGTGGGTCCTGTGCCAGGAAGATAAACTCCCAGTACATTTGGCTTTGAAGGGCAATGGGGCTTGCCTGGGGAGTCCCAGAGGGCTGTGTGAAATAGAAACTCTACTCTTAAAGGAAACATGCAAAATCTCACATGTTCTGGGACCCAGGGCAGAAGCAATAATTTGAAAGGAGCCTGGGTCAGACCTACCTGCTGATCTTGGAGAATCTTCTGGAAAGACAAGCAGCATCAGTTTTGGGGAACTCCTTCTACCATTGTGGACAGTGCTGCTGATAAGTGCCATTTTGGAA
>SJYX01014046.1:96898-120975 GCA_006410675.1 Oreotragus oreotragus
CCATGAATTGCAGCACGCCAGGCCTCCCTGTCCATCACCAACTCTCGGAGTTCACTCAGACTCACGTCCATCGAGTCCGTGATGCCATCCAGCCATCTCATCCTCTGTCGTCTCCTTCTCCTCCTGCTCCCAATCCCCCCCAGTATCAGAGTCTTTTCCAATGAATCAGCTCTTCACATGAGGTGGCCAAAGTACTGGAGTTTCAGCTTTAGCATCATTCCTTCCAAAGAAATCCCAGGACTGATCTCCTTCAGAATGGATTGGTTGGATCTTCTTGCAGTCCAAGGCACTCAAGAGTCTTCTCCAACACCACAGTTCAAAAGCTTCTGTTAGGTCCATACAATTTCTGTCCTTTATTGTGCCCATCTTTGTATGAAATAACCTTTGAAAGTCATCAGTTTCACTAGAAAATGCTTTACCATTGATTTATATTTATTTATCCTGCTTAGTGTTAATACACTTTCAATAAATAAGATACATCTTTATGGAAAGTTCTCTGGTTCTTTATTAAAGTATTCTCTATCATTCATTTACCTTTTGGAGCTTTTGGACAGTCTCAGTAGGGCTCTATAATATGTGCAATTTCTCAACATATTTTTGTCTCTTAAATGCTCTTCCTTTTTTATGTCTTATTTTGCTATGTTGCATTCTGAGAGAATTTTGTAATACTCTCTTCAAAATCACCCATTCATTTGTAACCGGTGTAGTATAGAGATTATTCAATTCATTACAGTTTTAAGTTTAATGAGAATACTTGTAAAGAGATCTAGTAATTTATTTCATTAGCTGTTTGATCTTATTTCACTTTTACCTTTATTTTTTCAGAAATTCTTTTTAATATTTAAACTGTGTCATTCATTTGTTCCTTTGAGTATCCTAAAATCATCTGTGCAAAAGTCTATGTTATAGGGTTCCAAAATAATAGTAAATTGATGATTTTGTTGGCTAGATTTATACGACGGTCATGAAGAGGTTGACAGAGGATGAGAGGACTGGATAGCACCATCAACTCAATGGTCATAAGTTTGAGCAAACTCTGAGAGATAGTGAAGGGCAGGGAAGCCTGATGCACTGCAGTCCATGGGGTTACAAAGGGTCAGATACAACTAAGCAAGTGAACAACAAGAAAAGGATATTTTTTTTACAATTTTAAATTCCAAGTTATTTCAAAAAAGGCATACAGAATCCTCTGACCTGTGCATGCTTTATGTGGTGTCTTGCACATTAAGAACTCAATAAATAATTTTTGAAATCAGTACTCAGTACAATTCAAATAATGAGTTGCCAAAAGAATGATAAGATATCTGAATAAGGAAAGGAGGAAGAGGAGAGATATGATAATCGCCTCGGGATTTCTTGGTGGTGCTGATAGCTTTTCCATTGCATATAGATGAAGCTCACTGAGTGACATGAAATAAAATCATCTGGTGTCAAACCAGCAGTGCAAGATTCAGAGAATAAGTCATGTATGAATGTGAGAGTTGGACTGTGAAGAAGGCTGAGCGCCGAAGAATTGATGCTTTTGAACTGTGGTGTTGTAGAAGACTCTTGAGAGTCCCTTGGACTGCAAGGAAATCCAACCAGTCCATTCTGAAGGAGATCCACCCTGGGATTTCTTTGGAAGGAATGATGCTAAAGCTGAAACTCCAGTACTTTGGCCACCTCATGCGAAGAGTTGACTCACTGGAAGAGACTGTGATTCTGGGAGGGATTGGGGGCAGGAGGAGAAGGGGACGACCCAGGATGAGATGGCTGGATGGCATCACGGACTCGATGGACATGAGTCTGGGTGAACTCTGAGAGTTGGTGATGGACAGGGAGGCCTGGTGTGCTGCAATTCATGGGGTCGCAAAGAGTCGGACACGACTGAGCAACTAAACTGAACTGAACTGAACTGAAGTTCATACTCAGTGGTGAAAGACCAAAACCTTTTTCGCTAAATCAGAAATAAGACAAGGAGGTCCACTTTCACCACTGCTGTTCAACATCTGGCTTGAAGTTTTAGTCAGCAGTTAGACAAGAAAAAGAGATAAAACACATTCCAACTAAAAAGAAAATTAAATTGTCCCTATTTGGAGGTAATGTAATCTAATGTATAGAAAAGCCTAAATACACCATAGATGACATGAACACAAAAATATCCAAAGAGCCCACACAAAAAAATTACTCCACCTAATAAATGAATTTGACAAGGTTGTAGGGTACAGCATCAACATGCAAAAAATCATTTGTGAGACAAAGTCAGCAATGAGCAGTCTGAAAAGAAAACTGAGAAAACAAATCCATTTATAGGGGCATTTGAAAGAATAAAATACAAGGAGGTACAAGATATATATACACTGAAAACTCGAAAACATTGTTGAAGAAAATTTAAAAATTAGAGAACATCTAAATAAATGGAAAGATATGTTGTCTTCACGGATTAGAATATTTAATACTGTTGCGATGTCAGTACTACCCAAAATTATCTATAGAGTCAATCGAATTTCTACCAAAATTCCAATGGTCTTTGTGCAGAATCGGAAAGTCAATCCCCAAACCATAGTGACTTGCAAGTGGCCTATGTGAAACAAATCACCAGTCCAGGTTCGATGCATGATCCTGGATGCTTGGGGCTGGCTCACTGAGACAACCCAGAGGGATGGTACAGGGAGGGAAGAGGGAGGGGGGTTCAGGATGGGGAACACGTGTATACCTGTGGCAGATTCATGTTGATGTATGGCAAAACCAATACAATATTGTAAGGTAATTAACCTCCAATTAAAATAAATAAATTTATATTAAAAAAAGAAAGTAAAAAAAAGAATAGTCAAAACTAGTCAATGTTCAAAACAATTGAACAAAGTTGGAGGACACTCTTCCTGATTTCCAAACTTGCTCCAGTGCTGCAGTAATCAAAACAGTGAGGCACTGACCTAAAGAAGACATATCAACCAGTGGAACAGAACTGAGAAACCGTAAGGGAACCCATTCATCTTTGGCCAATTGATTTCCCACAAGAGTGCTAAAATTATCCAGTGAGGAAAGGATAGTTTTCTCCATAGATGTTGCTGGGACAACTTGATATGCACATTCAGAAGAATGAAATTGGACCCATACCTCAAACATTTTTTAAAAAATTAGCTCAAAATGTATTAAACACCTGAATATAAGCCAACACTATAAGAAAATAGGGATAAATCATTATAACCGTGAACTTTGCCATAGATTTTAGAAATGACAACAAGCAACAGAGGAATGATACATTGGGCTTTACCAAAATAGACATTTGTGCATTAAATGACAGTATCACTGATGCAAAAAGACAATGTGAGAATGAGGAAAATATTTTCTTTTTTTATTTTTATTTTTCATTATTATTATTTTTTACTTTACAGTATTGTATTGGTTTTGCCATACATCAACATGAATCCGCCAGCTGTGATACGTATACACAATGGAGTATTACTCAGCCATTAAAAAAAATACATCTGAATCAGTCCTAATGAGGTGGATGAAACTGGAGTCGATTATATAGAGTGAAGTAAGGCAGAAAGAAAAACACCAATACTGTATACTAATGCATATATATAGAATTTAGAAAGATGGTAATGATAACCCTGTATGCGAGACAGCAAAAAAGACGCAGATGTATCAAACAGTTTTTTGGAGAAAATTATTTTCAAGTCATGTATCTGATAACATTTTTATTATAGAAGTAAGCCAGAAAGAAAAACACCAATACTGTATACTAATGCATATATATAGAATTTAGAAAGATGGTAACGATAACCCTGTATGCGAGACAGCAAAAGAGATGCAGATGTATCAAACAGTTTTTTGGAGAAAATTATTTTCAAGTCATGTATCTGATAACATTTTTATTACCACAAAAAAATACAAAATAATACCTGTACACATTAAGTAGTAACTCTTCATTTTCTCCTCCCCCACAGTCATAGACTTTCTGTTTAAATTTGCTGATCCTGGATATTTCATATAAATGGAATCATAGTGTATGTTGCCTTTTGGGTCTGACTTGCTTCACTTGGCTTAATAGTTTTGAGGTTCATTCACACTGTCGTATGTATTAGTGCTTCATTTTCTTTTCACGTCTGGGTATTATCCCATTGAATGGTTATACCAAATTTATTTTTCCACTCATCACATTTTGTCCCTGTAGTGAAGCTATGAAATTGATATAGAAGTATTTATATAAGTACCTGTCTTAAATTCTTGTGAGAATAACAAAGGAATGGAGTTTCTGGGTCATACGGTAATTCTATGTCCAGTTCTTAGAGGNCCACTCATCACATTTTGTCCCTGTAGTGAAGCTATGAAATTGATATAGAAGTATTTATATAAGTACCTGTCTTAAATTCTTGTGAGAATAACAAAGGAATGGAGTTTCTGGGTCATACGGTAATTCTATGTCCAGTTCTTAGAGGAACTACCAAACTCTTTTCTACAGCTACTGTGCCATTTTACCTTCCCATCAGCAGCAGCCTATGAAGATTCCATTTTCTCCATATCCTCAGGAACAGTATTTTGTCCTTCTTAAAAGACAGTCATCCTAATAAGTATGAAGTAGAATCTTATTGTGGTTTTCCCTTGCATTATCCTAATGGTTAATGAGATTGTGTCTTTTGTTCATATTGGCCATTTAAATATGTTCTTTAGAGCAGTGGTCCCCAATCTTTTTGGCACCAGGGACCAGGTTCATAGAAGACAAGTTTTTCCCATGGACTGTAGTAATGAGGGATGGTTTGGGGATGATTCAAACGCATTGCATTTATTGTGCACTTTGTTTGTATTATATCAGCTCTACCTCATATCATCAGGCATTAGATCCTGGAGGTTCAGGACCCCTGCTTTAGAAAAATGTCTATTTCCAGTTCTTTTGCCCTTTAAAAATATAGATTTTTTTTTTTTGGTCTTTTTGTTACTGACTTGTAATAATTTTTATTTATTCTGGATAGTAGATCCTTACTGAACTTGTTCAGATCTTCAATGGAACAGCCAGGATTTGTATCCCTTCCACACCACCCTGTGTTGTTGTTGTTGAGTTGATAAGTCATCTCCAACTCTTTGCGACCCTGTGGACTATCTCCCACCAGGCTCTTCTGTCTATGGGATTTTCCAGGCAAGATTACTGGAGTAGGTGACCATTTTCTTCTTCAGGGGACCTTCCCAACCCAGGGATCAAACCTGCATTTTCTGCATTGGCAGGCAGGTTCTTTACTTCTGAGCCACCAGGGACACCCCTCATGACTGTATATCTACAACTTACTCTACCAAACTATAGTGCTGTTTTTACTGCCACTCCAGAATAAAGATAAACTTCCCTGGTTGGCACCAAACATTAACCAATCTTAGTAATAACATCACATGGCAGATATCCTGTTTCATTTGGTCTTGTCTGGGTCGTGGTGTTGGATAGTTTATGTTCCCTGAGTAGTTTCAATGTGCATCTAACTGCAGAATCAGGGCACTAGTTGTTTCAGGCTGTAATTTTCCTGATGCTTTCATTCCTCTCATTTTCTCCGCCTTGACTTCAGCTGATGCTCTTCTGAAATTTCTAGCCCTAAGATTCTGACTCAAAGCTACCTGCTCTTCAAACCTCATCTTAGTTTCTACCTCCTCCATTACACCTCTCTTGATTACTTCCTTCTAGNACTTCAGCTGATGCTCTTCTGAAATTTCTAGCCCTAAGATTCTGACTCAAAGCTACCTGCTCTTCAAACTTCATCTTAGTTTCTACCTCGTCCATTACACCTCTCTTGATTACTTCCTTCTAGGCTACCCAGATTATGGAAAATAATAATACTTATCATTTATTTGTTGTCATTTATGTTCTAGATACTATTAAAATATTTAATGTTTCTCTATTTGAAGATCCTAACAAAATGATGAGGGCTGCGTTATCCCAAATTTTATAACAAGGAAATTGAAGGTGAAAGTGTTATAGCAACATGCTACTTTTGAGAGAGTAAATGAGTTCATAAGTTTTATATCCATCCCAGGTCTGTGGAGCTACAAAATCTATGCTTTCTATACCCTGTTGACATTCATTTTGTACACATCTGCTATACCCCACCTTGTTATTTCATCTCTTACGCTCTTAAACATTTCTGTGCCTTTCTTGAATATCTACCTGGCTCTTTTAGCAGGAGGTGAATAGTAAGTCTTTTTTGTTCATTTATGTTCCCTGCTCCTGGAGTACAGGTTTGCAATCAATCAAGTATGCTATCTAAAATCCAGAATCCATGGGAAAATGAGAGACTCTTAAGGGGTCGTATCATTATTTGTTGAATTTAGAGAGAATGGAAAGGTGAAACAAACAGAACATATCATGTGTGTGTGTTCTTATGAGATGTCCCTAGCTTGAATTTCAGTTTTAGAAAATAAGCAATTTTTTGTTCATTTATGTTCCCTGCTCCTGGAGTACAGGTTTGCAATCAATCAAGTATGCTATCTAAAATCCAGAATCCATGGGAAAATGAGAGACTCTTAAGGGGTCGTATCATTATTTGTTGAATTTAGAGAGAATGGAAAGGTGAAACAAACAGAACATATCATGTGTGTGTGTTCTTATGAGATGTCCCTAACTTGAATTTCAGTTTTAGAAAATAAGCAAGCTTGAGAAAGACTGGGAAATGTTGGGGAAATGGAGGAAAATAAAACCCAAATTATTTTAAAAAGTCATTTTCTCTTATGTGTGTAAGTTTGTGAAATTCTGTTGAAATAAAATAGTTTATTTGTATTCTTCATTAGCAAAGAGTTTTCTCTGCATTTGGACTTTAATGTCTGTTTTGGGCTATATATTTGCTATAATTTTTCCATATTTAACTGTCAACATAGACCTGGGCATGATCTCATTTTTGTTTCTGAGTGCTCAGCCTGGAGTAAACGCATATTCAAAGGCTGCTGAAGAAGCCATGAGCTGGAGATCCAACATTTGAAAAACTCTCTCCCATGCTAAGTGCCCACACAAGCAATCAGCAAGGCAGGTGGCAGCCCAAGTTGTGAGATTCTATAAACATCTAATCCTGGCCCCCAGCACAGATCTGCTGATGGAGCCAAGTGAAGAGAAGTCTTCCTTTCTATCATGCAATGACAAGCAAGCACTAATTCTTCTCACTTATCTTGCAAGAGGAAATACTGTTGCTTCAATACACATTGAAGTCAGTACCTATTTCTAAATTCAGTAAAAGGAAAAGAGGGGAAATTTGAATGCTTAGATAGAGAATAACAGATGAAAAAGTGGATCCCCATGAGATCGTCCTATTAAATTGTGAAATTTTCCAGCGTTTGAGTGCTTGTCAAACAGGTCACTTTTTGCTAACTTGTTTATATCTGTCAGACATCTTCTGAAAGAGAAATAGAGCAGGAGGTGGCATTCTGGATCATTGTAAGAGTATTCTGAATAATCATCACCTTTCATCATGTGATTTACATCTAAATTTATACCACAGTGGAATCATTCCTATTAAATTACCATGCGCCCAAGGTTTAAATTAAATCAATTCTGAGGACAAGACACATGTAATGAAATTATAAATTAACTCCTTTAGATACAATGATCTTATGTAATTTCCATGGACATAGATAACTAAGGACAGTCCACAGAGAAATATCTCACAGTTGATCTATTCTATCTCTAATCACACAGAAAATATTAGTTGATTGCATATATGGGACTGATAGGTAAATTGATTAAAGTCTAATGTTAGAAGGCAGAAAAGGTCTAAGTAACTAATACAGGTCAGTTAGAATTAAAAACTCTGGTTATCTGAACCTCATCTGAAATATCTGAAATGAAGACAATGGCCACAAAGCTTGTGGTCTGTGTGCGTGGAAAACAAACTCTATATATCTTAATACCTTCTTTAGAAATTTTCTGAACTATGCTCTTTCCCCTGCTCTTTTACTACCAATAATTATGCTTACCAGAGTTAACTCACTCCTCCTTTGACTAGGAAACTCTTAAGTTTTGGTCTCAGCTTCCCAGATCAATGCAGATTTTATCATTAGTGTATACACTTTTTAGAAAGATTAGTAGATTATTAGAGCAGTTGAAGATCCATAAAGCAGTAAGTATCCAGAACTCAGTTTCTAGTATAAGTAAAAAAGTGATGAGAGAACTAAAAGTAAAAGGAGTTGACTGAAACAGCCAGGCATGGAAGACTAAAGAGATGATGTAATTAGAATTTAGTAGCCCCACATGAGGATGAAGGGTCCTTTAGAGAAATAATAGAGGTCTGACTTCTTCTGGCAAAAAAGTCATTTTTTGGTTTTGGTCTTACCATAATGTAAGAAGTCATTTTTTTGTCCTGGGATCTCTATATGCATGAAACCAACTTTTAAAAATAGCCTAACTATAAAAGGCACAGATACTCATTTTTAGAAAATTAAAACGATGGAAGGAAAGTAGACCATTGCAGATGGAGAAGCTTAAGGACACATCATCTGAAATCTGTCTTGGTACTGCCACTTTCACTTATTAAGTGAAACACTGAGATTCTGAAAGGAGCACAAAAGAGATTTCTCTTATGTCATCCTAACCTCAATGAGAGAGTCTTCTTTTTGTTTAGCTGCCTTTGTGATTTTATGTACTAGACAAAGAATATTGATGAAGTAGATGAGGTTCAGATATAATCTAGCAGAAAGGAAGCCAGTAATTTGGCTGATGAAGCTCAAAAACTCAGGAGAGCACTGTCCTTGAGATCACAGTCTGAAGCCAGACTTGAAACTCATTATCTTGAGGAGCTGAGGTTTGTATAAGTCCTAGGGCATTCTCACAAATAAAGGATCTGTAACCTTAGCATTGAAGCTCTAAGTGTAAGCCCTGGGGTCTAGTGGACTTTAAAACAGGCATGATGGGTAATATTTTCCTTTTTTTTTTTTTTAGGAGGAATTCTCGGGGAAGGCAATGGCACCCCACCCCAGTACTCTTGCCTGGAAAATCCAATGGACGGAGTAGCCTGGTGGGCTGCAGTCCATGGGGTCGCTAACAGTCGGACAGACTGAGCGACTTCACTTTCACTTTTCTCTTTCATGCATTGGAGAAGGAAATGGCAACCCACTCCAGTGTTCTTGCCTGGAGAATCCCAGGGGTGGGAGCCTGGTGGGCTGCCGTCTATGGGGTCACACAGAGTCGGACACGACTGAAGTGACTTAGCAGCAGCAGCAGCAGCAGGAGGAATTCTCCATTTGGAAATTATCTAGGGAGGTGCGTAGTGAGATGGGGCTTCCCAGTGGCTAGAGGTAAAGAACCCACCTGCCAATGCAGGAGACATAAGAGACACAGGTTCCACCTCTGGGTCTGGGAAGATCCCCTGGAGGAGGGCATGGCAACCCACTCCTGTATTCTTGCCTGCAGAATCCTATGGACAGAGGAGCCTGGCAGGTTACAGTCCATGGGGTACTAGATGTGTATAAGAGACAGCCCTGTACCATCCCTCTGGGTTGTCTCAGTGAGCCAGCCCCAAGCATCCAGGATCATGCATCGAACCTGGACTGGTGATTTGTTTCACATAGGCCACTTGCAAGTCACTATGGTTTGGGGATTGACTTTCCGATTCTGCACAAAGACCATTGGAATTTTGGTAGAAATTCGATTGACTCTATAGATAATTTTGGGTAGTACTGACATCGCAACAGTATTAAATATTCTAATCCGTGAAGACAACATATCTTTCCATTTATTTAGGTGTTCTCTAATTTTTAAATTTTCTTCAACAATGTTTTCGAGTTTTCAGTGTATATATATCTTGTACCTCCTTGTATTTTATTCTTTCAAATGCCCCTATAAATGGATTTGTTTTCTCAGTTTTCTTTTCAGACTGCTCATTGCTGACTTTGTCTCACAAATGATTTTTTGCATGTTGATGCTGTACCCTACAACTCTGTCAAATTCATTTATTAGGTGGAGTAATTTTTTTGTGTGGGCTCTTTGGATATTTTTGTGTTCATGTCATCTATGGTGTATTTAGGCTTTTCTATACATTAGATTACATTACCTCCAAATAGGGACAATTTAATTTTCTTTTTAGTTGGAATGTGTTTTATCTCTTTTTCTTGTCTAACTGCTGACTAAAACTTCAAGCCAGATGTTGAACAGCAGTGGTGAAAGTGGACCTCCTTGTCTTATTTCTGATTTAGCGAAAAAGGTTTTGGTCTTTCACCACTGAGTATGAACTTCAGTTCAGTTCAGTTCAGTTTAGTTGCTCAGTCGTGTCCGACTCTTTGCGACCCCATGAATTGCAGCACACCAGGCCTCCCTGTCCATCACCAACTCTCAGAGTTCACCCAGACTCATGTCCATCGAGTCCGTGATGCCATCCAGCCATCTCATCCTGGGTCGTCCCCTTCTCCTCCTGCCCCCAATCCCTCCCAGAATCACAGTCTCTTCCAGTGAGTCAACTCTTCGCATGAGGTGGCCAAAGTACTGGAGTTTCAGCTTTAGCATCATTCCTTCCAAAGAAATCCCAGGGTGGATCTCCTTCAGAATGGACTGGTTGGATTTCCTTGCAGTCCAAGGGACTCTCAAGAGTCTTCTACAACACCACAGTTCAAAAGCATCAATTCTTCGGCGCTCAGCCTTCTTCACAGTCCAGCTCTCACATTCATACATGACTTATTCTCTGAATCTTGCACTGCTGGTTTGACACCAGATGATTTTATTTCATGTCACTCAGTGAGCTTCATCTATATGCAATGGAAAAGCTATCAGCACCACCAAGAAATCCCGAGGCGATTATCATATCTCTCCTCTTCCTCCTTTCCTTATTCAGATATCTTATCATTCTTTTGGCAACTCATTATTTGAATTGTACTGAGTACTGATTTCAAAAATTATTTATTGAGTTCTTAATGTGCAAGACACCACATAAAGCATGCACAGGTCAGAGGATTCTGTATGCCTTTTTTGAAATAACTTGGAATTTAAAATTGTAAAAAAAATATCCTTTTCTTGTTGTTCACTTGCTTAGTTGTATCTGACCCTTTGTAACCCCATGGACTGCAGTGCATCAGGCTTCCCTGCCCTTCACTATCTCTCAGAGTTTGCTCAAACTTATGACCATTGAGTTGATGGTGCTATCCAGTCCTCTCATCCTCTGTCAACCTCTTCATGACCGTCGTATAAATCTAGCCAACAAAATCATCAATTTACTATTATTTTGGAACCCTATAACATAGACTTTTGCACAGATGATTTTAGGATACTCAAAGGAACAAATGAATGACACAGTTTAAATATTAAAAAGAATTTCTGAAAAAATAAAGGTAAAAGTGAAATAAGATCAAACAGCTAATGAAATAAATTACTAGATCTCTTTACAAGTATTCTCATTAAACTTAAAACTGTAATGAATTGAATAATCTCTATACTACACCGGTTACAAATGAATGGGTGATTTTGAAGAGAGTATTACAAAATTCTCTCAGAATGCAACATAGCAAAATAAGACATAAAAAAGGAAGAGCATTTAAGAGACAAAAATATGTTGAGAAATTGCACATATTATAGAGCCCTACTGAGACTATCCAAAAGCTCCAAAAGGTAAATGAATGATAGAGAATACTTTAATAAAGAACCAGAGAACTTTCCATAAAGATGTATCTTATTTATTGAAAGTGTATTAACACTAAGCAGGATAAATAAATATAAATCAATGGTAAAGCATTTTCTAGTGAAACTGATGACTTTCAAAGGTTATTTCATACAAAGATGGGCACAATAAAGGACAGAAATTGTATGGACCTAACAGAAGCTTTTGAACTGTGGTGTTGGAGAAGACTCTTGAGTGCCTTGGACTGCAAGAAGATCCAACCAATCCATTCTGAAGGAGATCAGTCCTGGGATTTCTTTGGAAGGAATGATGCTAAAGCTGAAACTCCAGTACTTTGGCCACCTCATGTGAAGAGCTGATTCATTGGAAAAGACTCTGATACTGGGGGGGATTGGGAGCAGGAGGAGAAGGAGACGACAGAGGATGAGATGGCTGGATGGCATCACGGACTCGATGGACGTGAGTCTGAGTGAACTCCGAGAGTTGGTGATGGACAGGGAGGCCTGGCGTGCTGCAATTCATGGGGTCACAAAGAGTCGGACACGACTGAGCAACTGAACTAACCATATAGTGATCATTCTCAAATATCTATTTTTAGGTCTGACTGTTCCCTAGAACCCAATCAGTTTATGTACATGATGAACTGACATCATTGGCCAAATGTGTCTAATATCCTCTCAAAATTAGCGTGATCTAAACACTAAGCCCTCTCAGTATCCAAATGTAGAAAATGAGAATCTTGCACTGTTCTTTTCCTCCTCTACTCTGCTAGAGACTTATTTTTACCACACTGTCTAAACACATCCCTCCTTTTGCATTACTATTAGTCCTGTCNGAATCCCTGCACACTGCTGGTGGAAATACAAAATGGTGTGTCCACTGTGGAAAACATTGTGGAGGATCCTCAAAAAATTAAAAGTAAGACTACAATACTATCAAACTATTGTACTTTTGGATATTTACAAAAAAAAAAGGTTGATATCAAGATGTCAAAGAATATTAGCAGTCTTGTGTTCACTGGTGCATCCTTCATAATAGCCAAGATGTGGAAATAACTTAAATGGTCATTAGTGGATGAATGGATAAAGAAGATGTGATATATATATATATATATATAATGGATTACTATTTAGCCTATGAAAAGAAAGAAATTATGCAATATGCAGCAACATGAATGAATCTTAAGAGCATTGAGCTGTATGAAATTAGCCAGTCACAGAAAGATAAATACTGTATGCTTTGACTTATATGAATTATCAAAAATAGTTGAACTCATAGAATCAGAGAGTGGAGTGGTGGTTTCTGTAGGATAGAGAATGAGGGAAATGGGCAATTATAATCAATAGGCATAAAGTTTCAATTAAGCAAGATGAATGAACTCAAGAGATCTGCTGTACAGCATTGTACTTCTAGTCAAGAATAATGTATGTACACTTTAAAATTGTTCAGAAGGCAGATCTCATGTTAAGTGTTCTTACCTTGATAAAATGTTAATAAAAATATGCTCAACTTTCAGTAATCAGGGAACTGCAAATTAAAATTCTAATTAAAATCATATACATATTCACATATTGGCAAAAATTTAAAAGACTAAAACAACTAAGTACTGTTGAGGGTGTTAAGCAATGAGAATCTTATGCTGCTAGTAATAAGGTGTTCATTGGTGTAATTTTCATTACACCAGAGACTGCCACACCACAAGTGGGTTGAAGCTTTATAAGCTTTATCAATCTAAAGTGGGCAAAAATGATGTCATATAAAACATTTGGTCTACTGATTGACTCCTTTGATCATCACAATTTATAACCCAGATGTTTATACTTTACTTCCCAACTCATACTGATGGAGGAAAATAAGAAAGCTGTGGGTGCCTGCATGGTTTCTCTATGATTTTCTAGATGAAGCATCTGATTCCCAACAGGTCTAGGGAAAACTGCAGTAAGGCCTCTAGAATTGCACCTGAAGCCCTTGACCAAAGCTCTGAATACAGGTTACCAGAGAGAATGTGATATGGTTCTTACAAATTCCAACTCTTCTATTTAATTAAAGTTTGGTGTTTGGTGATGACTTCAGGTAATTCAGGAAATGCACCTATCTGTCTCCTGAGCCACCAAACTCAGCTGGCCAATTTACCGATTGCCCTTCTGATGGCTTATATTGGAAAAGTACTTGTTTCCCTGATACTATTTAGAATCACAAAGGCAGCTAAAGGAAAAGATGCCCATGTGATTTCATCTTGATCAGATGAGAGGAGTTTCTTAGATACCCCTTGTAAGAATCTAAGAATCTTTTCCACTGTTGTTAGTTAGTTAGAAAGACCTAATGGTGTGATTTATTTGAAACTCCTTCATCAGAGATAGTTGGTTTTTCTGTCATCTTTGAGACCTGCAACTAAGAAAAAAAAATGTCCACTGGTTCAACAATTGGGCTCTAGAATATTGGTTATTACATGTAGAAAAGAGTGCCTGACTACAAATGACTACTTGCCCTATGGGAAGAACCAGAGGAAAAACTGTCTTCTGTTACAGGAAGTGTTAAGAGCTCAGTAATGTCCTCCATGATTTCTGTAATGATCTGTACCCCATTGGAAACTTCTAGTTATGTTTGTCACTTCTCATCTGGCCTTCTACTCCTGGCTACCTAAGGCTACTCTTCTCATCTCTGCCCTCTCATCACTATTTCCTTGTACTGGAGCTGAGCTCTGAACTCTCAGCACCAATTAGATCAGGGCTTTAAGGAGTTTTTTTCCTCCGCTGAGGGTTTTGTCTTTAGCTACTCTTACTATCTACTCAATAATGCCTCTCTCTGCTTCCAGAGTATTGTTTAAAATTGTTTTGTTGATCTCATGCATTCTTGCTACAAAATTTGCATTGATTGGAAATTNTTTTTTTCCTCCGCTGAGGGTTTTGTCTTTAGCTACTCTTACTATCTACTCAATAATGCCTCTCTCTGCTTCCAGAGTATTGTTTAAAATTGTTTTGTTGATCTCATGCATTCTTGCTACAAAATTTGCATTGATTGGAAATTACAGGGATAAAAGAAGCTGAAACAAGCAGCTTAGAGGTTCCTATTATAGAGAGATACTGGGGAAGTACATCAAAGTAGGAAAGTTGCTCAGTTATGTCTGACTTGTTTGTGACCCATGGACTGTAGCCTGCCAGGCTCCTCTGTCCATGGAATTCTCCAGGCAGTTCTACTGGAATGGATAGCTGTTCCCTTCTCCAGGGGATCTTCCAAACGCAGGGATCGAACCCAGGTCTCCCACATTGCAGGTGTATTCTTTACCATCTGAGCCACCAGGGAAGCCCAGAGTAGAAAGGAAACAAACACTGTTTCTCCCCATTCCTGGTGCCCCCCAGGATGCCAGGGGAAGACAAGTGCAGCCTCTCAGCACTACGCTTGTCTTTCCCTGTATCCTCATTACTCCACCTTGCCAGACATTCATTCAGAGTACTAAAATTTTCTGTTAGATGTAGAGTCGTCCTCAGCTACCTATATGTTTGTGAATATTAAGATAAGTTGATCAGAATGCAAGGATTTAATAATTTATAAAGAAAATAATGCACTGTGTCTCCTGGAGCTGTTTGAATTTTAAATTTAGACACAATTTATTTTAAGAAGTATGAGTTCCCAATAGTGGAATTCTTGCCCTAAACCATCGGATTCTTTTTCTTAAATGTTTTTCTTAAAATGACTTAAAATATCAGCCTCCTGTTCCACTTCTTATTAAGATAAAAATCTTAAAACACATAGACCAGATACCGATAAGTGGCCTCTGAGGCTGCTCAAAGAGAGCTAGCCCTGGAAAACTGGCAAAACCAATATCGTATTAAGCAGAAAGCCCTGGGCTCCGATTTGGATCTTCCACCCTTCTTTCTGGAAGCAGAGACACTGTCCTCTTTTCTGAGTTTCAAATGTAGTCATTCATACATTATGGGCTGAATCCACTGTGTAGGTGGTGGAAGGAGGAGTGAGCTCTTCCAACGTACGTGAGAAGAATTTGGAATTTGTGTTTGTCTTTTGCTATTCAGTTAAAATGAGCTTTGTCCTCATTTTGTCACCAGAAGAGTTGGGAATTGGAACGAGAAAATCTGGAATCTCACAATATGGGTTTCTACATACCTTGCTGATGGATTGTGTGGGCTGAATCTATATTGAATATAAATGTGGGAGAACTGAAAGAATTATCAGCTCAAATTTAGGCAGCAAACTGAAAATACTTAGAAAGTTTTCAATTGAATTGAATTGACTGATGTAAAAGTCAGAGAGACTTTATTTCAATAGGATTTGACAAGCACCAAGATGAGAAAAGCGTGAGTTTTCCATTTGATTTTTCCTCTTCACTGCAGAGTCTGAATTAACTTGGGCCACCACCCTAGACCACGCTTTACCCTCTGGACACAACTAGGAGGTAACATGGATCTGATATCTGAGAAGGGCTTGGAATATGGGAAAAGAACGAAATATCATACAGCACGAGTGAAGAAAACCCTGGGATTCTCCAGGCAAGAATACTGGAGTGGGTTGCCATTTCCTTCTCCAATGCATGAAAGAGAAAAGTGAAAGTGAAGTCGCTCAGTCTGTCCGACTGTTAGCGACCCCATGGACTGCAGCCCACCAGGCTCCTCTGTCCATTGGATTTTCCAGGCAAGAGTACTGGGGTGGGGTGCCATTGCCTTCCCCGTGTTTATGGCCTAGTGTATGGTTTATCCACAAATGGCCAATAGGTGCCTAGTCTTACGAATCAGGAAAATGCAAATCAAAACCACTGTGTGATATACTTTCACCTGCAGAATGGCTATTATCAAAACAAAACAAAACAAAACAAAAGACAACAAGCATTGGGAATACTGTGGAGAATCCCTGCACACTGCTGGTGGAAATACAAAATGGTGTGTCCACTGTGGAAAACATTGTGGAGGATCCTCAAAAAATTAAAAGTAAGACTACAATACTATCAAACTATTGTACTTTTGGATATTTACAAAAAAAAAAGGTTGATATCAAGATGTCAAAGAATATTAGCAGTCTTGTGTTCACTGGTGCATCCTTCATAATAGCCAAGATGTGGAAATAACTTAAATGGTCATTAGTGGATGAATGGATAAAGAAGATGTGATATATATATATATATATATAATGGATTACTATTTAGCCTATGAAAAGAAAGAAATTATGCAATATGCAGCAACATGAATGAATCTTAAGAGCATTGAGCTGTATGAAATTAGCCAGTCAATTTTCCTATTTGGAACCAGTCTGTTGTTCCATGTCCAGTTCTAACTCTTGCTTCCTGACCTGCATATACATGTCCAACTCTGTGACCCCATGAACTACTCCACACCAGTCTTCCCTCTCCATCACCAACTCCTGGAGCTTGCTCAAACTCATGTTGAGTCGGTGATCCAACCATCTCATCTTCTGTCATCCCCTTCTCCTGCCTTCAGTCTTTCCCAGCATCAGGGTCTTTTACAATGAGTTTGTTCTTCACATCAGGTGGCCAAAGCATTGGGGTTTCAGCTTCAGCATCAATCCTTCCAATGAATATTCAGGACTGATTTCCTTTGGGATTGACTGGTTTAAAATACATACTGGTCTCATAGAATAAATTCAGTAATTTTCCTTTTATTATTCTTTGATAGAGTTATATAAGATCAAAATTATTTTTTTGAAAATTTGATAAGACTCATGATAGGACTCACCTATATGAACATTGTAGTCCTGAGGTTTTCATGATAGAAAGATTCCTAATTACTGCAATAATTTCTCTAAAAACTATAATCTCTGCAGGATTTCTATTTTATCCCAAATCTGTTGAGGTAAATTATATTTTTAATAGGAATTTGTTCATTTTGTCTAACTTTATCATGTCACTGGCACAAAGTCCTGATACAATTTTATTAACTTTAAAAAATTATATTCTTTCCCAGAATCATGATCTTTTCCAAGATGTGTATAAGAGACAGGGACTCACCTATATGAACATTGTAGTCCTGAGGTTTTCATGATAGAAAGATTCCTAATTACTGCAATAATTTCTCTAAAAACTATAATCTCTGCAGGATTTCTATTTTATCCCAAATCTGTTGAGGTAAATTATATTTTTAATAGGAATTTGTTCATTTTGTCTAACTTTATCATGTCACTGGCACAAAGTCCTGATACAATTTTATTAACTTTAAAAAATTATTCCAGATATGTAGCTATTACCCCTTTTAAAATTCTACTTTCTGATATTATTACACATATCATCTTTTTTGAAGTACAGATGATTTACAATATCATTTTAGTTTCAAATATACAACATAATTGATATTTTTATAGATTATATTCCATTTATAGTTAATATAAATTATTGATTGTATTCCCTGTGTTCTATATTACATCCTTATATCTTATTTATTTTATACTAGTACTTTGTACCTCTTAATCTCTTTCCCCTGTCTTGACCCTACTGCAGTCCCCTCCTCACTGGTAGCCACTAATTTGTTCTCTGTTTTGTTATATTCACCATTTGTTTATTTTTCAAATCCCACACTTAAGTGAAAGCATACAATATTTTCTTTCTCCTTATGTGTGTGTGTGCTCAGTGGCTTCAGTAGTGTCTGACTCTGTGTGACTCTATGGAGGGTGGCCTATCAGGCTCCTCCATCTATGGGATTCTCCAGGCAAGAATACAAGAGTGGTTTCCATACCCTCCTCCAGGGGGTCTTCCTGACCCAGGGATCGGACCCATGTCTCTTACATCTCCTGCATTGGCAGGTGGCTTCTTTACCACTAGGACCACTGGGGAAGCCCTTATGACTTCTCTGAATGTAATACCCTCCAGGTCCATCTATGTTGCTTCAAAGGCAAAATTTCTTCTTTTTTTTTTTTCCTGTATTAAGGTTTTATTATTTAAAACTTTATTTAGATGGAGAACAGAGATGAAATTACTGTCAAACAAAAAATATGAATTGAATTGCTTTTTTCTTAGATGGATCTTTAATATACTTGACCATATGCACAGGCAGATGCAGAGCATTCACCTCTCTGCAAGTGGGCCAGCTGTGTTACCTGTAACATCATGTAACCCATAGCTGGTCCACATAAGTTAGTTGGACAGCATCCAGATGGCCAGTCACACAGCTCTGAAATCTGCTGGCCCGCCGCTGTTAACTTTTGGCTTACTGGACACCACGCAGATCCCTCTGGCCGCCTGCGAGTAGGGCCTGGAGCCACCTCAGTCTGCCTCTAAAGAGGAGCAGAGCGTGAAACTGAGGAAACCCTGCTCCAACCTTGGGAGGTTTTGGTGGTGGGGCAGCTGGGTTGCCTCCCAAGCGTGGCACCCTCGGAAGCCAGGGCCCTTCTGGCAGCCTTGGCTGCTGCCTGTGGGATGCAGACGTGGGCGCTGGGACACACCGTGGATTGGCCCTGGCTGCTCCTGGAGAGGCTTCCCTCGCCCCCACCCAATATTTCCTTCTTTTTCATGGCTGAGCATTCCAGTTTATGGGCTTCCCAGGTGGCTCAGTGGTAGAGAATTCACCTGCCAAACAGGAGATGCTGGTTCGATCCCTGGGTCAGGAAGATCCCCTGGAAAAGGGCATGGCAACTCACTCCAGCATTCTTTTTCTGGGAAATCTTTTGGACAGAGGAGGCTGGTGAGCTACAGTCCATGGGGTCTTAAAGCGTTGGACATGACTGAACGATTAAGCACAGCATATATATGTATATGTATTATATAATATATGTATGTGTATAATGAATTCCATTGTATAATATATAATGGAATCTTGTGTATTTAATATTATTTTATTTAATATTTATTCCATTATATATTTGTATGTGTCTATATATATATAGACACACATACATACACACCATCTTCTTTATCAATTCATTTGTTGATGGACACACTTAGGTTGCTTCCATATTTTGGCTATTGTAATTAATGCTGTGAACAGTAGAGTTCATGTATCTTTTCAAATTGGGGTTTCTGTTTTCTTCAGATAAATAACAGGGATGGAATAATTAGATCATATGGTACTTCTGATACAGACCAGGATTCTGTTCTTTCCCAATCAGTAGAAATTGATAAGAGGTTAGTCAAGAAATTCGGTCAAGGTTTTGTTAGGGCTCCTGCTATAGCGGGAAAAGTGAAAACAAGTAACAGGTCCCCTTGCCTACTCCCAGGGTGGGCAAGCTGGTTGCTTATGAGGAGTGAGGATAAGGGTGAATCCAGGGGTTGGGCTGGTGTGGCAGGGTGCTTTGCCTTCCCCTTTGGTGGTGGTGTATGCTGAGGGTATGTGCACTATACTGCTTTTGCTCCCCAACACCTTTTTTTTGCTCCTAGATCTTCAGAAGTGGCTGTGAGTGAGTGAATGAAAGTCACTCAGTCGTGTCCAATTCTTTGTGACCCCATGGACTGTACAGTCCATGGAATTCTCCAGGCCAGAATATTGGAGTGGGTAGCCTTTTCCTTCTCCAGGGGATCTGCTCAACCGAGGGATCGAACCCAGGTCTCCCACATTGCAGGGGGATCCTTTACCAACTGAGCTCATCAGGGAAGCCCATCAGAAGTGGCAGCTGTGTTTTTTTCTCTGTTTGGTCTTTTTGTATCTTGTCCTTAATTTACCCTAACTGCACATGCATGCAGTTATTTTTCGTCCCTTATATTTCTTTATATTTTGTTACTTGAGGATATTTTGGTCCAGGTGCAAACACTGCTGCCCTGTAGTTAAGTGTCCCAGGTCCCAGGCCTGTTTCAGTTCAATTTTTAGGTTTTTGAAGAAACTCCTTATTGTTTTCCATATTGGCTACACCAATTTGCATTCCCATCAATACTGAACTAGAGTTCCCTTTTCTCCACATCCTCACCAATGCTTATTATTTGTTGTCAATTTATAATAGCCATTCTACAGGTGTGAGAAGATATCTCATGATTTTGTTTTGCCTTTACCTGATGATTAAATTAGCAGTATTGAAGGTGGCTCAGAGGTTAAAGCGTCTGCCTCCAATGCGGGAGACCTGGGTTCAATCCCTGGGTCGGGAAGATCCCCTGGAGAAGGAAATGGCAACCCACTCCAGTATTCTTGCTTGGAGAATCCCATGGACTGAGGAGCTTGGTGGGCTGCAGTCCACGGGGTCACAAAGAGTCGAACACGACTGAGTGACTTTACTACTACTTTACTACTACTATTGGCCATATATATCTTTTTTGGAAAAATTTTTATTCAGGTCTTCTGTCAGTTTTTTTTAGTTCAGGTTTTATTGTCTATTTGGTGTTGAGTTGTATGAGCTGTATGTGTTTTGGATATTAATTCTTCATCAGACATATTATTTGCAAATATCTTCTCCCGTTCAATACATTGTATTTTCACTTTGTTGATAGTTTCCTTTGATATGCAAAAGCTTTTAAGTCTTAATTTTATCCCACTTATTTATTTTTAAATTTTATTTCCCTTGCCTCAGGAGAGAGATGAAAAGAAAATATTGCTAAGATTTATGTCAGAGTATACTTCCTGTGTTATCTTTTAGAAGTTTTATGGTTTCCAATTTTGCCTTTTAAAATTTTAATCCTTTTTAAGTTTAATTTTGTATGGGGTGTAAGAAAGTATTCTAATTTTATTTTTTTACATGTAGCTGTAAAATTTATCCAATATCACTCATTAAAGAGATGGTCTTTTCCCTGTTGTATATTTTTGTGACCTTTGTTATAGATCAATTGATCATATGTGAATGGGTTTATTTCTGAGATCTCTGTTCTGTTCCATTGATCTATGTCCCTGTTTTTGTGCCAGTACCATACAGTTTTGATGACTATAGCTTTATAGTGTAGTCTGAAGTGAGAAAGCATGATTCCTCCCAGCTCTGTCTTTCTTTCTTAAGATTACTTTGGCCATTTGGGGTCTTGTGTGGTTCCATGTAAGTTTTATAATTATTTGTTCTAATTTTGTGGAAAATATCATGAATATTGAGATAGGAATTACATTAAATCTGTAGATTACTTTAGGTAGTATTGACATTTTAAGAATATTAATTCTTCTAGTCCATTAAGATAGGATACCTGTGGACATGGGATATATCATTTTCAATTTCCTTCATCAGTGTCTACAGTTTTCAGGGTATAGGTCTTTTACTCCTTTGGTTAAGTTTTATTCTTTTTTGTGATTATAAATGAGACTGTTTTCTTGTTTTCTCTCTGGTAGTTCATTACTCTTGAATAGAAAAGCAATAGATGGCAATGGCACCCCACCCCAGTTCTCTTGCCTGGAAAATCCAATGGACAGAGTAGCCTGGTGGGCTGCAGTCCATGGGGTCGCTAACAGTCGGACATGACTGAGCGACTTCCCTTTCACTTTTCACTTTCATGCATTGGAGGAGGAAATGGCAACCCACTCCAGTGTTCTTGCCTGGAGAATCCCAGGGAAGGGGGAGCCTGGTGGGCTTCCGTCTATGGGGTCGCACAGAGTCGGACATGACTGAAGTGACTCAGCAGCAGCAGCAGATTTCTCTGTGTTAATCTTGTATCCTGCAATTTTACTGAATTTGTTTATTAGTTCTAATAGGTTTTTTTTTTTTTCCTGGAGATTTTAGGGTTTTCTACATATAGTTGTCATCTGCAAATAGTGATAGTTTTACTTCTTCCCTTCCAATTTAGATGCCTTTTATTTCTTTTTCTTGTCTAATTGCTATGGCTAGAACTTCGTAGACTATGTTAAATAGAAGTGGCAAGAGTGGGCATCCTTGTCATATTCTTGATCTTAAAGGAATAGTTTTTAGCTTTTCATTGTTGAGTATGATGTTAGCTATGAGTTTGTAATAAATAACCTTTATTATATTGACATATGTTACCTCTATACTAACTTTTTAAATGAAATAAATGAATATTCATCATTTCACTCATGAATGAATATTAAATTTTATCAGATGCTTTATCCTCATGTCCAACTGACTCCATCCCCTCTAAGTGTGTGTTGTCCTCCCACACAGCACTGGCACCCTTGCCCCAGAGAGGAGCCGTGCTGGAGCAAGAGGGCTGACTGGTATGGGTGCTTATCATGAGTTGGAGTACAGACAATGGTTTGGTGTTCCCAGCACCAGTGTTAAGCTGCTTCTGACCTGCTGCCTCCCTAGGCTACAGCAATGGCCATCCCTCGCCCTATTTAGATGTTTTCCCAGGTCTCAGCAGTTCCATCCCTCAAAATCACATGCCTCCCTGAGATGTGTATAAGAGACAGATGTTGAACAATCCTTGCACTACTGGAATAAATCTCTTGATCATGGTGTGTGATCCTTATATATATATATATTGTTGAATTCAGCTTGATAATATTTTGTTGAGGATTCTTACATATATATTCCTCAGAGCTATTTGCCTGAATAATTTTCTTTCTTTTTTTGTATTTTACTGTTTTTTTTTTTAATCAGAGCAATGGTGGCGTCATAAAATAATTTTGAAATTATTCTCTCCTGTTCAGTTTTTTGGAATATTTTGAGAAGGGTTGGGATTAGTTCAGTTTAGTCACTCAGTCATATCCAACTCTTTGTGACCTCATAAACAGCAGCACGCCAGGCCTCCCTGTCCATCACCAACTCCCAGAATCCACCCAAACCCATGTCCATTGAGTCGGTGATGCCATCCAACCATCTCATCCTCTGTCGTCCCCTTCTCCTCCTGCCTTGATTCCTTCCCAGAATCAGGATCTTTTCAAATTAGACAGCTCTTTGCATCAGGTAGCCAAAATATTGGAGTTTCAGCTTCAACATTTATGTTTGGTAGAATTCCCCCTTTGATACTCTCTGGTCCTGGACTTTTGTTTGGTGAGAGTTTTTTTGATTACTGATTAAATTGCAAACTAATACTAATAATCAGTATTTTCAGATTATCTATTCCTTTCTGATTCAGTCTTGGAAGATTGTATGTTCATTACTACTCAGTTGTCCCGTTGGTTGGCATATAACTGTTCATAGTATTCTCTTATGATTGTATTTCTGTGATGATATGATTTGTAACTTCTGCTTTTTCATTTGGATCCTTTATATTTTTCTCAATGAGCCTCATTACAGGTTTACCAATTTTGTTATCTTGGTTTCATTGGTATTTTCTTTTCCTTTCTGTCTCAATTTTATTTATTTCTTCTCTGATCTTTGTTACTTCCTTCCTTCTGTTGACTTTGGGCTTTGTTTGATTTTGTGTTCCTAATTCCTTTGGATGGTAGATTAGGTGGTTTGAATTTTTTCTTGTTTCTTTTTTTTTTCTTTTTTTAATTTTACTTTATTTTACTTTACAATACTGTATTGGTTTTGTCATACATCAACATGAATCCACCATGGGTGTGCATGTGTTCCCAATCCTGAACCCCCACTCCCACCTTCTTGAGGTAAGCCTATTGCTATGAACTACCCTCCTAGAACTTCTTTTGCTACATCTCATAGATTTTGAAAAGTTATGTTTTTATTTCTTTGTTTTCAGGATATTTTCTGATTTCTTCTTTAATTTTTCATTGACCCATTGGTTTTAGCTGCGTAGTTTGGCCTTAG
>SJYX01014046.1:123388-138497 GCA_006410675.1 Oreotragus oreotragus
ACAGGTGTGTGTGCCTTTAACAATGAGATTTCCCTCTGCCTTCAATTTCTTACGCAGTGGTATGACCTTTTCTTTTTCAATTAAAAGAAAACTCTTTAACGTTTCCTTTAGGTTAGGTTTAAGATTTATGAACTGTTTTAGTTTTTGCCTGTATGTCCCCTTCAATTATGAATGACTATTGTGCTGGGTAGAGTATCCTAGGTTGTAGTTTTACCTTTCAATGTTTTGACTATATAATGCCGCTGCCTTTGCTCTGCAAATTTTCTGCATAGAAATCAGCTGATAGACTTATGGGGGTTCCATTGTATATGACTCTTTTTCTCTTTCTACATTTAAAGTTATCTCTTTAATTTTTGTCATTTTAATTAGGATATGTCTTGATGTGATTTTGTTTGGGAACCTCTTTCTTTCTTGTATCCAGATATCTAGCTATCTGTTTCTTTTTCAGGTCTGAAAGATTTTAGTCATAATTTCTTCAAATATATTATCAGCACTTTTTCCTCTCATTTATTTTGGGACCCCTATAATGTGTATGTTTATACACTTGATATTGTCCCAAATGTCCCGTAACCTGCTCTCACTTTTTAAAAATCTGTTTTTCTGTTGTTGTTCTGTTGGGTGATTTCCATTAGTCTCTCTTCCAGATCACTTAATGCATTCTTCTGTATCACCTAGTCTGCTGTTAATTCCTTTTGGTGTGTTTTAGATTTTATTTGTTGTATTCTTCAGTTCTGGCTGGTTCTTTTTTACATTTTCTAGTTCCTTGTTAAAATTCTCAGTGTTCATCTATTGTTTTCCCTAATTCAATTAACATTCTTAATACTGATGTCCTGAGCTCTTTTTCTGGTAAGTTGTTTATTTCTGTTTCATTAATTGTTTTTTCCAGGGTTTTCTCGTGTTCTTTTATTTGAAATAAATTGCTCTGTCTTCTCACTTTGCTTAACTTTCTCTGACTCTGTGAAACGAGGTGAAACAGTCACGTATTCTAGTCTTGTTCTGTCATTGTTGTGCAAACTTCGTATACAGCGTGCAGGGCTTCCCTGGTGGCCCAGATGGTAAAGAATTTGCTTGCAATGCAGGAGACTTGGGTTCCATCCCTGCTTCAGAAAGATCCCTGGAGAAGGGAATGGCAACCCACTCCAGTATTCTTGCCTGGAGAATTCCATGCACAGAGGAGCCTGGTGGGCTACAGTCCATAGGGTCACAAAGAGTCAGACATGACTGAGAAGCTATCACTACTACTATACAGTGTGGCTTTGGTTGGAGAGCTGGATCTGACATGAGCACATGCTCTCCCTTCCTCCAGGGTGTGCTGGCAGCTATTTCCTTGGTAGGAGGTACATCTGGAGATGGAGGGTCTAAAGCCAGAGCCAGATATGAACCAGGATCTCTCCTCTGCTCAGTGGCAAACACCACCCTATTTGGGATGGGAGTGGGTCCCAAATTGCTGGAGCAGAAGCCCTGTTCCTCATGTCCAACTGACTCCATCCCCTCTAAGTGTGTGTTGTCCTCCCACGCAGCACTGGCACCCTTGCCCCAGAGAGGAGCCGTGCTGGAGCAAGAGGGCTGACTGGTATGGGTGCTTATCATGAGTTGGAGTACAGACAATGGTTTGGTGTTCCCAGCACCAGTGTTAAGCTGCTTCTGACCTGCTGCCTCCCTAGGCTACAGCAATGGCCATCCCTCGCCCTATTTAGATGTTTTCCCAGGTCTCAGCAGTTCCATCCCTCAAAATCACATGCCTCCCTGAGGCATGACAGCCCTCACCATAGTGTGGAGCTGTGCTGAAGGGCAAGAGGGGCCAGAGCGGGCATTTGGCTCAAGCTTGGGCATGCCACAGTAAAGTCACAGGAAGGCAGACATAGTCTTGGAAAGTTTCAATTTGCTTCCTTTACCTTGTTTCAGGAGTAAGCAAATGTGTGTGTGTGTTCTCCACAAGCAGAGTCTAGGTTTCCTATAACCCTGCACTCAGTCTTTGGTTTTCAAACCAGGTAAGGAAATTTATTTTTCTACTGTCAGACCCTGGGGCTGGGACACCCAGTATGTGGTGGGCACTGCTCACTTCCCATGGAAGATTTACCTGCAATCCCCGTTCTCTGCTGTGTCCCCTCCCAAGGGTGCTGGTCATAACCTGATTGCTTCTCTTCCCTTCCTACCCAATTCCAAGTGGATCTTTCTTACAGTCTTGGTTGTATATGAGTCTTTATGCCAGCCTCCTAGTTTGTTTTCAAGAGAATTGCTCCACATTTAGATGTACTGTTGATGTGTGTGGGTGGAGGTGAGCTCCCCATTCTCTACTTTCCCAAGTTGATCTTCCATCCTCTGGTTTCAGGTTTTGTGTTTAATTCTTTAATTCATGTGTTTAGGAGTGTTTCTTCTGCTTCAATTTTTGGGAGAAGTTTGAGAAGGATTGGTGGTAGTTGTTTGGTAGAATTCACCAGTGAAACCAACTGTTTATGGGTTTTTCTGTATTGGCAGGTTTTTGCTTACTGATTCAGTCCTTACTCATTGGTCTGTTCATATTTTCTATTCATGTTTGATTTTTGGTAGATTCTTGGTAGGAATTTATTAATTTTTTCTAGGTTATCCTATTTGTTGCCATCATATAGTTCATATTGTGATTATGTATGTATTTCTGTGGTATCACTTATAACATCTTTTTCATTTCTAACTTTATTTATTTAAGTCTTCTATTTTTCCTTAGTCTAGCTAATGTTTTCTCAGTTTGATCTTTCAAATAGCCAGTTCATAGTTTCATTGATCTTTTCTAATATCTTTTTAGTCTTTCTGTTTGTTTGTTTTCTAATTTTTATTTCTTTCCTTCTGCTAACTTTGGGCTTAGTCTTTTCCTTGTCTAGTGACTTGAGATCTAAAGTTAAATTGTTTATTGAGATATTTCTATTTTTTTAATCTAGGTGTTTACCACTATAGACTTCCCTTTTAGAACTACTTTTGCTGCATTTCACAATTTTGGCATGTTGTGTGTACGTTTTTGTTTTCCTCAAGATATTTTTAAATTTCCCTTTTAACTTCTTCTTTGACTCATTGTTTTTTGAAGAAAGTGCCATTTGATCTTCATATATTTGTAGTCTGAGCAGTTCCATCCCTCAAAATCACATGCCTCCCTGAGGCATGACAGCCCTCACCATAGTGTGGAGCTGTGCTGAAGGGCAAGAGGGGCCAGAGCGGGCATTTGGCTCAAGCTTGGGCATGCCACAGTAAAGTCACAGGAAGGCAGACATAGTCTTGGAAAGTTTCAATTTGCTTCCTTTACCTTGTTTCAGGAGTAAGCAAATGTGTGTGTGTGTTCTCCACAAGCAGAGTCTAGGTTTCCTATAACCCTGCACTCAGTCTTTGGTTTTCAAACCAGGTAAGGAAATTTATTTTTCTACTGTCAGACCCTGGGGCTGGGACACCCAGTATGTGGTGGGCACTGCTCACTTCCCATGGAAGATTTACCTGCAATCCCCGTTCTCTGCTGTGTCCCCTCCCAAGGGTGCTGGTCATAACCTGATTGCTTCTCTTCCCTTCCTACCCAATTCCAAGTGGATCTTTCTTACAGTCTTGGTTGTATATGAGTCTTTATGCCAGCCTCCTAGTTTGTTTTCAAGAGAATTGCTCCACATTTAGATGTACTGTTGATGTGTGTGGGTGGAGGTGAGCTCCCCATTCTCTACTTTCCCAAGTTGATCTTCCATCCTCTGGTTTCAGGTTTTGTGTTTAATTCTTTAATTCATGTGTTTAGGAGTGTTTCTTCTGCTTCAATTTTTGGGAGAAGTTTGAGAAGGATTGGTGGTAGTTGTTTGGTAGAATTCACCAGTGAAACCAACTGTTTATGGGTTTTTCTGTATTGGCAGGTTTTTGCTTACTGATTCAGTCCTTACTCATTGGTCTGTTCATATTTTCTATTCATGTTTGATTTTTGGTAGATTCTTGGTAGGAATTTATTAATTTTTTCTAGGTTATCCTATTTGTTGCCATCATATAGTTCATATTGTGATTATGTATGTATTTCTGTGGTATCACTTATAACATCTTTTTCATTTCTAACTTTATTTATTTTTGTCTTCTATTTTTCCTTAGTCTAGCTAATGTTTTCTCAGTTTGATCTTTCAAATAGCCAGTTCATAGTTTCATTGATCTTTTCTAATATCTTTTTAGTCTTTCTGTTTGTTTGTTTTCTAATTTTTATTTCTTTCCTTCTGCTAACTTTGGGCTTAGTCTTTTCCTTGTCTAGTGACTTGAGATCTAAAGTTAAATTGTTTATTGAGATATTTCTATTTTTTTAATCTAGGTGTTTACCACTATAGACTTCCCTTTTAGAACTACTTTTGCTGCATTTCACAATTTTGGCATGTTGTGTGTACGTTTTTGTTTTCCTCAAGATATTTTTAAATTTCCCTTTTAACTTCTTCTTTGACTCATTGTTTTTTTGAAGAAAATGCCATTTGATCTTCATATATTTGTGGATTTTTCCATTTTTTCCTCCTCTTATTGATTCTAGTTTCACACTATGTTGCTATGATTTCAGTCTTCTAAATTTGCTGAGGCTTGTATTGTGACCTAACATATAAACTATTCTAGAGAATGTTGCATATGCAATTGAGAAGAATGTATGTGCTTCTATTGTTGAATGGGATGTTTGTATATGTCTGTTGAGTCCATTTTGTTTAAAGAGTAGTTTTATTACTGATTTTCTGTCTGGATGATTTATCCTTATATATACACACACAATTTTTGTATCCTCTTGATTAATGACCCATCTATAATTATTAAATGATCATCTTTGTTTCCTGATACAGTTATTTACTTAAATATCAATTTTTGATATGTGTGGCTGCCCACGTTTTCTTTGGATGGGGCTAGAGACTGATCTGTGATTGGACAGAGATGATGTCTGGGCTCCCTCATCAAGTGAGGTCATAGGCTATACTCAGCAATCAGGCAAAGCTGTAGATTTTGTTATTCTGTGGACAAAGACTGTGCACTGGATGGTGGGTGGTATATAGACTGGGTTATGAAGTTGTTCTCCCCTCTTTTCCTTGGAAAGCAAGCTTGAGCCTGAGGGATTTAGCTTTCTATAATCTTCTAGGACCCCAGGCCAGGCAGTTTGTGTGCAGAAACTGTCTATTCAATGAGCATTATTACCCAGGAAAGAAAAATGGTATCTTGAGTGACTGAGTACAAGATTCCCCACAGGGGAATAGAGCCCTGATGCAAAGGGAAATTGGCAAGAGAAAGCACAGAGAGATCATATCTGACCTACTGAATTGCCTGCTTTTTCTGGTACAAAACATCTATTTCTTCATCTCTTGTGTCTCTGATGAACTTGGCTGAAGTCAGTAACTCTTCACACATAAGAGAACCAGATCTTCTAAGGAGCTATAAATGCAGCATACATTTTTTCCCCCTGGTAGAAAGTACAAATAGGGAAGAAAATAGAGCCAAACTCTGTATGTACTCAGGAAAATCTTCATTATCTTTATCCTTGGGACACTCTCACACAGTGGAAATACTCAGTGATAGAAGTGCAGAATTTCTCACTTGATTCTAGACTCTGTCACTGAAACATCTCTTCATTTATTTCTCATGGTACATCTCAATGCAGTACACGAGTTATCTGGAAATAAGTAATTTTGAAATCTAGTCTTTTAAAATTGCATCTATGTTTAGAATATTGGTGTGTTGGCCAGTGAAGCCTGGGGTTCTAATAGATGTTTGGCCAATGGAATCTTTTCTCTTAGTACACACAGCCTGAAGTCAGATTTCATCTCATTTAGTTAAATGAGATAAATGTTTTTTAGCATGTGAAACTTTGGGATATACTGAATTAATACAATATAGCTAACCCTTCGGGGAGGGCAATGGCAACCCACCCCAGTACTCTTGCCTGGAAAATCCAATGGACGGAGTAGCCTGGTGGGCTGCAGTCCATGGGGTCGCTAACAGTCGGACAGACTGAGCGACTTCACTTTCACTTTTCTCTTTCATGCATTGGAGAAGGAAATGACAACCCACTCCAGTATTCTTGCCTGGAGAATCCCAGGGGTGGGGGAGCCTGGTGGGCTGCCGTCTATGGGGTCACACAGAGTCAGACACGACTGAAGTGACTTAGCAGTAGCAGCTAACCCTTGGAAGAATACTCCTGAAGGTCTCTTGCTTTTAAGAAAGAAGGCAGAGCTGGAAGAATTTTCTAACTTGATACTTAGGGGTTAGATATCTCATGTGTGAATTCCCTGTGAGTTGTACTGTGTACAACATTTTTTCCATATTTTCCCTGTGTTTACGTGGGCTGCACTTTTTAAAATAAACAATTTGATGATAAATGATTAAAGCAACTGAAAAAAACCAGAATATTTGTGTGGTTATCTTATGAGAGTAGATACTCAACCTACACTATGGTGCTAAAAAAGTCTAGTGTGAAGACCAATCTTATACCAACACACCTTTTCCAGAGTCATCATTATCTCCAGAAATGAATTGTCAACAACAACAACAAAAATGTATCTACCTGGGTAGCATTTAGTACATGTTAAGAATTTTTTGATGTAACTCTTGTAATGGCAGAAATGTCAAAATGCATTTTATATGATGCATATCCATACATAATAATGCACATGAGAATGGATGACTTCCATTACTTAAGAGAGGCAATGGAAAATTGATTTTTTTAAACTAAAGAAATATTTATTTCATTTCTCCAAATTCTAAGAGAAATAAACTAGAGGACCTCAGTAACGTGAGATATTCTTCTTGCAATGGAAAGCTTAAAATCTACCCACATCTCTAAAATGTAATTCTTTATGAGAATAAATTCTGCCCCAGTCAGCAGTTTAAAAAATATCTGACTTATCTCATAATATTGACTGAATCGTTTAGCTAAAAATTTTTCCTATAAGTGGATTTAAAAAAGAAAAAGATACCTTGCTTTGAATTTTACATTACTTGATGAATATTAAGCTTTGGAAATAAGGGGTACCTTTGTGAAATGTGTTGTACAAAGGGTTTATTTAACTTACATGCAGAGTACATCATGAGAAACGCTGGGCTGGATGAAGCACAAGCTGGAATCAAGATTGCCAGGAGAAATACCAATAACTTCAGATATGCAGATGACACCACCCTTATGGCAGAAAGTGAGGAAGAACTAAAGAGCCTCTTGATGAAAGTGAAAGAAGAGAGTGAAAAAAGTTGACTTAAAGCTCAACATTCAGAAAACTAAGATCATGGCATCTGGTCCCATCACTTCATGCAGCAAATAGATGGGGAAACAGTGGAAACAGTGACAGACTTAATTTTCAGGGGCTCCCAAATCACTGCAGATGGTGACCGCAGCCATGAAATTAAAAGACACTTGCTCCTTGGAAGAAAAGCTATGACCAACCTAGACAGCATATTAAAAAGCAGAGACATTACTTTGCCAACAGATGTTCATCTAACCAAGGCTATGGTTTTTCCAATAGTCATGTATGGATGTGACAGTTGCACTATAAAGAAAGCTGGGCACCAAAGAATCGATGCTTTTGAACTGTGGTGTTGGAGAAGACTCTTGAGAGCTCTTTGGACTGCAAGGAGATCCAACCAGTCCATCCTAAAGGAAATCAGTCCCGAATATTCATTGGAAGGACTCATGTTGAAGTTGAAACTCCAATACTTTGGCCACCTGATGCGAAGAACTGACTCATTTGAAAAGACCCTGATGCTGGGAAAGATTGAAGGTGGGAGGAGAAGGGGACAACAGAGGATGAGATGGCTGGATGGCATCACCGACTCAATGGACAGGAGTTTGAGTAAACTCCGGGAGTTGCTGATGGACAGGAAGGCCTGGAGTGCCCATGGGGTCAGAAAGAGTTGGACACGACTGAGCGACTGAACTGAACTGAACTACACACACTGTTGAGAAGAACTGTTTATCTATTGCACATATGGGTAGCCTTGTTGCTGACACAGGAGGGTATGAAGGTTGGTAGCTCTAGCAAGTTCATTTTCTCCAGTAGTCTTTATTCTTTGCTCAGGGAAATTTATACTTCCCTACCCTTTTGTTTGTTGTTTTTATTTTGCCTCAGATCATAGTTTTTAATTTGAGAAGCAAAATTGACAGGTAGAGTTGAGCCTCTTTTGTATACTCTTCTCTGTCTTACTTTGTGTTCCTCTCATGCATTTCTTATGTAATACACACACACATGCACGCACATACACATATACACTATTTTGTGTGTCTCTGACTTTGCATCAGTGGTACCTTCAATTTGTTGCTGTTGTTCAGTTGCTGAATTATGTCCAACTCTTTGCATCCACATGGATTGCGTGACAGGCTCCTCTGTCCTCCACTGTCTCCTGGAGTTTGCTCAAATTCATGTCCATTGAGTCAGTGATGCTATCTATCCATCTTATCCTCTGCTGCCCCTTCTCCTTAAAGCTTCAATGTTTCCCAGAATCAGGGACTTTTTCAATCAGTCAGCACTTTGCATCAGGTAGCCAAAATATTGGAGATTCAGCTTCAGCCTCAGTCCTTCCAGTGAATATTCAGGGTTGATTTTCTTTAGAATTGACTGGCTTGATCTCCTTGCAGTCCAAGGAACTCTCAAGAGTCTTCTCCAGCACCACAATTCAAAAGCATCAATTCTTCAGCACCCAGCCGTGTTTATGGTCCAAGTTTCACATCCATACATGACCACTAGAAAAACCATAGCTTTGACTCTATGGATCTTTGTTGGCAAAGTGATGTCTTTACTTTTAATACACTGCCTATTTGTAATGGCTTTCCTTTTCATGGAGCAAGCGTCTTAATTTCATGGTTGCAGTCACTGTCTGCAGTGATTTTGGAGCCCAAGAAAAGCAAATCTGTTATTTCTTCCACTTTTACTCCTTCTCTGTGACATGAGGTAATGGGACATGCATTGAATCATAGAAAAAGGGAGAGAATTCCAGAAAAATAGCTACTTCTGCTTCATTGACTATGCTAAAGCCTTTACTATGTGGATCACAACAAACTGTGGAAAATTCTTAAAGAGATGGTAATACCAAAGTATTAATACCAGATGGTAATATCAAAGTATGGTAACACCTTACCTGCCTCCTGAGAAACCTGTATGCAGGTCAAGAAGCAATAGTTAGAAGCAGACATGGAACAACAGACTGGTTCAAAATTGGGAAAGGAATATGATAGGATGTATATTGTTACCCTGCTTGCTTAACTTATGCGCAGAGCACATTATGCAAAATGCTGGGCTGGATGAAGCACAAACTGGAATTCAGATTACTGGGAGAAATACCAATAACCTCAGTTAAGCATATGACACCACCCTTATGGCAGAAAGTGAAGAAGAAGTAAAGAGCCTCTTGATGAAAGTGAAAGAGGAGAAAGAGGAGTGAAAACGCTGGCTTAAAACTCAACATTCAAATAAAGATCATGGCATCTGGTCCCATCATTTCATGGCAAATAGATAGGGAAACAATGGAAACAGTGACAGGCTTTATTTTCTTGGGCTCCAAAATCACTGCTGATGGCGTCTGCAGCTATGGAATTAAGATGCTTGCTTCTTGGAAGAAAAGCTATCACAAACTTGGACAGAATATTAAAAAGCAGAGACATTACTCCGACAAAGGTCCATATAGTCAAAGCTTTAGTTTCTCCAGTAGTCATGTATGGATGTGAGAGTTGGACTGTGAAGAAGGCTGAGCACTGAAGAATTGATGCTTTTGAACTGTGGTGTTGGAGAAGACTCTTGAAAGCCCCTTGGACTGCAAGAAGATCAAACCAGTCAATTCCAAAGGAAATCAATCCTGAATATTCATTGGAAGGGACTGATGCTGAAGCTCCAATATTTTGACCATTTGATGCGAGGAGCCGGCTCATTAGAAAAGTCCCTGTTGCTGGAAAGTTTGAAGGCAGGAGAAGGGGATGACAGGATGAGATGGTTGGATGACACTACCAATACAAAGGACATGAGTTTGAGCAAGCTCAGGGAGATGGTGATGGACAGGGAAGCCTGGCGTGCCGCAGTCCATGGGATCACAAAGAGTCGAACATGACTGAGCAACTGAACAATAATAAGAACAAAAAGTAACATGTACCAAACAACACACTTAAATCACAGTGCGACTTTAACATTAATTCACATATCAAAGTATATTTGATTCAGCCAGTATTTAGTGGAGAATGGCATAGTCCCAATATTTTTCCAAATGTAAGCAGAAACACACATACAAATACTTATATATGCCAAAAAACTTATTTAGCTGTTTATTGTAGTGTGAAATCAGAATAATAAATGATGTGGAATGTATTCTGTCTGCTTTCCCAGAGTCATCCTCCAAAGAAGGGTCGCAGTCTTCTATCAGAGCACAGACTTTGCTTTATTATTCATCCTTCTCTTCCTTTTGTATATCTAGCTCCTCTTCAGCCTACAAACATTCCTGTGACAGACCTTCAGTTCAACTTCTCCTTTTAAGACCAGTAGAATGGTGACAAAAGTCAGACTTTGAAGTCTTTGCTGTGAATTTTAATCCTACCTCCTCCACTTAATAATTGTGTCAACTTGGATTAGATATTTCACACTTCTCTGCCTGCTTTCCTCACCTGTTAAGAGAGCAGGACCATATGGGGCCTTCTTGGGACAGACCCCTACCACCACCCCACCCCACGTCCACCACCTGCCTCTTGTTGACAGAGAATATTTAGCCTCCTATGCCTTCCCTGCAGAGAAGGCAATGGCACCCCACTCCAGTCTTCTTGCCTGGAGAATCCCAGGGATGGGGGAGCCTGGTGGGCTGCTCTCTTTGGGGTCGCACAGAGTCGGACACGACTGAAGCGACTTAGCGGCAGCAGCAGCATGCCTTCCTTGAGTTCCAAAGAATAAATTTAGAGAAGCAAGAAAATGCAGAAACAAAGGAAAACAATCAAGCAAGACAGAATAATAATAGTTTAGCCATTAAACAAAAGTCAAGCATCTTATTTCCTCCTTAAGGGCTATAGGTAACATTTTGTGCCATATACTTTAAGCTGTTTTATACATATTGAAACTCCCACCAGGTGAAAAAAGCTAACTTTATGCTGTTCACGTGGACACCACAGTGGTCAGAACCAAAAGGTTGATGATGTTGACTCCCAATTACCTCACCAGTAGCCAATCAGAATAATGCTCATGAGCTGATCACACACTCCCCAACCCTCTTCCCATCTTTGAAAACTTTTCTTTGAAAGTCATCAGGCAGTTCAAGTCTTTGAACATTAGCTGCGCAGACTCCTTGTTAGGCACCTGCAGTAAACCCGGCACTTTCTTTCACCACAACCCAATGTCAGTAAATTGGTGCTACTGTACAAGGGTAAATGGACCCGTGTTTGGTTCATTAACACTAATTCATAGAGTTGTTGTACATATAGAACAATACCTGGCTATTTGGATATTAATTATAAATACTTATTTTATAATCAACTTGGTTTCATTATCTTGCAAAATTTGAAAACATACCAGTTTCTAAACATTAGCTCACATCTAAATCTCCTTCAAACTAATACTCCTGCTCTTCCTTATTGACAGACAATATTCAGAGCCAGTTCCAAAATCTAACAGGTATTTTTCAGTTCTGTTCTCTCAGGATGAAACTTCTGACTTGTCACTGTTGATCATTAAGTCCTTAACATCAGTTTTTTCCCCCTTGGCTCTCACGACCTGCATTCAGAGATTTCCCTCTCTGATCATTGACACAAATATCACTAACATACCCTTCTGAGAAATGTTTAGGAATTCAAATCATGAGGACAGAGGGAAAAACCTGAAGGTCAGTTAAAGATCAATGCACAGCTTCCCATGTCATTCCCAAATGTCATATACGGAGAGTAAGTACATGAAATATGTTGTGACCCATCTTGCCTCCTTTCAAACCCCACTAGACAGACAACAGAGAGTTTTCATCAAAGCCAAAGCTTCAGCACTAAAGTTACAAAAGCCTACACTAAGTAGAATCCACTGAGTCTTTTAAAAGTTTCAGTATGTTTTATTAGTAAGTCTAAAGCTGAGTTTCAAGCTGTGACCCCAGAGAATAAAGGACGTCAGCTTTTCTGTCTCCTGGGCTGTCAGGCTCAGCCAGCCAGTTACTGACTGCTTAATCTATACATGCCCTTCCAAAGGTTTATATGTGGAAATCACTCACATCATGGGTTTTCCTAGCATAGTATTTAGAATCAGAGAGTAAAATAAATAAGGAGATGCCCAAGTGGTTGGGCTTAAGACCATCAGAGAGAACCTCCTCATACCTTTTGTTGAGGGTTTAAATGTCCTAGTGGCTAGTGGGAAAAAAGCAAGACCAGTCCAAAGCTGATAGGACGCATATCCTAGAGCTTCAGGGGTTGTCATTTGTGAGGCTTTTACTGTGAGTTAGCAATAAAAATAAATCATCTGAAGTTCCTGTAATTGGATTATAAAAATACTGGTTCCTATGGATGCAGAGACCTCTCAGCCCCAGGAAAGATAAGTGCAACAGGAAGTCTGAGCCATAAAAAGCCCAGAGCTCAGTAATCTCATGCATGATTCTCTGAACTTTTTTTTCTCTCTCTCTCCCTTCCTCCCCCACTTCCTCTCTTCTGATTACTTTCTTCCTTCTTCTCAGTGACCTCTTTCTTGCTCTCTGAGATCACCCTGGGTCTTCTTTTCACCCTGGGTTTTTTCATAGACTTTCTATACCTGGACAATGAACCAGATTTAGACTTTCATATTTTTTATGCTGTGGGATCTATGTGTTCACCTCTCTGAACAGTTACTTGGGAAACACTGTCTATCCAAGGTGACTTGTGTTGGGCAGTGGGAATGGAGATTTCATGTACTTAGGGTTCAAGCTTTGTATTAGTCTAGACTCCCAGAGTCCAATAAAAGTAGGGTACAGAAGCTAGGCTACGAGTGCAGGAATAGGGAGAATATAGGAAAGTAGATAGTAGAGTTTTGGTCCTTTCAAGGGCCTAACCACATGTACCTAAAAGGTTCTTTTTTTTTTAAAACTCTTTCTTCAAGATTAATCAAATTTATATAGATGCCAAAGCATGGAGAAGAGAGGCAGAAATCAAGAAGAAATTTAAGAAAAAAAAAAAAATTCAGTGATGTTAAATTGTTCAATACTTGCCTATTTTCATCCCTCTTTCTAGTTTCAGGGCCTCCCAGATACCCATGGGACTTATCCTACCTCTGACTATCCAAACTTCCCTGTTTGGTGTCATATCTTGTGGTCTCCCTTGCTCAGTGAATAGAGAAAACACTGAACCTCTCGATTCCCTTTTTCATTAAGCCATCAATGCCAGCACTATCACTGGGATTGTGATAATTAGCTATCACTTTTACTTTAAATATATATGTGCTAGCAAACTGTTAGGAATCTTTTGATATAATCTCATTCTCAAGGAATATTTCCCATCTATCTGTCTTTTTGGAAAGGGTGCAATAAGGCACATGCCAGGGTACTGAGTTCAAATTCCAGCTCCATCACTTAAAACCTTTGTGGCTTTGGGCAAGTTGCCTAACTACCTTCTGCTTCAGCTCTTCATCTGTTTTTCAAGAAGTCAAAAGATGAAGGATAAAAACAGCCAGTATCTTGTAATATTTATGTGAGAAATAACTAGGTTAATATATGTTAAGAGCTTGGGGTAGTGTCTAACATCTTATTCACCTTATTAGCACTGTCATCAACATTTTTCACTGGTTCTAGAGGTGTTATTGTTGAGCGTGATTCTAAGTGCTATCCCACATTTAAGTACATACTCATTCTAGTGGAATAGATGGTAGAACAACAGAATGAATATTAAAATAGACCTCCAAATTCAGCATCCTGCTGATCTATGAAGTATAACTGGGCAGAAGTGTGCTCATATTGTCATTTTTACAAATCGATAAACTCACTTCCCATTAGGAACAACTTTCTGACTAACTTTTACATTGATCTCTCTTTTCTCCCTGTAAAGATGGATACATCTCTTTTTCTGCTATGCTGGATCTGGTCTCACCAAATCTTCAGTGTGAATCAGAGGCACTGTGATCTCTCTGGAAGGGTAAGTAAGCACAATGAGGCTTAAAGAGAGCTGTGGAATAATTGAATCAATTATCTGCCTAACTCACATAGAAAATTTCAGACACAGAAAGTTCATATTCTTGCTGATAGTGGCCTCAACTTCTTTTACTATTTTGTTTTGGGTTTGCTAGTATAACTACCCGGGGAAGGCAATGGCACCCCACCCCAGTACTCTTGCCTGGAAAATCCAATGGACGGAGTAGCCTGGTGGGCTGCAGTCCATGGGGTCGCTAACAGTCGGACAGACTGAGCGACTTCACTTTCACTTTTCTCTTTCATGCATTGGAGAAGGAAATGGCAACCCACTCCAGTATTCTTGCCTGGAGAATCCCAGGGATGGGGGAGCCTGGTGGGCTGCCGTCTATGGGGTCACACAGAACGGGGAAGGCAATGGCACCCCACCCCAGTACTCTTGCCTGGAAAATCCAATGGACGGAGTAGCCTGGTGGGCTGCAGTCCATGGGGTCGCTAACAGTCGGACAGACTGAGCGACTTCACTTTCACTTTTCTCTTTCATGCATTGGAGAAGGAAATGGCAACCCACTCCAGTATTCTTGCCTGGAGAATCCCAGGGATGGGGGAGCCTGGTGGGCTGCCGTCTATGGGGTCACACAGAGTCGGACGCGACTGAAGTGACTTAGCAGTAGCAGCAGTATAACTACCAGTGAGGTTGTTTCCAACAGGATTTGACAGATGCAGAGATAAAGGGACTCTAATTTTATTTTGTTCCAGCTTGCTGTTTCCTTTCGTTGTTAAATTTGAATAGATTTGAGCCATGTGTGCTGCATATTAGCCTGGTGGGAAGACCTCAGATATAAACTGAACCCTAGATGGGGAAACCGGAGAAGGCAATGGCACCCCACTCCAGTACTCTTGCCTGGAAAATCCCATGGACAGAGGAGTCTGGTAGGCTGCAGTCCATGGGGTTGCTAATAGTCGGACACGACTGAACAGCTTCTTTCACTTTTCACTTTCATGCATTGGAGAAGGAAATGGCAACCCACTCCAGCATTCTTGCCTGGAGAATCCCAGGGGTGGAGAAGCCTGGTGG
>SJYX01014046.1:146248-162222 GCA_006410675.1 Oreotragus oreotragus
AATACTCCATTGTGTATATGTACCACAGCTTTCTTATCCATTCATCTGCTGATGGACATCTAGGTTGCTTCCATGTCCTGGCTATTATAAAGAGTGCTGCAATGAACATTGGGGTACACGTGTCTCTTTCAATTCTGGTTTCCTCTGTGTGTATGCCCAGCAGTAGGATTGCTGGGTCATACTGCTGCTGCTGCTGCTAAGTCGCTTCAGTTGTGTCCAACTCTGTGTGACCCCATAGATGGCAGCCCACCAGGCTCCCCTGTCCCTTGGATTCTCCAAGCAAGGACACTGGAGTGGGTTGCCATGTCCTTCTCCAATGCATGAAAGTGAAAAGTTGAAGTGAAGTCGCTCAGTCATGTCCGACTCTTCGCGACCCCATGGACTGCAGCCCACCAGGCTTCTCCATCCATGGAATTTTCCAGGCAAGAGTACTGGAGTGGGGTGCCATCACCTTCTCATAAGGCAGTTCTATTTCCAGTTTTTTAAGGAATCTCCACACTGTTCTCCATAGTGGCTGTACTAGTTTGCATTCCCACCAACAGTGTAAGAGGGTTCCATTTTCTCCACACCCTCTCCAGCATTTATTGCTTGTAAACTTTTTGGACAGCAGCTGTTCTGACTGGCATGAAATGGTACTTCACTGTGGTTTTGATTTGCATTTCTCTGATAATGAGTGATGTTGAGCATCTTTTCATGTGTTTGTTAGCCATCTGTAGTGATGAACATAGATGCAAAAATCCCTAACAAAATTCTAGCAAACAGAATCCAACAACATATTAAAAAGATTATACATCATGACCAAGTGGGCTTTATCCCAGGGATGCAAGGATTCTTCAATATAATTGTTTTAAATACAATAAATACTCCAGTCAAAAGACAGAGTGGTTTAATGGATACAAAAATAAGACATGTATATATGCCACCTACAGGAGACTCACTTTGTATCTAAAGACTAAGAAAGACTGAAAGTGAAGGAATAGAAAAATGTATTCCATGCAAATGGAAATCAAAAGAAAGCCAAAGTAGCAATACATGTATCAAAAAAATATATACTTTAAAATAAAGACTGTTACATGAGACAATGAAAGACACTACATAATGATCAAAGGATAAATATAAGATATAAAAAAGCTCTTGTACCCAACATCAGTTCAGTTCAGTCACTCAATCGTGTCTGACTTTTTGTGACTTCATGGACTGCAGCACTCCAGGCTTCCCTGTCCATCGCCAAAAACCAGAACTTGCCAAAATTCATGTCCATCAAGTTTGTGATGCCATTGAACCATCTCATCCTTTGTCATCCCCTTCTCTTTCTGCCTTCAATCTTTCTCAGCATCAGAGTCTTTTCAAATGAATCTACTTCTTTGCATCAGGTGGCCAAAGTATTGGAGCTTCAGGTTCAGCATCAGTCCTTTCAATGAATATTCAGGACTGATTTCCTTTAGGATTGACTGGTCTGATCTCCTTGCTGTCCAAGGGACTTTCAAGAGTCTTCTCCAGCACCACAGTTCAAAAGCATCAATTCTTCGGTGCCCAACACAGGAACACCTAAATACATAAAGCAAATATTAACTGACAAAAAGGGAGAAATTGACAGCAACACAATAGTAGTAGGGGACTTTAACACCCCCCCTCACTTATATCAACGGTACATTGATGTAATCATTTCTCAATGTATGCATATTGAAGTATCACATTATATACCTTAAATATATTAAAAACTTTTTTGTCAATCTTGCTTTAGTAAAGCTGGGGAAGATTATTAATTTAGCAAAAAATGCAATGCAGTTTTCAGGATAGATTAAGAAGCAGAAAATAAGAACATAAGTGGAAACAACTGATGAAATCGGGATGAAATCGGAATGAAATCTGTTATATAATTAATAATATATTTCTAATGTAGACTTACTAGTCTACATAAAAATTTATTATGATTATATAGGATTTTAATATTAGGAGAAGGGTGAATAGTTTATAGGAAATCTTGTTCTATTAGAAATTGTTAAGTTGAAGCTATTACAAGATAAAAAGAATTTACTTTTTTACATATTAAAAAAGAGAATTATCTCATAAAGCCTGAAAAGTAATTTGATAAAATTTAGCAGCCATTTTCATGATAAATCTCCCAGCAAAAGAGCCATAAAAAGTAGTGTTACCTCATGAAATGTATCGACAACAAACTTACAGCTAATGTCATACTTTATTGTGACATATTGAAACCATTATTCCTAAGATCAGAAACAAGGCTAGGATTATCACTACTATCATTTCTATTTAACATTGTACTACACATGCACCTACATCAGTTAATCTGTGGCAAAGGAGGCAAGAATATACAATGGAGAAAAGACAGTATCTTCCAAAAGTGGGCTGGGAATGCTGGACAGCTACAGGTAAATCAATGAAATTAGAACAGCCCTCACACCATTTGAGGGGATGTTTTGATAGCTCAACTGGTAAAGAATCCGCCTGCAATGCAGGAGACCCTGGTTTGATTCCTGGGTCAGGACGGTCAGCTAGAGAAGGGATAGGCTACCCACTCCAGTATTCTGGCCTGCAGAATTCCATGGACTCTATAGTCCATGGGATCTCAAAGAGTCTGACACGACTGAGTGACTTTCATTTTCCTCAAAAATAAACTAAAAATTGTTTAAAGATCTGAACCTAGGATATGACACTGTAAAATTCATAGAAGAGAACATAGGCAAAACATTCTCTGACATAATCATAGCAATCTTTCCCTAAATCTGTCTGCCGAGGGAAAAGAAGTAGAAGTAAAAATAATTGGGACCCAACCAAACTTAAAAGCTTTTGCACAACAAAGGAAACCATCAGCAAAATGAAAAGGCCGCCTATGGAATGGGAGAACCTGGGTTGTTTTGAAAATTTCTCATGTATCCCTGAGAATCTAAAAGTCCATATTCATCTGTCAGTTCAGTTGCTCAGTCGTGTCCGACTCTTTGTGACCCCATGAATCGCAGCACGCCAGGCCTCCCTGTCCATCACCATCTCCCGGAGTTCACTCAGACTCACGTCCATCGAGTCTGTGATGCCATCCAGCCATCTCATCCTTGGTCGTCCCCTTCTCCTCCCGCCCCCAATCCCTCCCAGCATCACAGGGATCAAACCCTCACCCCTAGCACTGGAAGCATGGAATCTTAACCACTGGACCACCAAGGAAGTGCTCACTCACCCTCTGCTAATGCACAGTTTTAGCAAGCAGACAGGATGCAGCCAGCTCCAGCCCTGCACACTAGACTCCACACCAGTGGCCGTGTTCTCTCTTTGTTGTTGTTCAGTCACTAAGTTGTGTTCAGCTCTTTATGATCCCATGGACTGCAGCAAGCCAGGCTTCTCTGTCTCTCACTATCTCCCAGAGCTTGTTCAAATTCATGTCCATTGAATTGGTGATGCTATCTAACCTTCTCATCCTCTGCCATTCCCTCCTTTTGCCTTCAATATTTTCCAGCCTTAGTGTCTTTTCCAATGAGTCGGCTCTTCATATCAGATGACCAAAATCTTGGAGCTTCAGCATCAATCCTTCCAGTGAATATTCAGGGTTGATTTCCTTTAGGACTAACTGGTTTGATCTCCTTGAAGCCTAAGGGACTGTCCAGAGTCTTCTCTAGCACCACAGTTCCAAAAGTCTTTTCCAATGAGTCGGCTCTTCATATCAGATGACCAAAATCTTGGAGCTTCAGCATCAATCCTTCCAGTGAATATTCAGGGTTGATTTCCTTTAGGACTAACTGGTTTGATCTCCTTGAAGCCTAAGGGACTGTCCAGAGTCTTCTCTAGCACCACAGTTCCAAAGTATCAATTCTTCAGTGCTCAACCTTCTTTACAGTCCACTCTCACATCCATACATGACTACTGGAAAAATCATAGCTTTGACTGACCATATTCTGTGCCACAGTTACCATATCTGGATGTCAACCTTGATTTCAAAATCCCAGTGCCTAATGCTCAAGCTTCCTAAGGCCCACTTGACTTCACATTCCAGGATGTCTGATCTGAAGAGCTGACTCATTTGAAAAGATCCTGATGCTAGAAAAGATTGAAGGCAGGAAGAGAAGGGGGCAACAGAGGATGAGATGGTTGGATGGCACCACTGACTTAGTGGACATGAGTTTGAGTGAACTCCAGGAGTTGGCAATGGACAGGGAGGCCTGGCATGTTGCAGTGCATGGGGGCAAAAAGAGTTGGACACGACTGAGCGACTGAACTGGACTGAATGCTCAAGCTATATACTGCCTACATCCCTGTGAGAAGACCCTTTTATTGTAGTGGAAATAGTACATACTTTGGAGCTAGCAAGAGCTATGTTTGAATCCCACCTCTTCTACATAACAGCCATGTGGCTTTGAAAATACTGCTAAGTCTCTGTGGACTTCTGTTTTGTTATGTACAACATTGTTCTCAAGATTGAAACAATAATCCCTGTAAAATGTCTGGATGCTACTGGACCCAGAGTGGTTATGAAATAAATGACAGATTTGTTTGGTTGTTTTTCAATGATGTACAGTTCTAACTAGTGATAGTTTTCAGATTTCAGAGTTATTGTTGTTGTCAGTGATGCTGTCTAACCATCTTATTCTCTGCTGCCCTCTTCTCCATTTGTCTTCAGTCTTTCCCCTTCAGAATCATATCTGAGTTTAAATTCTAGGTCTGTTATGCATTACCATTATGATCAGGAATAATGTACTTATAATTTCTGGGGTTATTTAGCAGCTTTCATATGAAGATAATTGAATTGTGGTGTTGGAGAAGACTCAATCCTAAAGGAAATCAGTCCTGAATATTCACTGAAGGATTAATGCTAAAGCTCCAATACTTTGGCCACCTGATGCAAAGCTGACTCATTGGCAAAGACCCTGATGCTGGGAAAGACTGAGGCAGGAGAAGAAGGGGATGACAGAGGATGAGATAGTTGGATGAAATCACCAACTCAATGGACATGAGTTTGAGCAAGCTCTGGGTGATGGTGAAGGACAGGGGAGCCTGACATGCTGCAGTCCATAGGGTCATAAAAAGTCAGACATGATTGAGTGACTGAACAATGACAAATGAAGGTTATAGCTCACAGCCCTCACTTTGCATGGCCATTGTATTTGAGTTACTACAAACTTCACGAAGATCATAGCTATTATTGAAGACATGGTATCAAGATTTTGTTAGGTTAGAACACAAACTCTTCTATTCTGCCTTCTACCATCTTTCCTCTCTAAGAAGTTCCCAAAGAAAAAGTACACACTGAAAGCAGCAAAGGCCAAATAAACATGATTACTTTGAGGTTCCCACTATCCCAAATTCCCAAGGCAGAAACATGGAGAGTTCCTTTGGTCTCAGAAAGAACAAACTCTTTTTTCTTTTTCCTTTAAGAACTGGAACAGAGCATTCTTTTGAGATCTCCTATGTATCTTTTATCTTATTTTGGAGAACACCCTGAACCAGCTTATTTTGGTACTAATTTATATTTCTTCTCACTTTTTTTTAAATTCATGGTTTTATATCAGTTCAGATGGGTTCAGCTGCCTTTAACAAAATACCTTACGAAACTGATTAAACTAGAAAAGAAATCTATGAAATAAGTCAAGATGCAGTCAATTCAAGGCTATCTGCCACTCTTAGAGACTGAATCTTTCTAGGCTGTCATCTTCAGCACATGGGTTTCCATCCTCAAGAATCACCCATGGTAAGAAAGTAGCTGCTAAAGTTCCAGCTATAATATCTGGATTTTACTCAGGAAGAATAAAGAAGGTTGGACCAAAAGGCCCACTTCACTATCACTAGACTCATAGCACCACCTTTCTATAGATACAAAGAAAGCCAGGCAATGAAGTCCTTTCCTCTGGGTCTCAATTTCTCAACTTCTAAAATGAAACATTAAGCTATATGGTTTCTATGTTCTATGTTTTCTATGTGATTTATAGTTCATAATATTTGAGCTAAAAAGACTATTTCCTGACTTTCTTTGTATCTAGAGAAATATGTCTTTGGTGTTGGAGAATTCTTTAAAGGGGTTCACTTGGATGGGAGACCTTTAGTTGAATACACTGTGGCTCTAGATAATATGAGGCTAATATTTTTAAGAGAAAAAGGACAATAGACACTCATGAGTGTCTGCTGTATAAGTTATATATATATAAAATATATTATAATATATTTATAATTACGTTACAATAACACAATTGTTATTTTATAATGAGTTACTTTCCCTGAGTAAATCTACCTCAACCCCTACCTCTGCTGCTTTTAAAATACTGCATAGCTTTCTACTATTCCCAAACAGAAAAGAGATAAAACCAGCCAACCCTAAAGGAAATCAACCCTGAATATTCATTGGAAGGACTGATGCTGAAACTGAAGCTCCAATATTTTGGCCATGTGATCCAAAGAGCTCACTCACTGGAAAAGACGCTGGTGTGAGAAAGATTGAAGGCAAGAGGAGAAGGGAGTGACAGAGGATGAGATGTTTGGATGGCATCACTGACTCACTGGACATGAGTTTGAGCAAACTCTGGGAGATAGTGAAGGACAGGGAAGCCTGGTGTGCAGCTCATGGGGGTCACAGAGTCAGAAATGACTTGGTGACTGAAAAACAATCACTGAAATGGGTCACTGCATTCTCATTCTTTGGTAAAAGCCTCTCTAGAATCAGCTGAAACTGATTAGTTGAATTCTCCTTTGCGATCTATGTAAAATTATATTCAGTTGGTGAAGCACATTCCCTAGGTTATCAGTTTTGGCACAGATGTAGAACTGTATGAGTTTACAGTTTACATAGCACATAATTGTTTCCATTTGTTCTATATAATTATCTTACAGTATTCACTTTGTTGCATTCTAGAGTTGGAAAACTTCTAAACAAAATCTTTCCCTGTCCCCAAATAATACATTCCCAGCAGACTCACAATCACCCAGCACAGTCTGAACTCAGTCTTGTCTGGATGCATCCTTAAATTGTCTGCACTATTCAATATTATTCTACTGATACTTTAAAACATTCCAATTTTAATACTGAATATATGACATTTTCTTTTCTAAAAAAAATGATTTATTCTTGAAATACAACAGTGTAAATAACCTGTAAAGTAAAAGACTGTATTAATAGCCAATTTTATATATAAAATTTCAGAAACAGAAGAATAATGCAAAATCTGCAAATGATACTGCCCACTAACCATGAGATGGTTTTTTGTTTTTGTTTTTGTTTTGTTTTTTTTGAGATTAATGGCATGGATTTATATTCCTGTTATCCTAATTTTAAATATGAAATGACCAAGACCTGAACAATCAAGTGATTTCTCCAAAGACTGTGACCCCTCACCCCCCTCTCTTTGTAGAACATCTGAAAGTTCTGAGCTCATTCAGTTTGGGGCTTTTTCTGTATTTGTTGTTGTTATAATATGAATCAGGCACTTTTGACAATCTCTGTTTATGAAAAATGACTCATAGTTTTCAGCAAAAATGCCAAGTCCAACTGTGTATAGCACAGTATCGGGAGGGGAAAGTTAAATTTATCCTCTAATTGAGGAAATGCAGGAAAAAAAAAAAAAACTGAAATTGCCCTCCAAAAGCATTCTACAGCAGTGTCCTGGGTGGTCTGTGCTTAGTCTTGAAGGGAACCAAAAAAATAAATAAATAACCAACAAAAAAGAATGCAAAGGACTTTTAAAGGTGAAATACACTAGAAGTGAACTGAAGATATTTAAGTTATTTACAAAAGGAAATAAGACTCTTTCATAATGGGATATAGGACATAAAATACAAGGGTGACCAATTCTGTGGACCTGCAAGTTAAATTGTGCCCTGAATTCTATCAAGTTGCTTTCCTGTGACTCTACAAACATCCCCCCAACCATCACCAACACTTTGGGCTCAGTCATCAGCATTGATGAGAACCTCCATGTGTATCCAGTTTTGTGCTGACCGATGGAGGTGAGATCAAGGCAAAGAGGAGATCAGCAACATGGTTTTAGAGCTCTTTAGAGTTCCCGGCATCCTCTTCTCTCCCCTCAAGCCCTCTTTAAAATATCTCCATTCAGTCCCTTCTGAAATGAAGGCCATATTTAGACACACAATGATTTAAATCAAGGCTCTATGTCATGCTGAAATATAGAGGCTCTATGGACAAAAGTCAGACTTGAACCTCTGTGAGTTATTTGGTTCTTTGTGTGAATGGGTTTACTGAGAGAGGAAAAGAGAGGGGGCACAGTGCCACTCTTCAAGGGCCATCCAGCAGCTGTCCTTAGGCTCCCTGAAGATATCACCCACCCAAGTGAACATACCTGCATCACTCACTGCTTGCCAGGAGTTTCTAGGAAGCATAATTCATTTCTGCCATGGTCCCAGGGCGACCACCTGCTGTTAAAGCGCTACCCCAACTTTCCCATCACTTGAACCACTCCTGGGGATCAGTCTAGGGGACACCTCTTCCAAAATCCAAAGTCCAAATATATGAAGGTCCATTTTGGGGTAAATCATTTTTTTTTTAAGAGTATTTTTTATTCTCACCTCAACTGAGTCACATGACAATCCTAAAGAGAATGTATCACAGATTCAATTTTATGGATGAGGAAACCTTAGCCAAGAAAGGGTACCTTGAGAAAGACTGGCTACATGTTACCCAGGTTGGTAGTTGTGGTTTTTCTAACTTCTGCCACATCATCCTGTCTATAAAAATACCACCTGACATTTATACTTTTACATTTTCATAAAAATACTTGAAAGTGTTAGTCTCTCAGTCGTGTCTGACTCTTTGCGACCTCATGGACTGTAGCCCCACCAAGCTCCTCTGTCCGTGGAATTCTCCAGGCAAGAAAACTGGAGTGGGTTGTCATTCCCTTCTCCAGGGGATCTTCCTGATCCAGAGATTGAACCCAGGTATCCTCCACGGCAGGCAGATTCTTTACCCGCTGAGCCATCAGAGAAGCCCAAAACTCTTTCCCTCATTATCTCACCAAATTCTTCCAATTGAGCAGCATTTTTTTTCTTCTTCTTCTTTCTAAAGATGGCCTTATTAATGGCTGAGTAATACTCCATTGTGTATATATACCACAGCTTTCTTAAAAGAATACATTTGAATCAGTTCTAATAAGATGGATGAAACTGGAACCAATTATACAGAGTGAAGTAAGCCAGAAAGAAAAACACCAATACAGTATACTAACACATATATATGGAATTTAGAAAGATGGTAATGAGGACCCTGTATGCAAGACAGCAAAAGAGATACAGATGTGTAGAGCGGACTTATGGACTCTGAGGGAGAAGGAGAGGGAGAGGGAGAGGGTGGGATGATTTGGGAGAATAGCATTGAAATATGTATACTATCATGTAAGAAATGAATTGCCAGTCTATGTTCAATGCAGGATGCAGGATGCTTGGGGCTGGTGTATGGGGACTGTCTCTTATACACATCTAGATGTGTATAAGAGACAGGTTTATAATAGCCAGGACATGGAAACAACCTAGATGTCCATCAGCGGATGAATGGATAAGAAAGCTGTGGTATATATACACAATGGAGTATTACTCAGCCATTAAAAAGAATACATTTGAATCAGTTCTAATAAGATGGATGAAACTGGAACCAATTATACAGAGTGAAGTAAGCCAGAAAGAAAAACACCAATACAGTATACTAACACATATATATGGAATTTAGAAAGATGGTAATGAGGACCCTGTATGCAAGACAGCAAAAGAGATACAGATGTGTAGAGCGGACTTATGGACTCTGAGGGAGAAGGAGAGGGAGAGGGAGAGGGAGGGATGATTTGGGAGAATAGCATTGAAATATGTATACTATCATGTAAGAAATGAATTGCCAGTCTATGTTCAATGCAGGATGCAGGATGCTTGGGGCTGGTGTATGGGGATGATCTGGAGGGAAGATGTGGGGTGGGAGGTGGGAGGGGGGTTCATGTTTGGGAGTTCGTGTAAAAAAATAAATAAATACAAAAAAAATAAAAAAAATAAAGATGGCCTTAGGCTGCACTTGTTTCTTGGACTAACTGATTTTCTCAATAAAGAAGCATATGGAGAAGGCACATGTATAACACGAAGTCTGTTTTTGTAAAACACACATACATAGCCAGAAAATCAGATGCCCAAGGAAATGACATGGTAGAAAGGGCAATGTGTCTAGGGGGTCAGGACTCTGTGACTGGATCATAAACTCATCACTTGGCTTGGACCAGTCAACCTTTCTGAACTCTTTTCAAAACTATATCACAGGGATTGATGTGAAAATGTTTTTAGACCATATGTGTATGTCAGGGACTACAGTCATCAAGTACAGTATTCACAGTTGGGAAGGCTTGGAATCTTGGGCTTTATTCATCCTCATAAGACCCAGCATAATGTTGGCCAAGTAAATTGTTTTGAATAAATGATCAATTGCACAAATAGCTTGTGGATCAATAAGTGAAAGAGGCCTGACTGGTGACTGGGAGCAAGAGTGTTTGACAGGCAAGCAGTGGGGTTGGGGCTGGGGTGGGGTGTAATTCACAGTTTGAAGAGCAGCTTCCCACACACTTTCTCACATGACTTCCATCCATCTTGGAGATGACAGAACTGATCCTCAGGAAGATTACTAAGTAACTTGTCCAGAGCTGGTGATTGGAAGAGGTGGAATTTGAATTCAGCTCAGTGTGTTGCCAATTTCCTTGCTCATTCTCTTTAGTTCATTGGACTCTGGGGTAAGGAATTATATTTGTGGCCCTAACGAGCTGCTAGTACTTTCTCTGCTATGCTCTGCTTATTACAGGATTTGAAGCTAAGATTAAGAGTTCCCTAGGTTCTCCATTAACATTTCCAGATTTGGTTCTTTCAACTCATGTAAAAACCATCAGCTATTTTGATACAAATGATTTTAAAGAGTCACCTTTGAGCTTCACCTTCCTCCCTTTTATCCATTGAGGACTTTTGGGTCATTCTGTTTCTCCACTTGCATTCCTATCTTCCTTCATGTTGATTCTGAAATATGGTCAGACAGTCAAACTAAAACACTGCTCTCAATCCCTCATCTCCAAAACGTCATTTCTACTTCCATTGTTACTTCCTTAGACGTTGTCATTGTTGATAACATACTTCTTTCAAAATTTCTATTATAAGTCTCCCAATCTCTGTCTAGTGCTTTTCCCTACTTTCTTCAATTTAAGTCTGAATTTGGCAATAAAGAGTTCATGATCTGAGCCACAGTCAGCTCCTAGTCTTGTTTTTGCTGACTGTATAGAGCTTCTCCATCTTTGGCTGCAAAGAATATAATTGATCTGATTTTGGTGTTGACTATTTGGGGATGTCCGTGTGTACAGTCTTCTCTTGTGTTATTGGGAGAGGGTGTTTGCTATGACCAGTGCATTCTCATGGCAAAACTTTATTAGCCTCTGACATGCTTTGTTTTGTATTCCAAGGCCAAATTTACCTGTTACTCCAGGTATCTCTTGACTTCCTACTCTTGCATTACAATCCCCTATAATGAAAAAGACATCTTTTGGGGGTGTTAGTTTTAAAAGGTCTTGTAGGTCTTCATAGAACTGTTAAACTTCAGCATTACTGGTTAGGGCATAGACTTGAATTACTATGATATTGAATGGTTTGCCTTGAAAACAAACAGAGATCATTCTGTCATTTTTGAGATTGCATCCAAGTACTGCATTTTGGACTCTTTTGTTGACTATGATGGCTACTCCATTTCTTCTAAGGAATTCTTGCCCACAGTAGTAGATATAATGATCATCTCAGTCGGGCTGCTGTCTATGGGGTCGCACAGAGTCAGACACGACTGAAGTGACTTAGCAGCAGCAGCAGCAGTTAAATCCACCCATGCCAGTCCATTTTAGTTCACTGATTCCTAAAATGTCAATGTTCACTCTTGCCATCTCCTGTTTGACCACTTCCAGTTTGCCTTGATTCATAGACCTAACATTCCAGATTCCTATGCAATATTGCTCTTCACAGCATCAGGGTTTACTTCCATCATCAGTCACGTCCACAACTGGGTGGTGTTGTTGCTTTGGCTTCATCTCTTCATTCTTTCTGGAGTGATTTCTCCACTGATCTCCAGTAGGATATTGGGCTCCTACCAACCTGGGGAGTTCATCTTTCAGTGTCCTGTCTTTTTGCCTCTTCACACTGTTCATGGGGTCCTAAAAGATGATGCTGTGAAAGTGCTGCACTCAATATGCCATGAAATCTGGAAAACTAAGCAGTGGCCCCAGGAAAGAAAAAGGTCAGTTTTCATTCCAATCCCAAAGAAAGGCAATGCCAAAGAATGTTCAAACTACCACACAATTGTACTCATCTCACATGATATCAAAGTAATGCTCAATATTCTCCAAGCAATGCTTCAACACTACATGAACCATGAACTTCCAGATGTTCATGGTTTAGAAAAGGCAGAGGAACTGGAGATCAAATCGCCAACATACTCTGGATTATCAAAAAAGAAAGAGAGTTCCAGAAAAGCACCTACTTTTACCCTATTAACTACGCCAAACCTTTAACTGTGTGGATCACAACAAACTGTGGAAAATTCTTCAAGAGATGGAAATACCAGACTACCTGACCTGCCTCTTGAGAGATCTGTATGCAGTTCAAGAAGCAACATTTAGAACTGGACATGGAACAATAGACTGGTTCCAAATCAGGAAAGCAGTATGTCAATGCTGTATATTGTCACTTTATTTAATTAACTTATAAGCAGAGTATAACATGCAAAATGCTAGGCTGGATGAAGCACAAGCTGGAATCAAGACTGCTGGGAGAAATATCAATAATATCAAAAATATCAATATCTCAGATATGCAGAAGACACCACATATATGGCAGAAAGTGAAGAAGAATTAAAGAGCCTCTTGATGAAAATAAAAGAGGAGAGTGAAAAAATTGGCTTAAAGCTCAACATTCAGAAAACTATGATCATGGCATCTGGTCCCATCACTTCATGGCAAATAGATGGGGAAACAAGGGAAACAGTGTCAGACTTTATTTTTGGGGGGGGCTCCAAAATCACTGCAGATGGTGACTGCAGCCATGAAATTAAAAGATGCTTGCTCCTTGGAAGAAAAGCTATGACCAACCTAGAGAGCATATTAAAAAGGAGAAACATTACTTTCCCAACAAATGTCCTTCTAGTCAAAGCTCTGGTTTTCTAGTAGTCATGTAAGAATGTGAGAGTTGGACTCTAAAGAAAGCTGAGCACCGAAAAATTGATCCTTTTGAACTGCAATGTTTGAGAGGAATCCCTTGGACTGCAAGGAGATCCAATGAGTCCATCCTAAAAGATATCAGTCCTGAGTGTTCATTGGAAGGACTGATGCTGAAGCTGAAACTCCAGAACATTGGCCACCTGATGTGAAGAACTGATTCATTTGAAAAGACCCTGATGCTGGGAAAGACTGAAGGCAGGAGGAGAAGGGGATGACAGAGGATGAGATGGTTGGATGGCATCACCGACTCGATGGAAGTGAGTTTGAGTAAGCTCCAGGAGTTGGTGATGGACACGGAAGCCTTGAAGAAGGAGATGGCAACCCACTCCAGTATTCTTGCCTGGAGAATCCTGTGGATAGAGGAGCCTGGTGGGTTGCAGTCTATGGGTTGTACAGAGTTGGACACGACTGAAGCAACTAGCATGCATGCATGCATTGGAGAAGGAAATGGCAACCTATTCCAGTATTCTTGCCTGGAGAATCCCAGGGATGGAGAAGCCTGGTGGGCTATCATCTATGGGGTCGCACAGAGTCGGACATGACTGAAGTGACTTAGCAGCAGCAGGGAAGCCTGGCGTGCTGCAGTCTATGAGGTCACAAAGAGTCGGACACAGCAGAGTGACTGAACTGAACTGAATCTCTGTCTACATATCCCCACTCCAACACTATACTTAATATCCCTCCTTCTTCAGTAGCCTGATTCCAAAATCTCCATGAGCTCAGTAAAATCTCAAAGCAATTGACCTTATCACCTTTTCACTATCTTTCTATAACCCTTGTCCTTGTGCCCTCTCACTTCTGGCTTTGATTTCTGATCCATCATTACATTTCTCTTGCATCAACTTTCAACTCACACACCTCTCTCTAGTCTTGGCAACACAACAACAATGTTTATATCCAACTCTCAATCTATTTTATACTCACATTCAAACAGTTAAACAAAACTGGATTTGGGGAGAAAACCCACATTCATATGCCAAATCTCAACTTAAATTCATAATTATAAACTTCAAATGGACCTTAAATGCTACTCCAAACACAAATTTCATTGGTTCTCTCATTCTCTGATGTCACTGTTTCTTGCCATATCCTTCTTCCTCAAACCTCAAAATCAACCCTAGTCCTTTCTTTCTCTCAGCTGATGGCATTTACTTCTTATTTCATTAACAAACTGGAACCACCAGAAGAAGTGGCTCCATTCTTCCACCACTGAATCTATAAATCTACCTACTATCTGTACCTAATCATGATATCACAGACTTTTAACAGGTGGTAACAACATGAATGTTGATCTGTCTGGATAGACAGCCACTTTAAACAACCTAAGCCATCACAAGAGTGCATAACACTGAAATCGCAGCACAGTCTCTGATCATAAACCCTCCCTCCCCTCATTCCTGTGACAGTGAACATACTGTCCATCCCCCTGCCTTCTCTTAGGCACTTAATCATCTCTGTTTTCATCAGCTCAAGACTATTACTTCTGCAGTTCTCATTTTTGTCTTCTGCATCATCAGATGTTTCTGTCTTGGTTGGTTTACCCTCATCTACATAAAAACCTCCTGTAAGAGCCCTTATCATAAAACTTTTTGATTCCATCTCCCTCCTGACTTTCTTGCTCCCCGTTGCAATTGTTGTCTATTGCGACTGTGAAATAGAATTCGAATTTTATGGCGAGACAAGAAGAATGTTAAAATAAAAAGGCTTCTCTGCCCTCTGGCCTTCTCTCTGTCCCTCTGGCCTTCTCTCTTCCCTTACTGCACACTGTGTATTTGCATGACTTATCAACCACATCTCCCCTCATCAGCAGGAATACCTGCTCAATCATAAAAAGTAACATTCTCCCAGCATCAACAAGACAGCTCCTTAAAAGACAGCATAACTTCTTGATCTTGCAAGGGGGTCACATTACCCACCATGATGATGCTTAAGTCTGGATCATGTGAAGTTCAATAATACATCATTTGATATACAGCCCTCTGTCTCAAATAACGTATATAATTGTGCCTTTAATTCTAATGGGTGGAACATTTCTCAGAGCTCTCTGAGATGCTCTTTCCTAGTTATAATCCTCAAATTTGGCTCAAATAAAAAATTTCATTTCTTTCTTACATCAGCTGATTAATCTTTTGTTGACAAGACTATCTTCAGCTTTAAAAAAAAATCTTTCAATGGAGTATAGTTGCCTTACAATGCTGTGCTATTTTCTGTTTGTACAGCAAAGTGAAACAACCATATGTATATATAACAGTCAGTCAGTCAGTTCAGTCACTCGGTTATGTCTGACTATTTACGACCCCATGAACTACAGCACAACAGGCCTCCCTGTCCATCACCAACTCCCAGAGTTCACTCAAACTCATGTCCATTGAGTCGATGATGCCATCTAACCATCTTATCCTCTGTTGTCCCCTTCGCCTGTTCTCAATCTTTCCCAGCATCAGGGTCTTTTCAAATGAGTCAGCTCTTCACATCATGTGGCCAAAGTACTGGAGTTTCAGCTTCAGCATCAGTCCTTCCAATGAACACCCAGGACTGATCTCCTTTAGGATGGACTGGCTGGATCTCCTTGCAGTCCAAGGGACTCTCAAGAGTCTTCTCCAACACCACAGTTCAAAAGCATCACTTCTTTGGCGCTCAGCCTTCCTCACAGTCCAACTCTCACATCCATACCTGCCTCTTATACACATCTAGCTGTGTATAAGAGACAGGTGTCCGACTCTGTGAGCCCCCATAGACGGCAGCCCCCCAGGCTCC
>SJYX01014046.1:184191-197848 GCA_006410675.1 Oreotragus oreotragus
TGCTGCTGCTGCTAAGTCACTTCAGTCGTGTCCGACTCTTCGCAACCCCATGGATTGCAGCCCACCAGGCTCCCCCCATCCCTGGGACTCTCCAGGCAAGAACACTGGAGTGGGTTGCCATTTCTTTCTCCAATGCATGAAAGCGAAAAGTGAAAGTGAAGTAGCTCAGTCCATATATATGTTTCATATTTATATATGAATCAAATTTCCCTTTGTTATTAAAAGTGGTGAGTAATTTTTCCAATGGGATGTTTATCCTTTTGATGAGTTTCTGTTTCCTTTGTGGTACAAAAGTTTTAAGTTTTGTGTATTAAATTCCATCAATCATGTGAGAAAAACAGAGTGGTTTAATGGATTAAAAAAAATAAGACCTATATATATGCTGCCCATAAGACATTCATTTTGGATATAAAGACATACCAAGACTAAAACTGAGAGTGTGGAAAGAAGTATTCCATGCAAATGGAAATGAAAAGAAAACCAGGGTAGCAAATGGAAATGAAAAGAAAACTCACATCAGATAAAATGGACTTTAAGATAAAGACTATTGTAAGAGACAAGAATATTGTGTAATGACAAAGGGATTAATCTAAAAAGAGGTATAAAATTTGTAAACATAGGACCAACTAAACGCATAAAGCAAATAGGAGAGAAACTGACAGTAATGCAAGAATAATAGGGGACTTTTAACACCCCACTTACATCGTTAGACAGATCATCTGGATAGAAAATCAATAAGAAAACGGTGGCCTTAGATTACACATTATACCCTATGAACTTAATAGACATACATGTATATATATAACGTTCCATCCAAAAGCAGCATAATAAACATTTTTTCAAGTGCATGTGGAACATTGTTTAAGATAGATCATGTGCTATGCCACAAACAAGCCTCCGTATTTTAAGAAAACTGAAATCATATCAAGCATATTTTCTGACCACAACACTAGAGTGGGATTGTGAGTCAATTCTGCCCCTCATGGCTGAGCTCTTTTCTCAGTCATAGCAGCCCCTGCTCCAGTGTGGAACTGTGACATAAAGTAAGAAATGTCTGGAGCATTTGCTTGACTCAGGCAGGGGGGCATTCGGGCAACCATGGGAAACTGGGCAGCCACCCTAGCAGTCTGCAAGCCACTGTCTCAACCCTGCTTCAGGATTATGCCAGCACAGATAGACTCCTTACAAATGGAGTCCAGGCTTCCCAAGACCTTCCAGTCCGTCCCACCAGCCCTCCAGCCAGCCAAGGGGACTCATCTTCCCTGTGTCAGGCTCCAGGATGGCAGTGTCCAATACGTTCCAACAACTTCCTCCTCAATGTGGGTTTCAGCCTGTGTAGTCTCCCCTTTCCCGAGTCCCCTCATAGGGGAACACGTCTCAACCTGATGGCTTCTCTTCCCTCCCTAGCTGACTCTCTGCAGGTCTTTCTTATAGCCATGGTTGTACAAGTCTTCCTGCCAGTTTCCGTTAGTTTTCAGTGAAAATAGGTCCACATGTAGGTGTATTTCTGATGTGTTTGTGGAGGGTGGTGAGTTTCACGTCCTGCTGCTTCACCATCTTGGTTATTTTCCTCTCAACTTTTGTCCTTACCTTCATCTTATGTGAAAACTGGAAGAATGCCTTTTGCTGATGCAGATGTATAATGGCCCACGAGGAATAATGATCATGTGATCCCCCCAAGGGGAGGAAAAAACCCCTGGTTCCCATAGGTGTGTATTTGCTTCTCCCTTAGTAGTCAGAATCTGTTTTTTAGCTTTGGTCCCTTTAAGTCCCCTTATACCCATTTTGGATTGTCTAGTAAAGCTGTGAATGGCTCTGGATTGTTGTCTGCCCAATACTTCCTTTGTGTAAGTTACCCACAATAAACTTTGTAACTGCAGTTTATGGAATTGCCTGCTTCATTTTATGGTCTCAAAGTTCCTTTTCAGTTCGGTGGATATTATTCAGTATCCCTTCAAACACCATTAAACCACAATGATTTTCTACTTCACGTGCATTTGATTCTCTAAAATTTAAAAAGACTAAAAAAGAGTAACAGATCAAAATATTGCAAAAATGTGAAGCAGCTGAACCTCATATACTGGTGCTGAGCACGCAAAATTTTACAACCACTTTGGAAAACAGTTTGCCACTTTCTAATAAAACGAAATATATAGGTATGCTATTACCCAGCAATTCTATCCAAGTAACATACAAGGAAAATGAGTACATATGTCTACATAAGAGATTTTTATAATGATATTCATAGCTTTATACCAGCCACAAACTAGAGTAATTCAAATACTTATTAAAAGAATGGTAAAGAATGGACAAATCGTGAAATATTCATTAAATGCAGTACTACAAGGTCAGATTTCAAATAAATGGCAGATTCTTTTTGTATTTTATCATAGCAATTTGTTTGAATGGAATAGTGTGTCAAATAAAAAATGTTTGATTCTCATTGGAAATTTCCACAGCAATTTGCATTGACTCTGTACCAGCTCTTTTTGTAAAGATGAATTATTATGACAAAAATACAAAAATTATTCTGACATTTTTCCTGTCAGTGGGCTGATTTAAATGTACTGGCTTTAGATTGCATGCTTTCTCTAAGTGATTTGTGCTGTAAACAGAGACATTACACAACTTTGTTTGAATGGAATAGTGTGTCAAATAAAAAATGTTTGATTCTCATTGGAAATTTCCACAGCAATTTGCATTGACTCTGTACCAACTCTTTTTGTAAAGATGAATTATTATGACAAAAATACAAAAATTATTCTGACATTTTTCCTGTCAGTGGGCTGATTTAAATGTACTGGCTTTAGATTGCATGCTTTCTCTAAGTGATTTGTGCTGTAAACAGAGACATTACACAACTTCCTGTTCTCATCCAAAGATGAGAAGGTCTCCTTTGAGAGGCTAAATGACTTCACAGACAGAGCTCTAAACTTACATATTTTCACGTTCCTCCTTTCATGTTAATAAAATGAAATTAGCATTGATTTGGGGCCTTGGTGAGCCCATACCTCACACTGAGGTGAGACACATGCACAGCTAGTAAATTGATATAACTGAGAGGTACCTGGTGGCTCAGAGGTTAAAGCATCTGCCTCCAATGTGAGAGACCTGGGTTCGATCCCTGGGTCGGGAAGATCCCCTGGAGAAGGAAATGGCAACCCACTCCAGTATTCTTGCTTGGAGAATCCCATGGACTGAGGAGCTTGGTGGGCTGCAATCCACAGGGTCACAAAGAGTCGGACACAACTGAGTGACTTTACTTACTTACTTAGAGTATATAAACTATCAAACCAGATTTTAAGTAATTTTTCTCTTGGATATTGATACTGCAATTAGAATATAATGTTATAGACTACAAAATAGCTAACATACATACCCAAGAAATATGTGCAATAATGCTCGTTATAATACTAGTATATCTAATTTGGAATACTTGAATAACTCCTTTGCAACCCTTATTAAAGGAGAATGGTTAAAAAATTATGGGAGATCTGAATTATGAATATCATGCCAGGATAAAAAAGAATAAGCTTGATATTATGTGTATGGATGAAAAGATCCCTAAAGTGTACAATTAAATGATAAAAACAAGCTGGATCATAAGTATGATTCCCATGTATGTATAGAAAGTGCCTCTGAGCATACATGCTAAATCATTATATCTAGGTTACAGAGTATAGTGTCTAATCATATGGCAGGAGATTGTTTCATAATTACTTGTACAATGAAACACTAATGAAAAGCAAGTTTGTCTTGCTTTTACTCATTTGACTATCCTGATTCTCAACTTGCTTGTATTTACAAACTGTAGCACATGCACATGGGAAGATGATCACAAGAGATAAATGTGGTTATTTCTCAGCTTCTGTGGTAAACCCCAGAGAGTTTACCCACCTTATGCTTGGCCTGTGGGAAAATCCTGGCTTCCTAAGCAGGGAACTAATTCTTATCCTTCCCTGTTCCCCTGGAACTCTCATCAGAATAGCAGTATTTGTCATTAAATAGTTCAAAGTAACTGCCTCAACTCAGAATTTCCAAAGATGGTACATTAAAAAAGGACATAATAAAGTCCCCTGTTGCTCTAAAGAGAGTTCTTCTTTTTAGTTAATGAGTCCAAAGCCAAACTTTTGAACTACTCGAGGGAGTGCCTAGAATTATCTAGCTTCCTCTCACTCTCCATTTAACTCTCCAACTCCTTGACTGTCTAAACCCACCTGCTTTCCTCTAATAGGTTATACTTCATTTGGATAATGTTAACAGCAAAAAATATTAGTTATAGAGGAAATTAAGTGGACAGATGATTGTGTGATCAGGACTAAGAAAGATGAAAGAAGTTGCTCAAAAATTTGAATGTTTCAAGATGATTCTCAAGCAGAATTTGGAAAAAAGTTCTGAAGATTTATCTACAGGTCTTTTGGAGATGGGGTAAACATAGTTTTTTTTTCTTATCCAACTTTCTAGATTGAAGACTACTTCTTCACAGAGATGAGAAGTTGTGATACATCCTCTCCTAATGGGAATCACCTGAACTAGGATATGTTACTTACTGTTAATAATTCTGAGGTCCAGAATACAAGTCAAGAACATAATATCATTCTCCCTAAGTTCTCTGATGTTTTTGTTGCTTAATGACCAGCTCCCTGACCTACTACTTTCTACTCCTTCCCTTCTATCCTTCCCTCTATTTATGGCTTTCTAAGATACTTATTTTATGTCTGATTCCTCTCATCTAAACTCTGTATATATGTTACTTACTGTTAATAATTCTGAGGTCCAGAATACAAGTCAAGAACATAATATCATTCTCCCTAAGTTCTCTGATGTTTTTGTTGCTTAATGACCAGCTCCCTGACATACTACTTTCTACTCCTTCCCCTCTATCCTTCCCTCTATTTATGGCTTTCTAAGATACTTATTTTATATCTGATTCCTCTCATCTAAACTCTTTATTTTTTTTACAGTCCCTGCAATGCTGCCTCCTCCAGGATGACTAGCTTATAATCTGTTCCTTAAGACCTTATGGTCAGCTTCTCAGATGTGTCTCTTTTCTTCTCCTTTGGAATACTGAGCATTTAGAATAAATTGAAAACTGAATTTGTTAAAGTTCTTGCTATATGTAAATTATCAAATCAAATTCCTACAACACTACAAAGTGAATATTATTATATCCACATGCATATGGGTAACTTAAAATTAAAATATGAGATATTTTCTCAAAGCTCACTTATGTAGAAAATAGCAGGGTAAGATAGGGCCCTACATATGTGTGCCTCGTGAAGCTTCTCCCTGCCTTTGGGCATAGAGCCTGTATTTTATTAAGTCCTGAGGTCACTGAGATTACCAAGTGAGCAGGTTAGGACACCAAGCACATAGCTCTAATATTTTTAGATTAAATTTTCCTGTCTACCCTAAGTTCTAAAGAGTTACTTTTTTTTTGGCAATTAAAAAATAAATCACAGAGTTTATATCAGATGTTATAGATTTATTCTGTGTGATTTTATGTCTGTCTCTTATACACATCTAGATGTGTATAAGAGACAGACATATATGTGCCTCCAAGGAGGCATGTCATGCCTGTGAAGCTTCTCCCTGCTTTTGGGCATAGAGCCTGTATTTTATCAAGTCCTGAGGTCACTGAGATTACCAAGTGAGCAGGTTAGGACACCAAGCACATAGCTCTAATATTTTTAGATTAAATTTTCCTCTCTACCCTAAATTCTAAAGAGTTACTTTTTTTTGGCAATTAAAAAATAAATCACAGAGTTTATATCAGATGTTATAGATGTATTCTATGTGATTTTATGAGTTGTCAGTATTTCCTTAAAAGCCAATACTATAAAAATATCTTTAAGAAATGCATACATTGCAACAAGAAACAACATATTTGGTGAGTCTTGTTTTACAAGTGAAAAATCTTGCCACTCTGTATTCATGTACAGCACCACAGTCTGGATACTCATTACACCTAAATATTAAAGCAATTGGTCCAGATACTTGGCTGACATAAGCCAGGTATGGTTGGATTTTCCCCTGACCAGTTCATATCACATTACTGTAATGTTAGATCTCTGCTGTTTCCATTATAGGGATATGTAGTGTAATTTCTCAGTTGCTTTTCTATTTTGGTCATTTTGCCGAACATGAATTTCATACATGTTGGAAAGGTATGTGTTGTTCACTCTTATTTCTTACAGAAGTAAGAACTCAAAATTTTCACTTAACAAAAACAAAAAGAGAAGCACAAAACAGTTGTTTTCATTATGTTTGTGAATCCCTAATTTATTTAAAATGTGTTTGGTAGGTATAGAGGGATTGTGTTTTAACCAAGAACAAAGTTTTAATCTAAGATTTACACTGCAATAGAATGGCCTCGTAACCAAGGGAAATATATTGGAACAGTTTTCTATACATTATTGTATCTGATGAAATATTATTTGGATTTAAGCTTGATCTTCCATTGTAGAAAAGTCTGTTTAAGTAAAACTTAGCTATTAAGTCTGTGGGGACTTCTATTCAGGAATTCTATGAAATATTATTTAGTTTTAAGTTTGGTCTTCCATCATAGAAAAATCTGTTTAAGTAAAACTTAGCTGTTAAATTTGTGGCAGCTTTTATTCAAGAATTTAAAAAGCATTTGTAATTTAGAAAATTTTTGGCATTTAGGAAAGTTAAAAGAGTAATATGATAATATAACTTTCACCTGGATCCACAAATTGTTAGCATATTACATCTTACTACATGTACTTTATCTGTCATCTCTATGTATGTATATAATTTGTTCTGCTGAATCATTTGAAAGTAAGTTGTGACACCAGAACACTTTACTCCTGAATACTTAAGCTTCCATCTCCTAAGAATAAGAATGTTCTCCTACATCATAACTGCAATCCCACTGACATACCTGAGATAATTAACAATAATTCAATAACATCTAACATTAGATTTCTGTTTTAATGGATGAGATTAGTAGCCTTTTGAAACACAGTCATACTTCCTTGTCCTCTAAGATAGTGTTTCAGCTCTAAAGAACTGTGATAGCATAGATCTTTCTGTATTACTTTATGGGCAGCCTCACCGTGTGGTCCATGCTTCTCAGACAGATATGACTCTTATAGGGTAGTGCCATGGATATGAGGTAGTAAGCGTGGTCATCTGTTGCTCTTCCTGTTGAGCTAGAACTGGAAACTCTATAAGATAATCTCAGTTTCTGTGTGATGTACACAGCTCATTTTCACTCATGTGGGGTATGGTTCAAAATCTTGTCAATTGATGGCACAGTGGAAATCATTATGATTTGTATATAAATCCTAGGTATTTTATTATAGTCTAGTTTATGTAATAATACTATGGATTTCCAGGTTTGTTTAATAACAATTTGCAGAATAAAACCTAACAAAACACTTCCCTTATCCACCACAGAACATATGAGGTATCTAATTGACAGAGGAGTAGGACATGAGGCAAAATCAGGACACATTCTAAAAGTAAGTGATTGTTTGTTGTCTGTGGCGCCTCTCACTTCATATTTTCCCCCTAATGCCAAGTGCCCTTTATAAAGTGAAAATGTTGTTTGCTCAGTCTTGTCCATTTCTTTGCAATCCCTTGAAATGTAGCCTTCTGTCCATAGAGTTCTCCAGGCAAAAATATTGGAGTGGGAGGCCATTCCCTTCTCCAGGAGATTGTCCCAACCTAAGGCACGAGAGTTCCAGAAAAACATCTATTTCTGCTTTATTGACTATGCCAAAGCCTTTGATTGTGTGGATCACAATAAACTGTGGAAAATTCTGAAAGAGATGGGAATGCCAGACCACCTGACCTGCCTCTTGAGAAATCTGTATGCAGGTCAGGAAGCAACAGCTGGAACTAGATATGGAACAACAGACTAGTTCCAAATAGGAAAAGGAGTACGTCAAGGCTGTATTTTGTCACCCGGCTTATTTAACTTATATGCAGAGAACATCATGAGAAATGCTGGGCTGGATGAATCACAAGCTGGAATCAAGATTGCTGGGAGAAATATCAGTAACCTCAACTATGCAGATGACACCACCCTTATGGCAGAAAGTGAAGAGGAACTAAAAAGCCTCTTGATGAAAGTGAAAGAGGAGAGTGAAAAAGTTGCCTTAAAGCTTAACATTTAGAAAAATAAGATCATGGCATCTGGTCCCATCACTTCATGGGAAATAGATGGGGAAACAGTGGAAACAGTGACAGACTTTATTTTGAGGGGCTCAAAAGTCACTGCAGATGGTGACTGCAGCCATGAAATTAAAAGACGCTTACTCTTTGGAAGCAAAGTTATGACCAACTTAGATAGCAAATTCAAAAGCAGAGACATTACTTTGCCAACAAAGGTCCATTTAGTCAAGGCTATGGTTTTCCCAGTAGTCATGTATGGATGTGAGAGTTGGACTGTAAAGAAAGCTGAGTGCCAAAAAATTGATGCTTTTGAACTGTGGTGTTGGAGAAGACTCTTGAGAGTCCCTTGGACTGCAAGGAGATCCAACCAGTCTTTCCTAAAGGAAATCAATCTGAATGTTCATTGGAAGGACTGATGTTGAAGCAGAAACTCCAATACTTTGGCCACCTGATGCAAAGAGTTGACTCATTGGAAAAGACCCTGATGCTGGGAAAGACTGAAGGTCGGAGGAGAAGGAGATGACAGAGGATGAGATGATTGGGAGCTTTTTGTCCCAACCTCAATGGACATGAGTTTGGGTAAACTCTGGGAGTTGGTGATGAACAAGGAGGCCTGGTGTGCTGCAGTCCATGGGGTCTCAAAGAGTTGGACATGACTGAGCAACTGAACAGAACTGAGGGACTGAACCCAGGTCTCCTGTATTGCAGGCAGATTCTTTACCACCTGAGCCACTAGGAAAGCTCCCATAAAGTAATGGACTTCAAGCTAATACAGACCGTTTAAAAACCTGAGTCTTGATGATATAGGCTGACTTGTCTTCCAAAAGCAGTATCATTCATTAATTCATTCATCTTCACTATTACATTCTCTGAGAAACACTTATGGAATTTTTATTATGCTTGATACCCTTTGTCTAATTCTGAAATGAATTCTTCTTAGGGAACTTATTCTTTAGGCAGGAGCCAACTAATTTAGTCACATAATGGTGTTAGTATCCAGAAAAACCTGTTCCCTTATGTTCCCAAAGATGTTTATTTTAAATTTGAAACAGATTTTTAAAAACTCAATAATGGTGATATTTCTGCCATGATAAAAAAAAATGGAAGTTTTAAAAGCACTTTATTGAGATGTGATTGATAAAGAAAATGCTCCATGTATTTAACATATATAACTTGATGAGTTGGAAGATAAATGGATATCTATCACCATCAAGAGTTTCCTCCCACCCTTTTTATTATTATTGTGATTTTTTTGTTTATGATAGTAACATTTAAGATCTAACCTCTTTAACTAATTTTTAAGTATACAACAGCATTATTAACTGTAGACACTATGTTATACAGGAGATTTTTGGAACTTATTAATGTTGTATAATTAACTTTGGATCTTTTGACTAATACCAACCTGTTCTCCTTCCTCCCAGACCCTGGCAATCCCATTCTACTCTCTGTTTCTATGAGTTTAGCTGTTTTAGATTCCTCATATAAGTGGTATTATGTAGTATTTTACTTTTCTTCCCGGTTTATTTCACTTAACATGTAGTCCTTCAGATTCATCCATGTTGTTGCAAGTGGCAAGATTTCCTCTTTTAAGGATGAATAATATTGTTTTTATGTATTTATGACATTTTCTGTATCCATTAACCTGTTGATGAGCAATTAGATTGCTATTGTTTTGGGTACTGTGAATAACATTGCAGTGAAAATGGGAGTGCAGATATCTCAAAGATCTAGATGTCAGTTCCTTTGGAAATATACCCAAATGGTTGTTATGTTATATGGTAGTTGTATTTTTATTTTTTGGTGAAATTCTATATTATTTTCCTAAGTGATACCAATTTACATTCCTACCAACAGCAAACCGGGGCCCCCCTTTTTTCTACATCTTCATAAACATTTATTTATTTTATAATAGCCATCTTGACGGGTGTGATGTGATATGTCTTTGTGATTTTGATTTGCATTTCACTGATGGGTAGTGATGCTGAGCGTCTTTTCATGTACTTATTGGCCATTTGTATGTCTTCTTAAGAAAAATGTCTTTTCAGAGCTTTTGTCATTTTTTTAATCAGATAATGATGATTTCCTAATGAGTTGAAAAGTTCCCTATATATGTTAGATATTAACCCTTTAACAAATATTTCCTCCCAATCCTTAGGTTGCCTTTTCATTTTGTTGATTGTTTCCTTTCTCATGCAGAGCCTTTTAGTTTGACATGGTCCCTCTTAGTCTATTTCTGTTGTAATTGTCTGGGCTTTTATGTCATATTCAAGAAAACATTGACAAGATGAATATGAAGAAGATTTCCCCAAGGCTTTCTTCCACTAGTATTATAGTTTCCGGTGTTACATTGAAGCTTTTAATTCATTTTGAGTTAATTTTTGTGTATAAGGATTCAATTTCATTGTTTTTCATGTGGATATCTAGGTTTCTCAATACCTTTTACTGAAGAGACTATCTTTTCCCTGTTGTGTATTCTTGGCACTCATTTTGGAGATTAATTGACTTTGTGTGCGTGAGTTTATTTCTGGGCTTTCTATTCTGTCCTATTGGTGTATATGTTTATTTTTTTCTACCAGTATCTTACTGTTTTTATTATTATAACTTTGTAACGTATTTTGTGGGGAAGGCGATGGCACCCCACCCCAGTACTCTTGCCTGGAAAATCCAATGGACGGAGTAGCCTGGTGGGCTGCAGTCCATGGGGTCGCTAACAGTCGGACAGACTGAGCGACTTCACTTTCACTTTTCTCTTTCATGGTTTGGAGAAGGAAACGGCAACCCACTCCAGTATTCTTGCCTGGAGAGTCCCAGGGAAGGGGGAGCCTGGTGGGCTGCCGTCTATGGGGTCACACAGAGTCGGACACGACTGAAGTGACTTAGCAGCAGCAGCAACGTATTTTGAAATGGGGAAGTGTGTTGCATTCAGCTTTGTTCTTGCTCAAAATTACTTCAGCTATTTAGGGTAGTTTTTTATCATTCTATATGGAGTTTTGGATTGTTTGTTCTGTTGCTGTGAAAAATGCCATTGGTATTTTGAAAGGGATTGCACTGAATCTGTAAGTCAATTTGATTAGCATGGACTTTTTAAAAAATATCATTTCTTCTAATCTATGAAGATGTGATGTCTTTCTGTTTATTTGTGTGTTCCTCAGTTTTTTTCACCAAAGTCATAGTTTTCACCATAAAGGTCATTCATCTCCATGGTTAAATTTTTTCTAGGTAGTTTATTATTTTTAATGCTATTATAAATGGGATTGTGTTCTCAATTTCTTTTCCAGCTAGTTTGTTGTTAGTGTATAGCAGTATGTTTTTCTATATTGATTTTATATCCTACAACTTTGCTAATTTAATTCATTTATTAATTCTAAGTTTTTTGTTGTACTCAGGGTTTTCTGTATGTAACGTTGTTTTCTAACAATAGTGAAAAATGTTAGTTGTTCAGTTGCGTGTGACTCTTTGCAACCCCAGGGACTGTAGGCCGCCAGGCTCCTCTGTCCATGGAATTCTCCAGGCAAGAATACTGGAGTGGGTGGCCATCACCTTCTCCAAGGGATCTATCCAACCCAGGGATCAAACCTGGGTCTCCTGCATTGCAGGCAGATTTTTTTACCTTCTAAACCATGACAACAGAGACAATGTAAACCCTTCCTTTCTGATTTGGATGCCTTTTATTTCTTTTTCATGTCTAACTGTTCTGGTTAGTATTTCTAATGCTGTGTTGAGTAAGACTGGCAAGAGTGGGCATCTTTGCTCGGGATTGTAGAGGGATAGCTTTCAGTCTTTTACCACTGAGTGTGATGTTAGCTGTGGGTTTGTCATATATGGTCTTTATTATACTGAGGCATGTTCCCTTGATACTTTGTTGAGAATTTTTATCATAAATGATGTTGAATTTTATCAAGTGCTTTTTCTGCATCCTTTGAAATTATCATATGGTTTTTATCCTTCATTCTATTAATGCAGCATATCAGACTAATTGTTTGGTATACCTTGAGCCATCCATGCATCTCAGGAATAAATTCCACTTGACTGGGATGTATAATCCTTTTAGTGAACTGTTGAATTCAATTTGCTAATATTTTGTTGAGGATATTTATGTCCACGTTCATCAGGGATCTTGGCCTATAGTTCTCTTGTAGTATCACTTTTTGGTTTTGGAATCAGGGTAACAGTGGACTTATAAAATTTAAAGTGTCCCCTCTTCTATTATTTGAAAGAGTTTAAGAAGGATTAGTATTAATTTTTCTAATTAATTAGTTGGTATTGGGTAGAATTTGTCAATGAAGCCATCTGACCCTGGGTTTTCTTTGTTGGGAGGCTTTGAATTGCTGTTGCAGTCTCCTAACTTGTTATTGGCCCCACTTCAAACTTGCTATTTCTTCCTGATTCAGTCTTGCTGGATTGTTATATGTTTCTGGAAATTTATGTATTTCTTCTAGATAACGTACTTCATTGGCATGTACTTGTTGATACAGCGTCTTATGATTCTTTGTATTTCTCAGTTGTAATTTTCCCATTTTACTTGTGATTCTATTTATTTATTTATTTAAATTTTCTCTTTTCTTTCTTGCCTGGTCTAGCTAAGGGTTGTCAATTTTATATTTTTAAGAAAACAGTTCTTAGTTTTGCTGATTTGTATCTTGTTTTCTATTCTCTGTTTCATTTATTTCAGCTCTACTCGTTTATTATTTCCTTCCTCTGCTAACATTGGGCTTATTGTTGTTCAGTCGCTAAGTTGTATCTTACTTTTTGCAACCCCATGGACTGTAGCTCCCCAGGCTCCGCTGTGCATGGAATTCTCCAGGCAAGAGTATTGGAGTGGGTAGCCATTCCCTTCTGCAGGGGATCTTCTCGACCCAAGGATCAAATATACAGGTCTCCTGTGTTCCAGGCAGATTCTTTATCTGAGCCACCAGGGAAGCCCAACTTTGGGCTTAGTTTGTTCTTATTGTTAATTCCTTGAAGTGTAAAGTTAGGTGTTTTGCTATTTATCACTATAAACTTCTTTCTGAATACCACGTTTGTTATGTCCTATAAATTTTGATATGTCTTTTTGTTTAGACTGATGTTTTCTAATTTCCCTTTAATTTCTTTAATTGATTGTCAAGAGTATATTCTTTAATTTCTATGTATTTTTTCCTATTTTACTTTTGTTATTGATTTCTACTTTCATACCATTGTGATTGAAAAGTAATTGATATGATTTCAGTCCTTTCAAATTTGTTAAGACAGATTTTGTTGTGTAATATATGGTCTGTTTTACGTAATGTTCCATATGTGTGTGGAACATATACTACTACTTTTGTATCAAATATTATGTATATATCTGTTAGGTTTGTTTGGCCTGTAGTACTTCCTAAGTCTATATCCTTATTTTCTTTTTAATATAAATGTATTTATTTTAATTGGAGCCTAATTACTTTACAATATTGTATTGGTTTTGCCATACATCAACATGAATCCACCACAGGTATACACGTTTTCCCCATCCTGAACCCCCCTCCCCTCTCCC
>SJYX01014046.1:202336-218115 GCA_006410675.1 Oreotragus oreotragus
GACCGAGGATGAGATGGCTGGATGGCATCACGGACTCGATGGACGTGAATCTGAGTGAACTCCAAGATGGTGATGAACAGGGAGGCCTGGCGTGGTGCGATTCATGGGGTCGCAAAGAGTTGGACACGACTGAGCGACTGAACTGAACTTAACTGGATCTAGTTAGTTGAACTGTGTTTGTTGGTAACCAAGAGGAAGAGAAAGCCTTGTCCCTGGCTACTGTCAACACTTACTTGAGTTCCCTTCCAAGTTGCTTTGCCCTCGGTTAATTTCAGAATGAGCACTGGGAGCCCCCATGCACAATGTTGCTGTACACAAAGAGAGAAAGAAGAAGAATTTAAGAAATTATCTCCCTTATCCTCAGGCCAAATTACTGTCAACAGATGTCCAGATATGGTCCACATTTTGTCCCTTTACATTACATTATTGAATTTCCATCCTAAGTGTTAACTTACAATATGATTTTCTATTTCTTCCCCACAGCAGTATTCTCAGTGTTGACCTCACAAGCTAAACAGTTTTATCACTTATTGGATCTGGTACACACCCGTGCACAACTAATTGAGAATTCAAGTAAGTGGGTATTGTTACTCAGGTGGGCAGGGAAACTCAGCTATTTAGTCAATGAATGGACAAAAGGATAGGTTTCTGAGTCTTCAGAAATGGTGAGCTAAGTGAACTAGTGTTGAATTAGAACATCAAAGGCCAGGATGGGTCTCAAGATTGAGTCCGAAGTACTGAATAGTTATATTGAGACTCAGCACTTCTATATATTGACCCCCATATATAGACTATCAAAGGGATACATGCACAAGTCTTATTTAAAGTGTGAGAACAGAGTTTAACTAACCATGTGGAACCTTAAAACTTGCCAGAATGACTTAGATCCATGTGGTGACTATATATATTTTTGGATAGATTGGTTTTAGGATGAGAATGGTGTATCTTTCCAGAGCATTGTTCTGTTACTGGGAAACAGCTTCTCATGACTCATTGTAGTCATAGCATTGCCTACAAAACCCCACCTAAAATATCACTGGGCATGATAATCTAGGCTACTGTTTTTTAAGAAATTTTCTGTAATTGTATTAATATATTTTAAAACTAAATGATTTATGATGCCACTAAGTAAAATGAGGGATTTAAAACAAGAAAAATTCAAAGCAATATAATTTCATATTCAGTCTCTAAATTCCCTTCTTATCACATTGTCCTCCTACTGTCTAATGGTTTCTTAAACTTCACTTTCACCTATACTTCATGACTGAACGGTTAATTTCATTATTATCATGTCTTTATAATTTCTTGTGTGCCTATGGGCATGCTCACAGACATTCACATGTATAACCAATGAATTCATTTATACTTTATTGAAAACAAATGGAAGCAATCGGATGGAAATNGTCTAATGGTTTCTTAAACTTCACTTTCACCTATACTTCATGACTGAACGGTTAATTTCATTATTATCATGTCTTTATAATTTCTTGTGTGCCTATGGGCATGCTCACAGACATTCACATGTATAACCAATGAATTCATTTATACTTTATTGAAAACAAATGGAAGCAATCGGATGGAAATTCCCTTAACTTCCTCCACTTATGACCTTCCCTCCTAGATATAGAATAGACAAAATGCCCTTGCTTCAAAGTCCTTTTCACCTAGATTTAATGCTCTGTTTCTCAAGTAATTCACTCTTGAAATTTTTCTTCATCCTCCTCTAATGTCAGTAGTCTTTCCTTTTCAAATGTATCAATATAAGCCATATAAAAATAATCTAGTTCAAAAAAAAGATTTTAATAAAAAAATAGTAATGTGGTTGATTTAAAACATTTATGGTATGATAATGACCAGGAAGTGAGCTTTTAAGTATCTGAATATGGATTGTGGGACAATAATGAAGAAAACATTTATGCAGAGTAAGATCTAGGTGCTAGGGTAACGGAGAAACATTAAAGGACTTCGATGTGGATATTCCTTTTTTATTTTCCAGAAAGAATACTTCTCTATATGATAATGAAAAACCATAGTGCTGTCAATGAGTTCGTTCTCCTTGGACTGTCTATTGACCCACATATTCAGGCTGTACTTTTTGTGATGTTCCTTCTGATTTACCTCCTCACTCTGATGGGAAATTTCTTGATGCTGTTGATGATATGGGCTGATTTTCACCTCCACACACCCATGTACTTCTTTTTAGGACAGCTCTCCTTTCTGGATCTCTGCCATTCATCCGTCACAGTTCCCAAGATGCTGGAAAATCTACTTTCTGAAAGTAAAACCATCTTTGTAGAGAGCTGCCTGGCTCAGGCATTCTTTGTGTTTACCACCGGGGGCACTGAGGCCTGTCTGCTGGCTGTGATGGCCTATGACCGCTACGTAGCCATCAGCTCCCCTCTGCTTTACAGCCGGGTGATGAACAACCAGCTCTGTGTTGGGCTGGTGTGGGGCTCCTGGGGCCTGGCCTTTGTGGATGCTCTCATCAACATCCTCCTGGCTGTCAATTTAGACTATTGTGAGGACCAAACTATTCCCCACTTCAGCTGCGAGCTGTCCTCTCTCTTCCCTCTGTCTTGCTCTGACACCTCCACCAGTTTCACGCTCCTGCTTTGCTCTTCTGTCTTGCATTTTTTTGGAACCTTTGTGATGATTGCTTCTTCCTATGCTCGCATCATCTCCACTGTCCTGAGCATCGGCTCCACTTCGGGCAGAAGTAAGGCCTTCTCTACCTGCTCCTCCCACCTCACTACTGTGATCTTGTTTTATGGCTCAGGTTTCCTCAGCTATCTATTGCCAACCTCAGGTTCTGCCCTGGAGATGATCTTCTCCTTGCAATACAGCGTGATCACTCCCATGCTGAATCCTCTCATCTATAGCCTGCAGAACAAGGAGGTGAAGGCAGCTATGGGAAGACTGTTTAGAAAATACTTTCATTCTCTTCTGTAGTATACACAAAGTGATTATGAAGAGGAGTTGAACTACTGTGCTACATGATCAAACAATGGACTTTAAGGAGAGTTTCTTGATTGTCCAGGCTGCCAGATGTTACAGGGAACATAATTATTTTCTTGGAAATGCTTCCGAAAAGGATAGGAAACTCTCGGGATGACTCAGGTTTAGTCTTATTTGGCAAAGGAGAAATGAATCAGATAATTCTCTTTCTTACAGGATTATTTTGTTAAATGTTGATTTAATATTCATATTTTGTGAACATTTGTTGCTCGCATTATTCCTCCTTCATGTGTCTTTGAATAATTACACTCCAAGTCCCTTGGAAAACTGATTTTCTCAAATTTATACAGCCATAGAGTGAGATGATCCTATAACCCAGGAGAGACCAACTATTCTACCCTTTTCTTCTGACAGTGCATTCAGGCAAGGAGTGAAAGAAAAACCCAAGTGATGTTACTTAGAATCTTTCTGTAGAAAATTCAAATATTGAGCAGGAACAAACAAGAACAACACACCCATCATTCAGAAGAAAATCTGACTGTAGTGCCTAAAGAGACGGTGAAACCCTGTTCCCCTGACACTTATCCTTCCTGAGGTCATGTTTTTAATAGATATGGTAAAGGTGACTGCAGCCATGAAATTAGAAGATGCTTACTCCTTGGAAGAAAAGTTATGACCAACCTAGATAGTATATTCAAAAGCAGAGACATTACTTTGCTGATTAAGGTCCGTCTAGTCAAGGCTATGATTTTTTCCTGTGGTCATGTATGGATGTGAAAGTTGGACTGTGAAGACGGCTGAGTACCAAAGAATTGATGGTTTTGAACTGTGGTGTTGGAGAAGACTCTTGAGAGTCCCTTGGACTGCAAGGAGATCCAACCAGTCCATTCTGAAGGAGATCAGCCCTGGGATTTCTTTGGAAGGAATGATGCTAAAGCTGAAACTCCAGTACTTTGGCCACCTCATGAGAAGAGTTGACTCATTGGAAAAGACTCTGATGCTGGGAGGGATTGGGGGCAGGAGGAGAAGGGGACGACAGAGGATGAGATGGCTGGATGGCATCACCCACTCGATGGATGTGAATCTGAGTGAACTCCGGGAGATGGTGATGAACAGAGAGGCCTGGTGTGCTGCGATTCATGGGGTCGCAAAGAGTCGGACACGACTGAAAAACTGAACTGAACTGAATGTTAGCCAATTTGTTACATTTCTTAACTCATGTCACAAAGTGCAATAAGTACCTGGGATAGACAGACTGGCCCCTCGAAGATGATCTCATAATCCCTGGAACTTGTGAATGCGTTATGTGGCAAAAAGGACTGGACAGGTGAACAAGGTTATAGACCTTAAAAGGGCTTTGGTTCTGTAGATTATCCAGGTGGGCTCAACCTAATCACATGAATCCTTGAATGCAGAGAAACTTCTCCAGCTGTAGGCAGTTATGATGAGGCAGAAAAGAAAGGTCTTTTAAGGTAATATAGACGTCACAAAGACTCAAACCACCATTGCTGGCATGGTTCTGTGAGCCAGAGACTGTGGGTGATTCCTAAAACTGAAAACAACTCCCAGCCAAAACCAGGAAAGAAATAGGGACTTCAATCCATGGGATTCATGAACTGAATTCTGCCGACAACCTGGTGTCTCTTCCAAGCCTCCAGGTAAGGCCTGCTGACTTGATTTTGGCCTTGTGTGACCCACATCAAAAAGTCAGTTGAGCCCACCCATATTTCTGACCTAAAAAGCTTATCAGAAAATATATTCGTGTCATTTGAGTTTGTGGTCATGTGCTTTATGGCAGCAATAGAAAGCTATTAATAATATTCTTGCTCAGTGGAGCTTCCCCGGTGGCTCAGCAGTAAAGAATCAGCCTGCAATGCAGGATACACAGTAGACATCGGTTCTATCCCTGGGTCAGGAAGCTTTCCTGGAGGAGGAAATGGCAATCCACTCAAGTATCCTTGCCGGGAAAATCCCATGGACAGAGGAGCCTGGTGGGTCACAGTCCATAGGGTTGCAAAGAGTTGGACACCTAACTTTTATTATCTGTTATCTAGCTTTTATTGTCATACTTAAGGAGATGCATTTATTGTTTGCTTTCCTTTACTGGTGAGGAAATGAGACTCAGGATGCTTATATACTGTCCAGAAATTCAGAGCAAGGAAATGGTGGAGCTGGAGTCTTAACCCATGCAGTTTGAGTTGCATCCATACTCTCAATCACTGAAGTGCTGCTTCCACTAAGTCTATAAGGCTCACAAGTAATTTTTGTAATTATTTTTTCTATTGGATTAGTTGCTTACAAAGAATGGTAGTTGATACAGGTATAAAAAGTGAGGTTCAAGCGACAGAAATTTGGGTGAAATGCAACAGATAAATGGTGAAAGTATTTGGATATATATATTTGGTTAAGATTTTGGAAAAGATAGTAATTGCCATGCTTCCTCTTCTATTTTGTGAGCTGTCCTTTTTTCCAAAAGTGTGTTTTTCTCCCTTTAATTAAGCTATCTTCAGTCAGTTTCTGTTTCTTTCAAAGAAAACTGATGAGTTTTAAAATTAGAGTTGGGAAATTGATCTGTAGACAACAACTCTCAGGGAAATGAGGATATTTAGTATTTACAATTGTGCTAAGACAGGTACAATGAAGTCAGTCATCTGTCCATCGTTACTACTCATAATATGTAATTGCCACTTGTATTTTAAGACCCATCACCTGAGATCATGGACACTGTACTAAGCCCTGTAGTAAGGGAAATTTGCTAACATTAAGTTAGTACAAGAGAAAAAGGGATGCCAAGGCCACAGGGACTTCTATTGTTAAGACAATTATTTCATTTCTTGATTTTTAAATTTTTATACAGTTATAAAGGTTACTTTCCATTTATAGTTATCATAAAATGTTGGCTATATTCCCTGTTTTATACAATATATCCTTGAGCCTATCTTACACACCTAATAGTTTGTACCTTTCACTCCCCAACCCTTATGTTGTTCCTCCTCCACCCTAGTAAACCACTAGATTTTTCTCTATGTCTGCTTCTTTTTTGTTATGTTCAGTACTTTGTTGTATTTTTTATACCCCTCATATAAGTGATCTCATACAGTATTTCTCTTTTTCTGAGTTATTTCACTTAGTATTATGCCTTCCAAGTGAATACATGTTGCTACAAATGGCAAAATTTTGTTCTTTTCATGCCTGAGTAGTATTCCATTGTATGTAAATGTGTATGTGTGTGTATATATATATATATATATATATGTATGTATGTATACACACACACACACACATATCTTCTATATCCATTCATCTGTTGATGGACTTTTAGGTTATTTCCATGTCTTGGCAATTGTAAATAATGCTGTTTGAACATTGGGGTGCATGTATCTTGTTAAATTTGTGTTTTAGAGGTTTTTTGGCTATATACTCAGGAATGGAAATTTCTGAGTCATATGGTAATTCTACTAGTTCTTTGGAGAAATCTCCATACTGTTTCTCATGGTGGCTAAACCAATTCACATTTCTAAAAACAATGTACAGGGTATCCCTTTTCTCCACATCCTCCCTAAGGTTTTCATTTGTAGACTTTTTGATGATCGCCATCCTGACAGGTGTGAGGTAATATCTCCTCATGGTTTTGATTTGCACTTCTCTAATAATTGTATGGATGTGAGAGTTGGACTGTGAAGAAGGCTGAGCACCGACGAATTGATGCTTTTGAACTGTGGTGTTGGAGAAGACTCCTGAGAGTCCCTTGGACTGCAAGGAGATCCAACCAGTCCATTCTGAAGGAGATCAGCCCTGGGATTTCTTTGGAGGGAATGATGCTAAAGCTGAAAACTCCAGTACTTTGGCCACCTCATGCGAAGAGTTGACTCATTGGAAAAGACTCTGATGCTGGGAGGGATTGGGGGCAGGAGGAGAAGGGGACGACAGAGGATGAGATGGCTGGATGGCATCACTGACTTGATGGACGTGAGTCTGAATGAACTCTGGGGTTGGTGATGGACAGGGAAGCCTGGCATGCTGCGATTCATGGGGTCGCAAAGAGTCAGATACGACTGAGAGACTGAACTTAACTGAATAATTAGTGATGTTGGACATCTTTTCATGTGCCTTTTGGCCATCTACATTTCCTCTTTGAAAAATGTCTAGCTTATCTGTACATTTTTTAAATCAGGTTGTTGGGAGAAGATATTTGCAAATGGTATGACTGACAAGGAATTAGTATCCAACATATATAAACACCTTGTACAACTCAACATCAAAAAAACATTTCTTGATTTTTGACCTTCAGGTAGAGAATTAAGTTCAGGGACTTTCCCTATGCTGAACAAATACATGACCTTTTATAGATGTTGAACAGAGACTATTCAAAACTAACTTCAGAGACTGATTCAGTGGCTTCACTACCACAGCAGGTTGCTTATGGGAGAAATGGATGTTGACCTGGGAATGATATCATCTCAACATGATGGAATAGCAGAATAATGTCATGATGAAGAATCTGAAAGACCTGGAGAACCATGAACCTCCTACCTGTCTAAAACCAGCATGTTTTCTCTTGCCCCAGCATACTGTGACTCCCAAATGGAAGAAAGTTAGTTACCACTCATATTATTCTTCCATGTTGCTCTGTTGAGGTCCAGGATTCAAAACCAACATGGCTTGAAAGACGAGATCAGAATCGGGAAAGGAAAGAATTACATGTTGAAAAAAAATAAATAGATGACTTTTTATCTCTGATAATCTGGAGAATACTCTGAGAAAATTTGTTTCTTAACCAAGGAGAGTCAATTTAATTTTGGTGTAGTAGTGTTTTTTGAACCATTTTTACATGTCTATGTTCTTTTATTCAGACATCATTTTATACAAATACTTGAATGGTATCACATCATATTACAGTCTATTTCCTGGGGATTTTTCGGCTTGCCAGCCTTTCCACATCTTCTCCTGCTTATTCTCCCACTCAAGATAATCCATGTTAACCACAGAGTGTATCTTCCCTAGCTTTCTCTGGGTTTATAGATTCACATTCAAACTTATGTACACATATGCATGTACATATATATATATGGTAAATAGAAGTTTTCCATCTTTGTGTAAAAACTGTATGTATTATATACTTCTGTTTGCTTTTCATTCATGAATAATTTATATAAAACATACTATACCTCAAATGGCCAGCTCTAATTCATTCTTTTTGTGTGTATCAGCATAAAATTCTCTTATAAATGTGCCACAGTTTCTCAAACCATTCTCTTACATTTAGGTTCTCTTTGCTTCCATTTTTTAACCAGTACAAAAATGCTATAGTCAATATTTTTGAGTACATACTGTGAAATTTAAATGTTTTTATTTCTTTGGCATTTCTTTCTGATTCCCAGAAGTAGCATTGTAAAGTGTTTGTATTTTTCTAGTTTTAATTGATGTCACCAAATTGTTTTCTGGATATGCACTAACACTTCACAACTCTACCAGCCAAGAGTGTTCATTGCACTGAGCCTGCAATGTTATAGGTTACTACATTTTGCTATTTCATTTTTATTTCAATTTGCATCCCACTGCCACTAGGCAATGTTAACATCTTTTCACATATTTTCACATATTAGATTGTTCTTTGCATTTGATCTTTTGTAAAGGTCATGTCCTCAGCCAATTTTTTCTTTCAGCTTGTTTTTTGTGGCCTTTAATCAGTTTTAGAGCATTTCACATTTCATGTATATTGACATTCATATTCTGTGTAGTAGGTGTTTTTTCTGTTTTTGTTGTTGTTGTTGTTGTTGTTGTTGTCTTCATTTATGGTATCTTTTGCCATGTAAAAGTTTTAGTTTTTACATGTTCATACATAATTTATTTTCTTCAAACAATAAATCTCTTTATCCATTGAGATAAAGGTCTACTTCATCTTTGAATTTAAAAATAGTTCCCTCCCTAGAAATGCTTTCTTACACTTAGTTCTAAATTTAATTTTTTTACATCTGTATCTATAATCATTGGAATTCATGTTTGTACTTGCTGTGAAATAGGTGTCTAACTATATTAGGGTATGATGACTAACAACTATGACAGCAACATTAATAAATAAGATATTTTCTTTTTTTCATTTCTTAAGATATATTTTTTTAGCAGTTTTAGATTGACAGAATTTGAGAGGAATATATAGAGATTTTCCATGTACCTCCTGTTCCCATGTATGCAGCCTTCCCTTTTATCAACACCCATCTCCTCTACCAGAGTGGTACTCTGGTTACAATTGATGATGTAGAGAACAGTCTTTTGGACTCTGTGGGAGAGGAAGAGGGTGGGATGATTTGGGGGAATGGCATGGAAACATGTATAATATCATATAAGAAATGAATTGCCAGTCCAGGTTCAATAAGATATTTTCTACTTGGACTAAAATAGCAATGGAGTCACACATTAAATCTGAGGTAAGTTTGTGGTTTTTAAATTTTTAAATCAATGTCCTATTTATATTTTTATTGAAGTGTTAACATTTGGCAAAATAAGGCTCCTTCAGCAACATTACCCCACAACCACTATTATTCTTTTTAATTATTTTATTCAACCTCAAAACATCCTATTTTGGAATCCATCCATTGCTATGTTCCTTTTGCTTTTGGTTTATTCAGAAATTTTGTGTCAATATTTATAATTGATATTATTCTATAGCCTTATTTTCTGGTTATCATTTTGCATTTTATATTAATCATATGTCCTGTGTGCGGTAGAAATTGCTTGTTGTCACCAAATGCTTGTGTTTTTTTTGCCTCATCACAGAATTATTACACTTCTTTATCCAGGCTTATGTATATACAGAATAATTCTTTAGCAAGTCTTTCTTGCAGCTATGTATAACAATGCGATTGAAATCAGACCAAGGTATACTGTGAAAGTTTCAAGGAGCTATCCTTCAAAGAGTGCTGTTTGTTTCTTGCCATTTTCCACATCTTGCATCTTTCTCCTTTTGTTGCTAGACTGCATTTATAATGCAGGAGCTGAAATACCCATCATGTTGTCCCTTGACTTTGGGAATGGAGGTCTTTCATATAAGTGCAAATACAAACTGCTTGGAAGCTAAAGATTTGGGGCAATAAACTCATCATACCCACCCTGAATTGCTACCTCTGGGCTTTTATATGACTAAAATAAAATTCTGTATTGTTTAAGATATTATCATTTCAGTCTCAGATACTTGTGAATAAATTTTATCCTAAGGAATATAGAATTTGACTCCAGAAAGTGGAGTGCTCAAACAAAACTTACGTGTCATAGGTTTGGCACAAGCAGTCAAGCAACAGGTAGTAAGATTTAGAGACTGCAGAGTAGAAAGTACAACACCCTAATTAAGCTATAGTAAATTTTCTGATCAAAGTTTCATCCATGACAGCTTGAAAGGCAGTCCACATGACTGATGACATAACATTAGAGGAAAAGCTAGTAAAAATATAAGATATTGGTGGATGCTGACTGCCTATTTCTGAAAAGCCCTGTGAGAAATGAGTTCTGGCCAAAATTCCTCCCTCCAAGCAGAAGTGAAAGGAAATATAGTTTATCAAGTTAGTTTCTGCCTATAGTTAATCTATATTAATTGAGAATTCTATAATTTAGAGTCTTGCAGGAGTGAAATATTGTAGCTGAAACTGATACAGCAATAAGCATTGGTTTTGATGCAAAAGCCATCAAGGAGATAAGACTAAATTCCTTCCACACAAAAAGACAAAGCCCTAGTGGCAAAGCAAGGTTTGAGTGTTACTTTCTCACTTAGGCCCATTGATTCAGACAGCTCCAAGGTAGCCCAACTAATAAGAGTGCAAGGAGATGATGCAGAGCATGCTTGCTAAATAAAATTAAGATAACAGGGTCTTCAGACTTAAACTCAAGCCTATTGAAGATTGAGAGCTATGATTACCTACCTAAATAGGGACTAGCATGCCTTACAAAAACCAGTGTTAAATCAATCCCTAAAGAAAAGTCCAGGTGTTGAAGCAACAGGTACCAATAAAAAGTAGGTAGTGAAAGCTACGGAGAAGGCAATGGCAACCCACTCCAGTACTCTTGCCTGGAAACGCCCATGGACTGCAGCCTACCAGGCTCCTCCGTCCATGGAGTCGGACACAACTGAGGGAATTCACTTTCACTTTCATGCATTGGAGAAGGAAATGGCAACCCACTCCAGTGTTCTTGCTTGGAGAATCCCAGGGACGGGGGAGCCTGGTGGGCTGCTGTCTATGGGGTCACTCAGAGTCGGACACGACTGAAGTGACTTAGCAGCAGCAGCAGCAGCAGTGAAAGCTACACAGCTGCTCAGAAAGATATTCTCTCCAGTGCGCATCTCAGATGTGGCTGTTAAGGATAATAGACGGGGAATATTCCTGAGAGCAGAGCCAAAGTTGAAGGTGGTGGATTCAGGAGATCCTACTGAAGAGGAGAACAAGGGCCATCATGCGTGCTACAAACAACTTACCTCACTGGCAAGGCAGGACTTTTCACAGCTTCTGAGCAGTTTTGAAAACTGTGACTGCTGCTATTTGTTAAAGAAATCCATACTGTTTCCCTGTGTAGATTTAGCCAATTTTATTTATTGTTGCTATTTACCTTGGCCTGTCCCATACTTTGTCTTAAGACTTCAGCCCTTTCTTAAAATCTTCATAAGTGGATTTGTGAACTTCATGTTGCATTATGTCAAGGGAAAAATGATGCTGGTTATTCTACTAATTTTGATGACAGGCTTGATCAGTTGGTTCGGGTGATTATAATCACATCTCTTAATTGAAAATCTTCTTTTACTTAGATATTTACTTACATATTTATATATTTACATATTTATGACCACTGCCTAAACAGTTATTTTATTAGAAGTTCCAAAATGATAATTTTCTAATTTTATTACTTTTCTGCATTTATTAGCTGGACTTCATCTGAAAATAAAGTAAGTTCTTGTATCCACTGGGGTTTCTTTGACTACCCCGAAATGTAATTCATAGCAGAAGTCATGACAACTACTTTATTTCTTTCCTTTTAATTATAAACTTTCAGTGCAACTTCCATTGCTGTCCGGTGGCTTTCTCTTTCTATCCTTTTATCAATTCATTAATTGAATGATTGTGCATTGTCATTAAATCATGTATTTTAGTATATTCAATGTGTCTTAATTTCCGTTATTACTTTTCATTAGACTACTCCATTCTTGGACAGTGGGCAGGTTGATGTGACCTTCTGATGACATAATAGGCTTTGATGCCTTTTTTACATTCTGGCCCAAAGATATCCCAGATATTATGTGTGCTCCCTGTCCTGAACCTGTAATAAGTTATTTTTCTAAGGAATCCTGATTCTTTTTATCATATTTGGAAACCAAACTCAGAGTACCATAAGTGATCACTACCACTGTTCTTGTAGGCTTTTTCAATGGACAGAGCCTTTTAAAGCCAAAAAAAAAAGTTCATAAATATTTTAAACTCAAATTCACGGTTGCAGAAACTCTAATTTTATATTGTCTCATTTTGCTCTTGTCCTGAATTATGTATTCCTAATAATATTAGCATGATATTTATTTCATCTTTCAAACATAAATCTAATAGTTTAAAAAAGCAGTACCAGTATTATTACTAACATAAGACTAGTGAATGAAATCTCTCTCACTGAGACAGCCCAGTCAAAATCCCTCGGTTGCAGAAACTCTAATTTTATATTGTCTCATTTTGCTCTTGTCCTGAATTATGTATTCCTAATAATATTAGCATGATATTTATTTCATCTTTCAAACATAAATCTAATAGTTTAAAAAAGCAGTACCAGTATTATTACTAACATAAGACTAGTGAATGAAATCTCTCTCACTGAGACAGCCCAGTCAAAATCCCATAGTCTAAGGTCAGTTGAAATAATTCTTTTCTATTGTGGTCATATCACTACTTTGATATACAGCACGGGTCATTTGTTTTAGATTGTTTTTAACTTCAGGATTTTTATTTTGTAAAACTCAGAAGTTTTACTCAGAAATCAATACTGTATAACAAAGTACATTTAATGCATATCACTCTTATCTTTGTTTCCCCCACCCTGTTTGTTTTCTCTATCTTCTTATATATAATTAGTTTTATCCGATACTTCTAATGTTTTTTGAAAGTTATGATATGTATTGTATGCACATGGGTATGTGCTTGCTACTCAGAAGTTAGCACACTATTTAGACCACCCTGTGTTTTGCTTTGACTTAACAATATATATCTATCCTGGATATCACTCCACAGCAACCCACAGAGATCTTTCCCATTCCTTTTGGCAGTTTAAAAGTACTCTGTCCTGTGAGTGTCCAGTCTCTACTCATGGGTATTTGTGCTATTATAAATGATGTCACAGTGAATGCTTTTACACAGATGTACATAATACATAGGTAAATACCTTAAGCCTTTCTTCCCACTTTACTAAAGGGACATGAAGTCATTTATGCAGGTAATCATATACAGCAAATTATGAAAACCTCTTGACATCTATTTAATATTGGTCCTTTAGATAACAATAATTCCTTGGCATCAGAAAATATCATTGCTGTTCTTGTATTTCATAGTGAAATGAAAGTCGCTCAGTCATGTACGACTCTTTGTGACCCCTTGGACTATACTGTCCATGGAATTCTCCAGGCCAGAATATTGGAGTGGGTAGCCTTTCCCTTCTCCAGGGGATCTTCCCAACCCAGGGATCGAACCAGCTCTCCCGTAGTGCAGGCAGATTCTTTACCAGCTGAGTCACAAGGGAACCCCATTGTATTTCATAAGGCCAGCACAATCCTGATTCCTATGGATATCTTCCCAGTTTCTGGGTGCAGTTCAACTAGGAATCTTTAACAACTGGAAACTTCTCCCCTACTGGTTACCCAGTCTATGAAGTTAGATGAGAATAGGAGCTGTCACAGGAAAGATATTGAAGCTTATGTTTTGCTTGTACACTATACCACAATCATCTATTTCTTGCATAATAAGATACTAATTTTTAAAAGTTACCTCACTTGATTAATATTAATGCTGATTAACATTAAATCCAGTTGACTTTCTCATACACATGAGAAGATAATCTGGAGGTTAGCTGTGAGTCTAGTTTCAGATCCCAAGTTAATTCTCTGGGTCCACATGGCCTCTATGTCCCTGAGGGGAAATTCTGGCTTTTTTTACAGGTTCCAATTCAATTCTCCTACTATGCCTCTCTTTAGTTCCCAGCAGATTAGCAGGAAAGTTCATCTAAGAGTTCAAGTTGATTGCTTCAGTCCACAAGTTGAAAAGGTCACACATGAGAAGATCCCATATGACTTTTTAAAAGTTCAAGCTTCTTAGCAAATGAGTCTAGACTTTTGCTTCAAGCTCAATAATCCGTATTCCTACGAATGTACATTATTGAGTCAGGGAACCAAGTGCTTTGATCTCCCCCCTCTGCAGTATCCTTCTTCTTCCTCTTTCTGGTATGCATTTATAATTATAGTATGTCAGAGATCTTATTTCCAGTTCTTTACATATAAACTCTATCCTTCCAAATGTAAGATATACATTACTTCCCCCACGTTTATTCAATTCACATGTGAAAAAATTATGATTTAAAATACCAAGCAATATCACAAAAGTTAAATAGATAGTAAATGACACAACTGGGTTATACTAGATGTGTCTGTCTCTAAACTGCAGGATGTTGGCAACATTCCAGTCCACTTAGTGAACTTCAGGCATAAAGTCTATGTTTTATCTTGAAAAAGCTGAGAGCAACCCACATAGGGATATGGTAGAACATTAGGAGCACATTTCCCATTCTTCATGCCTTCAACTGTCTCCTCATTAATTATAGTCTTATGAGCTTTGGGGAGTTACTTTATCTGCAATTCAAATAACCTTCAGATGGCCTAGTCCTAAGACCAGTGGGGCAAGATCAAAGCACAGTCTGAGTATAATTATAAAATAGGTTATGCCTATCTCTAATACCTGTTTAGCTCTGGTTTTAGGTTTTTTCCTTAATATCAGGTGCCTCTTCATAAACCTAAGACTTTAAACTCTTTATGGATCAGCTCTTTATGGACTGTAGCCTATCAGGCTCCTCTGCCCATGGGATTTTCTAGGCAAAACTGCTATGTCATGCTTTCCAAAGTGTTGACATTTTATGTTTAGAAACAGCAGAAGAAAGAAATCACTAATGGTGACACCTAAAACATCAGCCACAATAATATGGTTTGTTTTTATTATTTTACATATTTATTTTGAGAGTATCTACAAATTTCTTCTAAAAAGAAATCTGATGTTCTACTTCTGCAGAAGTCAAGCCCCCTGGACAGAAACTCTTCTTCCTGTCAGTGTGTCTCATGTGTGCAAATACACTATGCAAGCTTAGCCCATTTTTTGCCTTGTTGTAGGGGTAGATTTTTTTCCGTAATTTATAGAATCTTTTGTAGCCAATAAGTAAGGATATATGTGGAGGTTGGAGATATAACAGAAGCAGAAGATATTAAGAAGAGGTAGCAAGAATACACAGAAGAACTGTACAGAAAAGATCTTCACGACCCAGATAATCATGAGGATGTGATCACTAATCTAGAGCCAGACATCTTGGAATGTGAAGTTGAGTGGGCCTTAGAAAGCATCACTAAGAACAAAGCTAGTGGAGGTGATGGAATTCCCGTTGAGCTGTTTCAAATCCTGGAAGATGATGCTGTGAAAGTGCTGCACTCAATATGCCAGCAAATTTGGAAAACTCAGCAGTGGCCGCAGGACTGGAAAAGGTCAGTTTTCATTCCAATTCCAAAGAAAGGCAATGCCAAAGAATGCTCAAACTACCGCACAATTGCA
>SJYX01014046.1:226099-252014 GCA_006410675.1 Oreotragus oreotragus
GCAAAGTAATGTCTCTGCTTTTGAATATGCTATCTAGGTTGCTCATAACTTTTCTTCCAAGGAGTAAGCATCTTTTAATTTCATGGCTGCAGTCACCATCTGCAGTGATTTTGGAGCCCCAAAAAATAAAGTCTGACACTGTTTCCACTGTTTCCCCATCTATTTGCCATGAAGTGATGGGACCAGATGCCATGATCTTCGTTTTCTGAATGTTGAGCTTTAAGCCAACTTTTTCACTCTCCTCTTTCACTTTCATCAAGAGGCTTTTTAGTTCCTCTTCACTTTCTGCCATAAGGGTGGTGTCATCTGCATATCTGAGGTGACTGATGTTTCTCCTGGCAATCTTCATTCCATCTTGTGCATCTTCCAGCCCAGTGTATCTCATGATGTACTCTGCATATAAGTTAAATAAATGGAGTGACAATATTCAGCCTTGACGTACTCCTTTTCCAATTTGGAACCAGTCTGTTGTTTCATGTCCAATTCTAACTGTTGTTTCCTGACCTGCATACAGGTTTCTGAAGAGGCAGGTTAGGTGGTCTAGTATTCCCATCTCTTGAAGAATTTTCCACAGTTTATTGTGATCCACACAGTCAAAGGCTTTGGCATAGTCAGTAAAGCAGAAATAGATGTTTTTCTGGAACTCTTTTCCTTTTTCAATGATCCAGTAGATGTTAGGCAATTTGATCTCCGGTTCCTCTGCCTTTTCAAAAACCAGCTTGCACATCTGGAAGTTCACGGTTCAAGTATTGCTATTTTAAAACATTTTAACATTATGTGACTTTTAGGAGAAAGGGGAAAAGAAAAACCCAAATTCTCATCTCAATTAAAATTGTACCAAGTCTGTGATTATCTTGTGCCCCTCCCTCCATGGATGCTTTCCTTCACACATTCCACCAGTACCTTCAGAAATCTCAATTTCAAACACTCTCCTATTACAGTCACCTCTCTATTTGATTCATTTAATTTAGTGTTCCTAAACCAACCATTTTTCACATGCACTGAGAATGCTAATCCTTTATGTTGACCACATTTTCATTCTCATGCCATTCATATCTTTACTTCTCTCATGAACCAGGCAAGATTCATTCACTTAATCACCTTGGGCAGTTTCTTAATTCCATAAACCATCTCTCCTTTCGTTACTTTACATGTCTGAGATAAATGCAATGACTTATGCTCTATATATACCAAACAGGAGAAAAATCACATAAGAGTGATAACTGGACTCAAATTTATAACCAAATATCTAGACGAGACTTCAATTCTGCAACTAATCCAAAGTAGTTGTTTGAAACATCAGTCTCCTCCTTGCACATCCACTGATGGCTTTACCTTTTACCTCTTGATAACATAGAAGCTACAAATAGGAAACCCCCTTCCCTTCTGAGGGGTTCCCAGGTGGTGCTAGTGGTAAAGAACCTGCCTGCCGATGCAGGAGATGCAAGAGATGCAAATAGGATCCCTGGGTCGGAAAGACCCCCAGGATGGGAAGATCCCCAGGAGAAGGGCATGGCAACAGACTCCAGTATTCTTGTCTGGAAAATTCCATGGGCAGGGGAGCCTGATGGGCTATAGTCCATAAGGTTGCTTCCCTTCCAGACACAAACACTTCCCTGTATCTTTTTCTTCCCTCCTTGCTTTCCTTCCTCTTACTCAGGCATCCCTATTCCCAAGACAAACTCCTCCATTCTTTCTCTGGATCCCACTGACATTTCCTTTTGCAAAAAAAATTCAGTCATTCAACCTACATTAGCTATTTCTCTATGTCCATCTAAATATTTTATTAAAGACTGAACAGAATCAGATTGATCTAGGGTTGAGGGTGTAAAATTTAAGAAAATCAAAGATACTACTGAGTCTAGAGAGTTAGTGAAGATAGTTCAAAACTTGAAATGGGATCCCAGAGTCAAAAAATACTGTGTATAGAGGAAGGACTTAAGACCCAGAGGAAATAGGTTAAAAAATGAGTTTTTTGAAACACTAATTTTTTCCCAAGGGTAAGTTTCCTCTTTTTGACTGTGGAGAAATACAACCACCATCACCCAGTTCATTCTGCTCGGGCTGTCTGCTGACCCCCACATCCAGGCTGTGCTCTTGTGCTATTCCTGGGGATTTACTTCCTAACCCTGATGAAGGCTCTGGTGATGCTGCTGATGATCAGTGCTGATTACCATTTCCATGTACCCATGTCTCCCTCCTGGACATCTGCTACTTCTCAGGCTCAGTGCCCACGTTTCTGGAAAAATCTCTTGTCTGAAAAGAAAGCAGTCTTAGTAGCAGGTTGCAGCCCACATTGGTTTGTGCCTCTGAGGGCAGTGAATCCTTCCTGCTCTTAGCAATGGCCCAGGACCACTATGTTGACATTTGTCGTTCTCTGTTATTGAGTCAGGTGATGAGAAACCAGCTCTTTGTGGGACTGCTATTGGCCTGATGGGGCCTGGACTTTCTGGATGATTGCATCAGTATCTTTGGAGCTGCCAATTTAGAGTTTTGTGAGACCCACACTATCACTCACTTCAGTTGTGAGCCGCCCTCTCTCTTCCCTCTGGCCTGCTCTGATGTCTTCACCAGCCTAACTGTCTTGACCTGGTTTTATGTCATATGTAACCGTGGAACTGTCCTCCTTTCTATGCGTACATTGTGTCCACCATTTTAAGCATCAGCTTCATCACAAAGCAGGAGTAAGGATCTCTTCGTCTCTACTTCCTAGCTCACTGCAGTCATCTTGGATAAGCCTTAAATTTTTCACTTGAGCAAGTGGATAGATGGTAACATCATTTACTAAAATCAGCATGACTGGGAGAATTGCACGTTAGGAGGGTGAAGATTAAGGATTTGATTTTTACTAATTTGGCTGGTTGGTGTGTTGCATTTTGGCTAAACTGCTTACGATGCTTATTAGACATCACAGTGGAATGTCAAGTTGTATGTATGTCAAGTTGAAGGTCAAGTTGATGCTCTAGGGAGAGATTAGGGCTAATATTTTGGGTATATGTGGTATTTTGAGATATAAGATTAACACAGAACATCTAAGGAAAATGAAAGGAAGAGAAGGTTCTGGGAATTAGCTCTGGAGCACTCCAGCATTTAGAGTTCAAGTTGAGAATGACCCAACAAGAGAAACAGAAGTAGTGGCCATTAAGCAAGAAACGAACCTTTGTGTCACAAAATCCAAGGAAAGAGAATGCAACAAGGAGGACAGAGAGGTCAGTTGTGTTGGATGCCATTGAAAATTCAAATAAGAAGAAAAACAAAAGTTACCATTGGATTTTGCAACACTGACTTTGGAAGTTATGGGCAATATTGACAAGATAAGTTTCGGCTAGCTGGAATAAGATGAGGAAAGAATGGCAAGTGGAAAAGTATAAACAGCAACCATAGATAACTTTGAGAAGTTTTGCTGTGAAGGAGATTGAGAAAATGGAGCAGTAGGTTTAAGGAAAGTCAAGGGGTTTTTTGTTTCTGCTTCTTGCTTTTGATTTTGCTTTGTTTCTAAGAAGAGTTAGTAAAGCTTGTTTCAGTGTTTGTGGAAATGGTCACATAGGTAATGCAATATTAAAATTTGGGGCAGGATTATGGCAAAGAAACTAAGCTTATGGAATAGAGTTCCTGAGGAAGTTCAAACAGAAGTGAATGGCCACTTAATGGGAGATGCTGTATGGGCCTCATGCATCAGGTTGGAGATTGAAATAAAATGATCCACGCTATCCTTTATGCTCCATAGAATTCTGTGGAGAATAAAAGTAAGAATTCTAAAAGTAAGGTTTCTAGAATTCTAAAAGCATGGATACATGCTGATGTATGGCAAAACCAATACAATATTGTAAAGTAATTAACCTCCAATTAAAATAAATAAATTTATATTTAAAAAAATAATTCTAAAAGTAAGGCTTATTTGTTTGCATATATGTGAGAGAGTGTGGGTAGGAGTATGTACGCCTGTAAGTGTACATTAAGGTCAAGTTTTGTCAAACCTGAGGAAGCCCCAGGCTGCTCTCTGGCTAGCAGAAGGGTTTACAAGCCCTCCCACAATAGTGCCAGGAATGCCGGGGGTCCAGATGACTGACTACTGCTGTTTTCCCATGAGTACAGATAATTCCCAGCTCCCCGGGGCCCTCATTGCTTCCTCTCACTCTTTAAGAACCCACCTGCCTTATGGGTACCAAGTAGAAAAAGATTAGAGAGAATGATAGAAGTCACACAAACTGGCCAGGAGCCTTTCTTTGAACCAAAAGAGAGAAAAGAGGAAGAAAAACAAAGAAAAGGAGGATGGCTAAAGCTTCTTAACAGGTACTGACTCAAACCAGAACCCATGCATCCCAACATTTTAGGCTTTATCCAAAACTAAACATAAGATGACTATTTGCATTGAACACAGTTTTCAACTGGTTGGGAAAAAAAGAAACAAAACAGCTTTTCCTGGAACCTAACTTCCCTGGTGGCTCAGAGGTTAAAGTGCCTCCCTCCAATGCGGGAGACCCGGGTTTGATCCCTGGGTCAGGAAGATCCCCTGGAGAAGGAAATGGTAACCCACTCCAGTATTCTTGCCTGGAAAATCCCATGGACAGAGAAGGCTGGTAGGCTACAGTCCATGGGGTCGCAAAGAGTCAGACACGACTGAGCGACTTCACTTTAACTGAGTTCTTTGAGCATCCCACATCATTCGTCTTTCAAAGTGACACAGAAGGCAAGTTAGAGTGAGACTCCACAGTCCTTCTCAGTCCTTCCCAACCCACCAGATGTGAGGGATCTTACTAGGCAACTGTTCCAGACCTTTCATTGCACAGCAGGGGGAACTGATCTTAAGAAGAAGAAGAGGCAAAAAGTGCCTTGCCAAATTCACAGAAGCAGGTCATGACAGATCTGGGATGAAATATTTACAAGGTTGAGTAATTTGTCTCCTTATTAATCCATAATCTGTCCTTTCCCTTCACTTACAAAATGAAGTTTACAATTTCTTTGAGAGTGAATGGATGAGGGAGCTATAATTTCTGAGTGGGCAGCTGAATGGAATATTTTTGAATTATGGGTAGTAACAGTGAGTTTGGAATAGTCTCTGATGGAAGATTTCCTAGCTAAATGCCAGAATCCTAAGCTGAAATTAATTTGAGAGGACATTTAGTTCAGGGGCTTCCCTGGTGGCTCAGACAATAAAGAATCTGCCTGCAATGTGGGAGACCTGGGTTCAGTTCCTTTCTTAGAACCAAAAGAGAGAAAAGAGGAAGAAAAACAAAGAAAAGGAGGATGGCTAAAGCTTCTTAACAGGTACTGACTCAAACCAGAACCCATGCATCCCAACATTTTAGGCTTTATCCAAAACTAAACATAAGATGACTATTTGCATTGAACACAGTTTTCAACTGGTTGGGAAAAAAAGAAACAAAACAGCTTTTCCTGGAACCTAACTTCCCTGGTGGCTCAGAGGTTAAAGTGCCTCCCTCCAATGCGGGAGACCCGGGTTTGATCCCTGGGTCAGGAAGATCCCCTGGAGAAGGAAATGGTAACCCACTCCAGTATTCTTGCCTGGAAAATCCCATGGACAGAGAAGCCTGGTAGGCTACAGTCCATGGGGTCGCAAAGAGTCAGACACGACTGAGCGACTTCACTTTAACTGAGTTCTTTGAGCATCCCACATCATTCGTCTTTCAAAGTGACACAGAAGGCAAGTTAGAGTGAGACTCCACAGTCCTTCTCAGTCCTTCCCAACCCACCAGATGTGAGGGATCTTACTAGGCAACTGTTCCAGACCTTTCATTGCACAGCAGGGGGAACTGATCTTAAGAAGAAGAAGAGGCAAAAAGTGCCTTGCCAAATTCACAGAAGCAGGTCATGACAGATCTGGGATGAAATATTTACAAGGTTGAGTAATTTGTCTCCTTATTAATCCATAATCTGTCCTTTCCCTTCACTTACAAAATGAAGTTTACAATTTCTTTGAGAGTGAATGGATGAGGGAGCTATAATTTCTGAGTGGGCAGCTGAATGGAATATTTTTGAATTATGGGTAGTAACAGTGAGTTTGGAATAGTCTCTGATGGAAGATTTCCTAGCTAAATGCCAGAATCCTAAGCTGAAATTAATTTGAGAGGACATTTAGTTCAGGGGCTTCCCTGGTGGCTCAGACAATAAAGAATCTGCCTGCAATGTGGGAGACCTGGGTTCAGTCTCTGGGTTGGGAAAATTCTCTGGAGAAGGAACTGGCAACCCACTCCAGTATTCTTGCCTGGAGAATCCTATGGACAGAGGAGCCTGGCAGGCTACAGTCCATCGGCTGCAAAGAGCTAGATACGATAGTGACTAACCTTTTTTGTAGTTCAGAGCCCCATCTCCAAGCAAGACCAAATCTGTAGAAAGCACAGCCAAATTGCACAGCTCCTTAGAATTTTTCAGAAACAAAGCAAAATCTGTAACTCTCTTTTTCATTCTAGTCACAAAACAAAATTTTTTGCAAGTTTTTGTTATCTAAAAACCTAAATGATTTGTAGCTGCAAAGATTTTCTCAGGGAGACCACAAAGTCTGCATCTGGCATGAGAAAAGAAGAGAGAACATCTTTGATATCCTTTTCTTCCTGCTCCACAGAGCACTGCTCCTCTTGTCCTCACTTCCAGACGTTCTCTTCCCTTAAAAAGCTTGTTTCTTTCCTTTTTAAAATATGTATATTTAAAAAATCTTTATTGAATTTGTTACAATATTGATTCTGTTGTTTATACTTTTTCTTTTTCTTTTTTTTTTTTTTTTTGGCCACAAGACGTAGAATCTTAGTTTTCTGACCAGGGAATTCCCTTTCTTTCCTTTTCTACCAGTGACTTTTCACTAGCCTTCAGCCTTTGTCCTCAGGACCAAATCTTCCAGCAATGTCTCCTAGGCCACAAATTTGGGATTAAAGATCTGGTAGGGAACATACAATACTAATAGTAAACATACAAAACTACTTAGTAAACATACTAATAGAAAAACTACTTGAGCCATTTCCGTTCTTCAGCTGAGCCTCTAAGACACCGTCTTAAGAAATGTCTTCTCATATGATATTATACATGTTTCAGTGCCATTCTCTCAAATCATCCCACCCTCTCCCTCTCCCACAGAGTCCAAAAGACTGTTCTATACATCTGTGTCTCTTTTGCTGTCTTGCATACAGGGTTATCTTTACCATCTTTCTAAATTCCATATATATGCGTTAGTATACTGTATTGGTTCAGGATTGGCATGGCAGATTCATGTTGATGTATGGCAAAACCATTACAATATTGTAAAGTAAAAATAAATAAATAAATAAATAAAATCTGGGGAAATAAAAAGAAATGACTTCTCAGACCAAGTTAAATCTTGTTTGAGACTATAAAAGGCAGAAATAGGGTGGGAAGAGGAGAAGATGCATATATTTTGTTGGAATGTGGCTTAATTAATTGCTGAGTTTGAAGCAAAAGTGTAGAACATGGACTGCTTGTTACCCCCATAAAGATATTTTTCATTAAAAGTATAAAAACCACGTTGTTAAAAAAGCAAAATCATGACAATAGTTCACTCAGCTGTTTATTTTTCCATTGTTAACTCTACATAAGCCCCTATTATATGCATATTTTTACATAATTTAATGAATTCATACTAACCAGGTATTCTGATCTTTTTAGTAGATATCATGAATATTTTGTTTCTGTCTCTCCCCTATAATTATTATTTTAATCATTAGATAATATTCTACATTTGTTTCTACAACAATATAGTAGCTATTCACCAGTTATTTGATCTTTTAGGTTTATCCTTGAATTACTGTCTTGAAAATAACCTTGAATATAATTTTCACACATTGTCATTCCTCTCCTTTGAATTATTTAAGATCATTTTCCAAAAGAGAGAACTTAGATTTCACATTGCCGAAATTACTGTACCAAATATAATATTATGAACAAGGTATAAAGTCATATATGACTCACCAAATCTTGCCAGCACTGGATATTAGAATTTAAAGTACTTAATTTCCATTTAAGTAGATGTGGAATACTATCATCATCTGGCTTCAATTTACAAATAGACAGGAGGTTTCCCATATATTTTTCTAGTATATGCCTAGGAGTTTTGGCTAGTCATCCTTCACCACTTAAATTTTGTCCAAGGAATTCCAGCAGCTAGAAACCATGGCAGAGAGAACCGGCATATGGACAGGTCACAGAAAGCTTCTGGAGTCATTAAATGCTAGATGATGAATCCCAAAGGGTAAATACTATAGAGGGATAGGGAAATTTTGAAATATTGAGGAGACAATGAAAACAAAATGTGTTAGGTAAAAATTGGGGAGACCTCCCTGTGCCCAGCAGTATGCTTAGACTAAACTAAAAAAAATCTATTGACTTGTTAAAGATCATGAGCTACTTAAGTTAGTTCTTATCTGAAATAGTATTCATACATTAGTAAATTGCTTTTGTTTTGCAATCAATTTTATTCCATTAAGGATGTGTTGTTATCCCTCTTTTTTCCAACAGTGTAAACCAGTCCTCTCTGAACTGGCAAATCCTAAATTACCAAATTAAACCAACAGTTGTTGGCATTAGGACCAGACTTTAAGGCCTATTTCTATATAATTCATCATGTAAACCTTGGTAGATAACACAAATGAGAAAACAGAGATTCAGATTCAGATTTGCCTCCTTGCCCAAAGTCTGACTGCCTGCAGAGTAGCTGAAAATCCCATCAAGATCCTCTGACTCTGTTCAGGCCCATTACCATCCATTCAAGAAAGCCACAGAGACCTCAAACTAACTCCTTCCTTCAAAGAACTCCTTCCTAACCAGGCCATAAAGTGTATGTGACATCTCACTGCCAGTGCAACCTATGATCATACAATTATTCATTTCAATAATTGTTTTACTTAATAATCAAAAATATTTTGATGATCTCCTATATATAGTATAAGTCTTACCCTGTGGCTCAGATGGCAAAAAATCTGCCTGGAATGCAAGAGACCTGGGTTCAATCCCTAGACTGGGAAGATTCCATGGAGAAGGAAATGGCAGCCTACTCCAGTATTCTTGCCTAGAGTATCCCATGGACAGAGGAGCCTGGCAGGCTATAGTCCACGGGGTCACAAAGAGTCAGATACGACTGAGTGACTAATGCTTTCTATATGTAATACATTAAAAATAGAACAAGCTTATGTAAATCTAGTGTTGTGGTGTTTTTATATGTTTATTTTATAAGCCTTTACTATGTAGCTACTAAATGCCAGGCACTGTGCTGAACTCTGAGGAGATAATGATGAATATACCAACATAGTCACTGTCTTCATAGAACTTACTCAAAAATTAGATAGATGTGAAACAAATTCATTCAGTCACTCAACACATACACACTGAGCCCTTTTTACACCTCGGGTACTTGGCACTCTCTTAAGTGCTAGAGATGGAGTATTGACCAAAACAGACCAAATCTTTGAGTTTACATTTCAGTAGAAAAGAAAATTGATAATTAGTGTATTACAAAATATCAGATACTGGCATGCGCTATGAAGACAAAGCAAGGTAATAAGACAGAGGTACTCTGCAGGGGTGATTGCAGCCATTAAATTAAAAGATGCTTATTCCTTGGAAGGAAAGTTACGACCAACCTAAACAGCATATTAAAAAGCAGAGACATTTCTTTGACAACAAAGATCCGTCTAGTCAAGGCTATGGTTTTCCCAGTAGTCATGTATGGATGTGAGAGTTGGACTGTGAAGAAAGCTGAGCACCGAATAATTGATGCTTTTGAACTGTGGTGTTGGAGAAGACTCTTGAGAGTCCCTTGGACTGCAAGGAGATCCAACCAGTCCATTCTAAAGGAGATCAGTCCTGGGTGTTCACTGGAAGGACTGATGTTGAAGCTGAAATTCCAGTACTTTGGCCACCTCATGTGAAGAGCTGACTCAATGGAAAAGACTCTGATGCTGGGAGGGATTAGGGGCAGGAGAAGAAGGGGACGACAGAGGATGAGATGGCTGGATGGCGTCACTGACTCAATGGACATGAGTTTGAGTGAGCTCCGGGAGTTGGTGATGGACAGGGAAGCCTGGCATGCTGCAATTCGTGGGATTGCAAAGAGTCAGACACAACTGAGCGACTGAACTGAACTGAACTGAGTCTGCAGGGGCTGTCTCTTATACACATCTTCACATTATACAGAAAATAAAAAACTATAAACAGTACACTGTGTCAACTCCTTCCTGGAAGTTCTCAGTGCATATTTTACAAGCCAATTAAACATCTTTGTCACTGAATCTGAATGAATTCTGCCAACTTGTCTACTTATTGCTTCATTTGATTATACATGGTATCTAACAAAGGTTCGATTGCTAAGTAAGGAAATAATAGGAAGAAAGTCTCAATCTTGCTTAAGTAATTAATTTCATCAGCCACAAGACAGGAAGGCCAGAATGAACTAGCTGACTGAGCCAGCAACTTTGAATAGTGATATTGATGCTGAGTTTGTGTCTCAGTGTCAGGTCAGAGCAAGTGAACTTGGGCATTTTCTAGGTTAGCATAAGTTAGCTAGCTGAGAACACTGAAAGTAACAAGGTCTGAGTACAGCACTCTTAAACAGAGCTTAGTTACATACTTGTAGAGGGGGAAAAGTAATCATCATCCCTTGTGGCTCAGACGGTAAAGAATCTGTCTGCAACATGGGAGACCTGGGTTCAATCCCTGGGTCAGGAAGATCCCCTGAGAAAGGGAACGGCTACCCACTCTAGTATTCTTGCCTGGACAGAGGAGCCTGGCAGGCTACAATCCAAGAGGTCACAAAGTAAGTATATCCACCCCCCTCAAAAAAGTTACTGTGTCAGCAGCAGAGACTTCCCTGAGGAAATGGCTCTTGAGCTAAGCTGTGAAGGCTCTTGCAGGATAGGCAGAGAAAGAGAAGCAGCAATGATGTGGGGCCGGGTGGGGGGCATGGGGTGGTAGTTGCTGAGTGGTGGAGCTGGAGGAAGAGGCTATATAGGTCACTTCTCTTTTTTGGGCCTCAGTCTCCTCACCTATAAACAGAGGGCACTGGGCTCCGTGACCTCCAGTGGACCCTTCAGAGCAGACAGATCCATGACTGACCATGCTGAATGAGCGCAGGGACCCTTTGTGAGTTTCTATTCCTCTTTTTCATTACATTTCACTGTTATATGAAACTCTGTCCTAGAGTGCATCTTTTCAGTGGCAAAGTTTGTTAATGATTCTTTGACTCATATATTCAGCCCAAATAATTTTCCTGAACTTCAGGACTCTAGCTCTAAGTGCCTCCTGAATGTCTCATCACTGTCTCACAGGCTCATCAAACACAACATATTCAAAACTGAGTATCCTCTTTCCTTCAAACATGCTGCTTTTCCTGGGTCACCTATTTTAATAAATGAGACCCCCATCACCAAAGACAGAAACCTGAGAATCTTTTTTTTATTATTATTCTTTTATCCTTTCATTGAATTGATGATGAAATTCTTTTTTTTTTTTTTTGGCTGGCCCAGGGATCAAACCTGGGCCCTGAAAGTGAAAGCACCAAGTCCTAACCACTGGATCACCACGTAATTCTTGAAATCTTTTTGAAATCTTTTTGAATACAGCTAATGATATCTTTCAGGCTTCCTGGGTAGCTTGGCTGGTAAAGAATCTGTCTGCAATGCGAGAGACCTGGGTTTGAACCCTGGGTTGGGAAGCTCCCCTGGAGGAGGGCATGGCAACCCACTCCAGCATTCTTGCCTGGAGAATCCCCATAGACAGAGGAGCCTGGCTTTTTGAATACAGCTAATGATATCTTTCAGGCTTCCTGGGTAGCTTGGCTGGTAAAGAATCTGTCTGCAATGCGAGAGACCTGGGTTTGAACCCTGGGTTGGGAAGCTCCCCTGGAGGAGGGCATGGCAACCCACTCCAGCATTCTTGCCTGGAGAATCCCCATAGACAGAGGAGCCTGGCAGGCTACAGTCCACAGGGTCGCAAAGAGTTGGACTCGACTGAACGACTAAGCGCAGCACAATGATGCCTTTCGAATATGCCTTCTCTCATTTGCCCTCATTGCTGCAGCCTCTGTTAACCCCTTATCATCTCTGACCAGGGCTGGTGCAATGCTCTCCCAGTTCTCCTTCAACAGATGTTCTTATGGATGACAACCTCACCGCCTTCAAATTTGTGTTCAAGTGACACTGTCTCAGTCCTTCCCTGACTACTCTATTTCATTTTACAACACTGTATTGCAAATCTTACTGCTTTCCTCTATCCCATTAACAATCTCCCTTTCCCTGACCTATTATTTTAAATGGCACATAGCATCGTCTAACACATTATACTTACTTATTATTACACCTATTATTTCTTATCTGTTTTTCCTGACTGGAATGTAAACTCTGATGTGTTTAATGATGCACCCTAGGTCTAGAAGCATGCCTGGCACATAGAAGGCACTCAGTACATGTGTACTGAATGGATGAGCTAATTGCCCTGACTATATGCTCCATTGCTCATCTTCCACATGTCCACTGGGTGAATATTTCTAAACTACCAATCTGATCACATGACCCACATGCTTGGTATTACATGCCTCCTTACATCACCCTGCACTCACCCAAATCAAGCCGATGAAGTTCCTCAGATATGCACTATTAGCACATGTCTCCATGTATTTGATCATATCATTTCCTCTGTCTGGAATGCCATCTCCCATTTTGTCTCCATAGTGGAGTAAATTTCAGTCAGGCTTAAGCATTTTTACCTCTTTTTCGAAGGTTTGCCATGTCATCTGGAGATGATTGATTCACATTTGTACCACGACTGAATCCAGTGCATTATGTTATTAAAGCCTTTATTTTGCTTCTTTACATGTCTGTGTGCCCCTGTTAAATTATATTTCTTTAAGGGCAGTAATCATGCCATGTGCAACTTTCTATCCTTGGGATCTGGTACAGTGCCCATTACTTGGGTGCTTATTAAATATTTCCTGAGTAAATGAGTATTAAAGATTAAAGAAGCAATTATGAGGGATAGACTTTGGAAGGCTGCATGCCTCCAGAGTTGAAGTAGTAATGGGGGTGCCGAGTGTGACAGAGAGGGAAACTCCTTGTCTTCATGGTTTTTATTTATACCTTTAAGCTATTAAGTTACATTTTTCACAGGGGAGGCAGTGCTATTCACCTGGAATGACTCAACTGCTTTATATTTTTTAGGGCACCTCCAGTCATGAAAAATCTCACCATCATTACTGAGTTTGTTCTCATGGGATTTTCCAGAAATCCCCAGATCCTGAACCTGCTTTTTGCATTGTTCCTGGTGATATACCTCCTGACCCTGATGGGGAACCTGGTGATGATCCTCGTGATCAGAACTGATTCTCACCTTAAGACACCCATGTACTTCTTCCTAGGTCACCTGTCATTTCTGGATCTCTCCCTTTCTTCAATAACCATGCCCAAGATGCTGGAGAACTTGTTAACTCAAAAGAAAACTATCTCTATCTCTGTGTGGGGCTGCATGGCCCCGAGTTTCTTTCTCGTACTCTCTGGGAGCACAGAGGCCTGCCTGCTCTCTGGCATGGCCTACGACCACTATGCTGCCGTCTGCCACCCTCTGCTATACAGTGTGATTGTGAACAGGCCTCTGTATGTTGGGATGGTAACTGCAGCTTGGGCAGAGGGGTTCCTAAACTCACTGCCAAACAGTCTTTTCACTTACAACTCAGCTTCTGTGACGCCTGTGTCATCCCTCACTTCTGCTGTGAGCTGCCTTCACTCTTCCCGCTGTCTTGCACTGATCCTACTGCCAATGAGGCCCTTCCTGGGCCATGTGCATTGTTAGGATTTGGACATTTCCCCTGATTCTTTTCTCTTATTCTAGAATAAGCTCTGCCATCATAAGCATCCCTTCTGCTGGGAGTCAAGGGAAAGCCTTCTCTACATGCCCCTCCCAACTCACTGGGGTGCTTTCGTTCTATGGGACAGCCTTATTTAGGTACATGACCCCTCTCTCGGACTCCATGTTGGAGCAAGTGGTCTCCATTCAGTACAGTATGATCATGTCCTTGTTAAACCCCCTCATCTACAGCCTCAAGAATCAGGAGGTGAAGATAGCCCTGCATAGCGTGTTGAAGCAATAAATGTGCCCCTCTGTATGTGGGGGATTCACGTTATATTTGGTGTGAAGGCAATGAAAAAGCATAGTCAGGGACTGTAGAGCATTAATGGCTAATTTGGTTACTTTAGAAATTTGCCATTTGATGAATATAACCTCTTGGGTGTGGGTAATAGAGCTCTAAGTGTGTGATTGCTTATTTTATTGTATTTGATAGGAAAATAAAGTGAAGGCTGAGAAATAAGCACTGTGATGGAATAATGTAGACAAGAGTCCAAATCTGTTTGCCTTGTTTTCAAAGTATTAATAGTATGACATTCTAAGCATTAAAAAAGAAAAAAAAAAAAAAAGATGGGAGGGTGCAAGGCATTTCAGAGCGAGAGAAAACTAGCTACTGATTGAAGATTGTACTGAATGAGAATTGCTTCATCCACCTTACCTGGGGGAACCAAAAAAAATTGATGTGCCTGGTTTGAGTTACGAACTTTCAAGTTGCTAGGAAGCAAAAACACAAATTAGGACAGGAATCCGCCCTAATCCAATCAAAGGGAAAATAACTGTTTCAGGTGTGCTGGTGGTAACATTTTGAGTATCTGGAATGCAATCTGACTGCCTGGCAACTAGACTAGAGATCTCCTTGGACATAACCTAGTGAATGTCTATGCTGTCCAAAACAACGTTTTCATTCAACCCTGAGAACATCAAGTCAGTGGATTCACTTGGTGTCTGACAGTCCCAATCAGCCAAACCCTCCTGAACTCACTGTCCATTGTTTCTTTGACACATATTCAGGCAAATAAATTAATTTCTTGTCACAAAAGATTCATGGGTGAGGAGACAGTAAGCTCACAACCCAGTGGATGGACTGACTTGTGTGACTCCTTAAATGAAATACTTAACATGCATCACTGTATTTACCCTCATAAGCATTAAACAAGATTTTCCCCCCCTTTGGCATTTTCTTAATTTCTTAAAATTGAAAAAATATTGTTGGTTTGTTTTTTATTTTTACCATGAATTTTTTGTTTGTTTTTGCTTTTTCTTTATTTTTTTAAAATGAAAATGTATTTATTTTAATTGGAGGCTAATAGGTTTTGCCATACATCAACATGAATCTGCCACGGGTGTACACGTGTTCCCCATTCTGAACCCCCCTCCTGCCTCCCTCCCCGTACCATCCCTCTGGATCATTCCAGTGCACCAGCCCCAAGCNTAAATGAGAAATAAGTATATCCACCCCCCTCAAAAAAGTTACTGTGTCAGCAGCAGAGACTTCCCTGAGGAAATGGCTCTTGAGCTAAGCTGTGAAGGCTCTTGCAGGATAGGCAGAGAAAGAGAAGCAGCAATGATGTGGGGCCGGGTGGGGGGCATGGGGTGGTAGTTGCTGAGTGGTGGAGCTGGAGGAAGAGGCTATATAGGTCACTTCTCCTTTTTGGGCCTCAGTCTCCTCACCTATAAACAGAGGGCACTGGGCTCCGTGACCTCCAGTGGACCCTTCAGAGCAGACAGATCCATGACTGACCATGCTGAATGAGCGCAGGGACCCTTTGTGAGTTTCTATTCCTCTTTTTCATTACATTTCACTGTTATATGAAACTCTGTCCTAGAGTGCATCTTTTCAGTGGCAAAGTTTGTTAATGATTCTTTGACTCATATATTCAGCCCAAATAATTTTCCTGAACTTCAGGACTCTAGCTCTAAGTGCCTCCTGAATGTCTCATCACTGTCTCACAGGCTCATCAAACACAACATATTCAAAACTGAGTATCCTCTTTCCTTCAAACATGCTGCTTTTCCTGGGTCACCTATTTTAATAAATGAGACCCCCATCACCAAAGACAGAAACCTGAGAATCTTTTTTTTATTATTATTCTTTTATCCTTTCATTGAATTGATGATGAAATTCTTTTTTTTTTTTTTTGGCTGGCCCAGGGATCAAACCTGGGCCCTGAAAGTGAAAGCACCAAGTCCTAACCACTGGATCACCACGTAATTCTTGAAATCTTTTTGAAATCTTTTTGAATACAGCTAATGATATCTTTCAGGCTTCCTGGGTAGCTTGGCTGGTAAAGAATCTGTCTGCAATGCGAGAGACCTGGGTTTGAACCCTGGGTTGGGAAGCTCCCCTGGAGGAGGGCATGGCAACCCACTCCAGCATTCTTGCCTGGAGAATCCCCATAGACAGAGGAGCCTGGCAGGCTACAGTCCACAGGGTCGCAAAGAGTTGGACTCGACTGAACGACTAAGCGCAGCACAATGATGCCTTTCGAATATGCCTTCTCTCATTTGCCCTCATTGCTGCAGCCTCTGTTAACCCCTTATCATCTCTGACCAGGGCTGGTGCAATGCTCTCCCAGTTCTCCTTCAACAGATGTTCTTATGGATGACAACCTCACCGCCTTCAAATTTGTGTTCAAGTGACACTGTCTCAGTCCTTCCCTGACTACTCTATTTCATTTTACAACACTGTATTGCAAATCTTACTGCTTTCCTCTATCCCATTAACAATCTCCCTTTCCCTGACCTATTATTTTAAATGGCACATAGCATCGTCTAACACATTATACTTACTTATTATTACACCTATTATTTCTTATCTGTTTTTCCTGACTGGAATGTAAACTCTGATGTGTTTAATGATGCACCCTAGGTCTAGAAGCATGCCTGGCACATAGAAGGCACTCAGTACATGTGTACTGAATGGATGAGCTAATTGCCCTGACTATATGCTCCATTGCTCATCTTCCACATGTCCACTGGGTGAATATTTCTAAACTACCAATCTGATCACATGACCCACATGCTTGGTATTACATGCCTCCTTACATCACCCTGCACTCACCCAAATCAAGCCGATGAAGTTCCTCAGATATGCACTATTAGCACATGTCTCCATGTATTTGATCATATCATTTCCTCTGTCTGGAATGCCATCTCCCATTTTGTCTCCATAGTGGAGTAAATTTCAGTCAGGCTTAAGCATTTTTACCTCTTTTTCGAAGGTTTGCCATGTCATCTGGAGATGATTGATTCACATTTGTACCACGACTGAATCCAGTGCATTATGTTATTAAAGCCTTTATTTTGCTTCTTTACATGTCTGTGTGCCCCTGTTAAATTATATTTCTTTAAGGGCAGTAATCATGCCATGTGCAACTTTCTATCCTTGGGATCTGGTACAGTGCCCATTACTTGGGTGCTTATTAAATATTTCCTGAGTAAATGAGTATTAAAGATTAAAGAAGCAATTATGAGGGATAGACTTTGGAAGGCTGCATGCCTCCAGAGTTGAAGTAGTAATGGGGGTGCCGAGTGTGACAGAGAGGGAAACTCCTTGTCTTCATGGTTTTTATTTATACCTTTAAGCTATTAAGTTACATTTTTCACAGGGGAGGCAGTGCTATTCACCTGGAATGACTCAACTGCTTTATATTTTTTAGGGCACCTCCAGTCATGAAAAATCTCACCATCATTACTGAGTTTGTTCTCATGGGATTTTCCAGAAATCCCCAGATCCTGAACCTGCTTTTTGCATTGTTCCTGGTGATATACCTCCTGACCCTGATGGGGAACCTGGTGATGATCCTCGTGATCAGAACTGATTCTCACCTTAAGACACCCATGTACTTCTTCCTAGGTCACCTGTCATTTCTGGATCTCTCCCTTTCTTCAATAACCATGCCCAAGATGCTGGAGAACTTGTTAACTCAAAAGAAAACTATCTCTATCTCTGTGTGGGGCTGCATGGCCCCGAGTTTCTTTCTCGTACTCTCTGGGAGCACAGAGGCCTCCCTGCTCTCTGGCATGGCCTACGACCACTATGCTGCCGTCTGCCACCCTCTGCTATACAGTGTGATTGTGAACAGGCCTCTGTATGTTGGGATGGTAACTGCAGCTTGGGCAGAGGGGTTCCTAAACTCACTGCCAAACAGTCTTTTCACTTACAACTCAGCTTCTGTGACGCCTGTGTCATCCCTCACTTCTGCTGTGAGCTGCCTTCACTCTTCCCGCTGTCTTGCACTGATCCTACTGCCAATGAGGCCCTTCCTGGGCCATGTGCATTGTTAGGATTTGGACATTTCCCCTGATTCTTTTCTCTTATTCTAGAATAAGCTCTGCCATCATAAGCATCCCTTCTGCTGGGAGTCAAGGGAAAGCCTTCTCTACATGCCCCTCCCAACTCACTGGGGTGCTTTCGTTCTATGGGACAGCCTTATTTAGGTACATGACCCCTCTCTCGGACTCCATGTTGGAGCAAGTGGTCTCCATTCAGTACAGTATGATCATGTCCTTGTTAAACCCCCTCATCTACAGCCTCAAGAATCAGGAGGTGAAGATAGCCCTGCATAGCGTGTTGAAGCAATAAATGTGCCCCTCTGTATGTGGGGGATTCATGTTATATTTGGTGTGAAGGCAATGAAAAAGCATAGTCAGGGACTGTAGAGCATTAATGGCTAATTTGGTTACTTTAGAAATTTGCCATTTGATGAATATAACCTCTTGGGTGTGGGTAATAGAGCTCTAAGTGTGTGATTGCTTATTTTATTGTATTTGATAGGAAAATAAAGTGAAGGCTGAGAAATAAGCACTGTGATGGAATAATGTAGACAAGAGTCCAAATCTGTTTGCCTTGTTTTCAAAGTATTAATAGTATGACATTCTAAGCATTAAAAAAGAAAAAAAAAAAAAAAGATGGGAGGGTGCAAGGCATTTCAGAGCGAGAGAAAACTAGCTACTGATTGAAGATTGTACTGAATGAGAATTGCTTCATCCACCTTACCTGGGGGAACCAAAAAAAATTGATGTGCCTGGTTTGAGTTACGAACTTTCAAGTTGCTAGAAAGCAAAAACACAAATTAGGACAGGAATCCGCCCTAATCCAATCAAAGGGAAAATAACTGTTTCAGGTGTGCTGGTGGTAACATTTTGAGTATCTGGAATGCAATCTGACTGCCTGGCAACTAGACTAGAGATCTCCTTGGACATAACCTAGTGAATGTCTATGCTGTCCAAAACAACGTTTTCATTCAACCCTGAGAACATCAAGTCAGTGGATTCACTTGGTGTCTGACAGTCCCAATCAGCCAAACCCTCCTGAACTCACTGTCCATTGTTTCTTTGACACATATTCAGGCAAATAAATTAATTTCTTGTCACAAAAGATTCATGGGTGAGGAGACAGTAAGCTCACAACCCAGTGGATGGACTGACTTGTGTGACTCCTTAAATGAAATACTTAACATGCATCACTGTATTTACCCTCATAAGCATTAAACAAGATTTTCCCCCCCTTTGGCATTTTCTTAATTTCTTAAAATTGAAAAAATATTGTTGGTTTGTTTTTTATTTTTACCATGAATTTTTTGTTTGTTTTTGCTTTTTCTTTATTTTTTTAAAATGAAAATGTATTTATTTTAATTGGAGGCTAATAGGTTTTGCCATACATCAACATGAATCTGCCACGGGTGTACACGTGTTCCCCATTCTGAACCCCCCTCCTGCCTCCCTCCCCGTACCATCCCTCTGGATCATTCCAGTGCACCAGCCCCAAGCATCCAGTATCCTGCATTGAACCTAGACTGGTGATTTGTTTCTTATATGATATTATACTTGTTTCATGCCATTCTCCCAAATCATCCCACCCTCTCCTTCTCCCACAGAGTCCAAAAGTCTGTTCTTCATATCTGTGTCTCTTTTGCTGTCTCACATACAGATTCATCATTACCATCTTTCTAAATTCCATATATATGTGTCAGTATACTGTATTGGTGTTTTTCCTTCTGGCTTACTTCACTCTGTATAATAGGCTCCAGTTTCATCCATCTCATTAGAACTGATTCAAATGTATTCTTTTTAATGGCTGAGTAATANCTTTCTAAATTCCATATATATGTGTTAGTATACTGTATTGGTGTTTTTCTTTCTGGCTTACTTCACTCTGTATAATTGGTTCCAGTTTCATCCATCTTATTAGAACTGATTCAAATGTATTCTTTTTAATGGCTGAGTAATACTCCATTGTGTATATGTACCACAGCTTTCTTATCCATTCATCTGCTGATGGACAAGGTTGTTTCCATGTCCTGGCTATTATAAACAGTGCTGGGATGAACACTGGGGTACACGTGTCTCTTTCAATTCTGGTTTCCTCAGTGTGTATGCCCAGCAGTGGGATTGCTGGGTCATAAGGCAGTTCTATTTCCATTTTTTTAAGGAATCTCCACACTGTTCTCCATAGTGGTTGTACTAGTTTGCATTCCCACCAACAGTGTAAGAGGGTTCCCTTTTCTCCACACCCTCTCCAGCATTTATTGCTTGTAGACTTTTGGATTGCAGCCATTCTGACTGGTGTGAAGTAATACCTCATTGTGGCTTTGATTTGAACTTTTAATCTTAAATATATAATAAATTCTACAAAATTAGTAGGGGAGCGTGTAGTGAGTAAATAAGAAAAATACTTTTAAAGATATAAATATTTTAAAAACCATATTTTCAGGAAAAATTAATTTTGAAGTATACTTCTAAAATATAATGGTTATATATCCATAGTAATTACCTTTTGGGTCAGTTCTATGAATTGACATCATCAGATTTTGTCAAGAAAAAGGGGTTTTTGTACAGAGTACAGCCAGTTCTGCACCTCATGTAGAACATACAGTTATCTCCTAAGTGGTCTAATTTCAAGATAGTTAGGAGGTAGAATTAACACAACTTACTGACTCTTCAAATAATGGAAGAGTTAGTAATAACATCATTGTGCCCCACCCCTCATATATTCTCTCTTTTTTTGTACTTATTTTCTTTTAAAAATATATATATAAATTTATTTATTTTAATTGGAGGTTAATTACTTGACAATATTGTATTGGTTTTGCCATACATCAACATGAATCCCCCAAATGGGGCTATTTAGATATAGGTGATGGATATAATGAGAAGGGTATCCTTCCCCAGACCAAACCCTAGTAAAGGATATGCAGTCACTTAAATGGACATCAACAGTATAGCATCTGCTTCTTGCAACCACTCCCTTCCTCGTTTGCATCTTTGAGAGATGGGTTCAAGGACTGACTAATCTATCAGTCTCCCCTCCCTTAGGAGACTGAAGCAGTCATTGGCACAAGCTTCCAGATGTGCTTGCTACCTACTTCTTTATTTTCACTTCTTACTACAGACTCTCATGCAGTAAAATCTCTGGGGGGCTGCCCTACCAGCCTCCCATATATACATTATGAATCGTGTTAGTTAAAAAAAGTTTTATGCTCAAACTCTCATCCCTTATCTTGTCACTCTCATTCCCTCTCCTGTCCTTTTGCTATAAGTATGATCTTGATTTATATTACCAATTTGCTTGCATAAATATTTGTACTAATTTATAGTCCAGCCAGCAATATATTAGAGGGTTTAGCAATGTATATCTGCCAGACTTGACAATCATTTAGAAATCATTTTAATACTTACCAATTTGATAGGTATAAGATGCTAGTTCTTTCTTGTGTTTGCATTTATTTTTCATCACAAATAATATTCAACATTTCTCCAACATTAAACATCAGTATTTCCTCTTTTGTTATTAGCATGCCATTTTCCTAGTTTTTTACTGCATTCACAGTATTACTTTTATTTGAATGATGTGTTTAAATAAGAAGAATGTTAATTTTTGCAATAACTCACTTCAAACCCTTTCAGAGTATATTGTTTTACTGTTATGTTTTTATTTTTAACTGTGTTATATAGTCAAATAACTTTCCTTTTGTGTAATTTTCTCTGCTTTTAAGGTTAAGAAGTTCTTACCATCAGTGTACTGAATTTTTCTTTTAGTTTTCTTGTGTGCTTTTTTACATTTCATTTAAGTCATGTAGAATTTCTCTTGTCCCTTCCAAGTAAGCATATTATAAGAGTCTGACCCTCGTTTGGCTCAGGGAGATAGGGCCACATACAAAAATAAATGAGGAACAAAGAAGAGACATCCAAGGTAAACCAATGTCAAGAACCTATATGTATGATTTCTCAATGGCAAGTTTGCAACTAGAGTTAGGAAGAGGTTGTATAAATAAGATCTGAAGCATAACTTCTGAGCTATTCCCCTGATTTATGTAAGAATAGGGAGGAAATTCGGGGAAGGCAATGGCACCCCACCCCAGTACTCTTGCCTGGAAAATCCAATGGACAGAGTAGCCTGGTGGGCTGCAGTCCATGGGGTCGCTAACAGTCGGACAGACTGAGCGACTTCACCTTCACTTTTCTCTTTCATGCATTGGAGAAGGAAATGGCAACCCACTCCAGTATTCTTGCCTGGAGAATCCCAGGGATGGGGGAGCCTGGTGGGCTGCCGTCTATGGGGTCACACAGAGTCGGACACGACTGAAGTGACTTAGCAGCAGCAGCAGCAGGGAGGAAATTGCGAAGGATATTCTCATTTACTCCTAGGTCTTAAATTACCACCTATGATCTTAAGATTCCCCCAAACTATAATTTGATTCACAACTTGACACCTGAGAAACAGACTCATCTGCCCAATACCAATAGCTAATGCAACCTAAATTTTCCCAACATATCTTCTCAATTCTATTTGCTCTCTTGTTGTGTCTCGGTCACTCAGTCATGTCTAACTCTTTGCAACCCCATGGACTGCAGCACACCAGCCTTCCCCATCCTTCACCAGCTCCCGGAGCTTGCTCAAACTTGTGTCCATCGAGTCAGTGATGCCATCCAACTGTCTCATCCTCTGTCAACCCCTTCTCCTCCTGCCTTCAATCTTTCCCAGCATCAGGGTCTTTTCTAATTAGTCAGATCTTCACATCAGGTGGCCAAAGTACTGGAGCTTCAGCTTCAACATCAGTCCTTCCAATGACTATCCAGGACTGATTTCCTTTTGGATTAACTGGTTGGATCTCCTTGCAGTCTAAGAGACTCTCAAGAGTCTTCTCCAACACCACAGTTCAAAAGCATCAGTTCTTCCACACTCAACTTTCTTTATAGTCCAACTCTCACATCCAAACATGACTACTGGAAAAATCATAGTTTTCACTAGACGGACCTTTATCAACAAAGTAATGTCTCTGCTTTTGAATAAGCTGTCTAGGTTGGTCATAGCTTTTCTTCAAAGGAGCAAGTGTCTTAATTTCATGGCTGCAGTCACCATCTGCAGTGATTTTGGAGCCCAAGAAAATAAAGTCTCCTTAATGTGAGTAAAGTTCTCTAAAATGTATATATATATGAATTTAAAATATATGTTTTATGTACTTCTCTCTAAAGCTGATATCACACTTATTGCGATAACACTAAGAACATTTCCCTGAAACAGGAAAAGGAGCTCTTTATAGCCACTATTATGAAAACACATAGAATATTAAATATTCATGGAATACTCCAGGAGACATTAAGAGAATGCAATTTGACAAGAAATTAAGAATAAAAACTTGAAAGAAGAGGATAATTTTAGGGTTTTGCAAAGGATGTGATTGTTTACCTTGAAAATCTGGGAGATTTATACAGAAAACTGTTAAGAGAATGATAAGAGAATTTGCAAAGTAACTAGATATAAAATTAATAAACAGAAATCAATATCCTTGCTTATCTCTAAACAACTAATTAGAAAACATAATGGAAGAAATTAACATCACAGTAGGAACAAAAAAAGATAAAACACCCAGGAATAAATTTAAAGTGTTCAAAACTATTGGAAGAAAAGTTTTAAGATTCTATCAAGGGACTCAAAGAAGATTAAAACAAATGAACAAACATATATTATTGAGTGGTAGAACTCAGTATAGTGAAGATCTAATAACTCTCTTAAAAGCTTAGGAATGGAGCATGGTGTCACTAAAAATAGAAACAAGCTTTTTTTAGAATTAAATTATTTGTTTCTAGAATTCAAAGGAAAAGTTAAGAAAAGAAAAACAAGAATAGAAAACTGTGTAATAAAGGGAAAAGTTCTCCAGAATATAAAAATGAAAGGATCCAATAATTCTAATTGTGTAGCACTAATGAATGAATATGGAGAAGGCAATAGCACTCCACTCCAATACTCTTGCCTGGAAAATCCCATGGACGGAGGAGCCTGGTGGGCTGCAGTCCATGGGGTCGCTAAGAATCAGACACGACTGAGCATCTTCACTTTCACTTTTCACTTTCATGCATTGGAGAAGGAAATGGCAACCCACTCCAGTGTTCTTGCCTGGAGAATCCCAGGGATGGGGGAGCCTGGTGGGCTGCCGTTTATGGGGTTGCACGGAGTCGGACACGATTGAAGCCACGCAGCAGCAGCAGCAGCAGTGAATGAATATATTGAATAGATAGCCCATAAACATACCCAAAGATATATGGACAATTTAGAATATTGCGAAGATGCTAATTCAGATCAATAGGTTAAAGATGGATTATTCATTATATGATATAGAATAACTGGTAGCTTTCTGTTAAAAATGAACCTGGATTCCTGTCTTACACCCAAATAAATTCCACATGAATAAAAGACAAATAATGAAACTATAAAAATGTGGAAGAATTTTAATTTAAAAAATTTTAATTGAAATATAGTTGACTTACAGTGTTGTTAGTTTCTGATGTATAACAAAGTGATTCAGTTATATATATATGTGTGTGTGTGTGTGTGTGTGTGTGTGTGTGTGTTAATTGCTCAGTCGTATCCAGTTCTTTGCAACTCTATGGATTGTAGCCCACCAGGCTCCTCTGTCCATAGAATTCTCCAGGCAGGAATACTGGAGTAGCTTGCCATTTCCTTCTCCAGAGGATCTTCCTGACCCAGGGACTGAACCTGGGTCTCCCACACTGAAGGCAGATTCTGTACTGTCCGAGCCACCAGGGGTGAGAATATATGTGTGTGTGTCAAGGCTGTGGTCTTCCTGGTGGTCATGAGTGGTTGTGAGAGCTGGTCTGTAAAGAAGGCAGAACACCAAAGAGTTGATGCCTTTGAACTGTGGTGCTGGAGAAGACTCCTCAGCAAGGATATCAAAACAGTCGATATTAAGGGAAATCAACCCTGAATACTCATTGGAAGGATTGATGCTGAAGCTAAAGCTTCAGTATTTTGGTCATCTGATGCAAACAGCTGACTCACTGGAAAAGTCCCTGATGCTGGAAAAGATTGAGGGTAGAAAGAGAAGAGGGCATCAGAGAATGAGATAGCTGGATGGCATCACTGATGCAATGAACATGAACTTGGGCAAACTCCAGGAGATGGTGAGGGACAGGGAGGCCTGATGTGCTGTAGTCCTTGGGGTCACAAAGAGTTGGATATGATTGGGTGACTGAACAAAAACAGTATACTTCAGTCACTCAGTCATGTCTGACTCTCTGCAACCCCATGAATCGCAGCACACCAGGCCTCCCTGTCCATCACCAACTCCCAGAGTTCACTCAGACTCACGTCCATCGAGTCCGTGATGCCATCCAGCCATCTCATCCTCGGTCGTCCCCTTCTCCTCCTGCCCCCAATCCCTCCCAGCATCACAGTCTTTTCCAGTGAGTCAACTCTTCGCATGAGGTGGCCAAAGTACTAGAGTTTCAGCTTTAGCATCATTCCTTCCAAAGAAATCCGAGGACTGATTTCCTTCAGAATGGACTGGTTGGATCTCCTTGCAGTCCAAGGGACTCTCAAGAGTCTTCTCCAACACCACAGTTCAAAAACATCAATTCTTCGGTGCTCAGCCTTCTTCACAGTCCAACCCTCACATCCATACATGATCACAGGAAAAACCATAGCCTTGACTAGACGGACCTTAGTTGGCAAAGTAATGTCTCTGCTTTTGAATATACTATCTAGGTTGGTCATAATTTTTCTTCCAAGGAGTAAGTGTCTTTTAATTTCATGGGT
>SJYX01014046.1:253297-306410 GCA_006410675.1 Oreotragus oreotragus
TGTCATCTGCATATCTGAGGTTATTGATATTTCTCCTGGCAATCTTGATTCCACCTTGTGTTTCTTCCAGTCCAGCATTTCTCATGATGTACTCCGCATAGAAGTTAAATAAGCAGGGTGACAATAAACAGCCTTGACGGACTCCTTTTCCTATTTGAAACCAGTCTGTTGTTCCATGTCCAGTTCTAACTGTTGCTTCCTGACCTGTATACAGATTTCTCAATATATATATATTTGTCACCCATAACATATATATATATACACATATATATATATTCCCTGTGCTATACAATAGCATTTTGTTGCTTATCCATTCTATGTATTGAATCTGCCAGTACAAAACTCCCAATCGAAGTGTCCCCCATGGCCCTTCCCCTTGGCAACCACAGGTTTGCTTTCTGTGTCTGTGAGTCTGTTTCTGTTTTCTAGATAAATTAATTTGTGTCATATTTCAGATTCCACATAGAAGTGATATTATATAATGTCTTTGTCTTTCTCTTACTGATTATTAATACTTCACTCAGTGTGATACATCCATGGTAGCTACAAATGGCATTATTTTTGTGGCTGAGTAATATTCCATTATATCTATCTATCTATCTATATATATATATATATAAAATACACAGACACCATATCTTCTTTATCCATTTATCTGTCAATGGACATTTAGAGAATTAATCTTACAAATATCCTCACAAGCATGCAAAGAAAATTATAAACATAACCATCAAAACATTTCTCTATACAGACAGGGAACTCTGTTTTTTCATTAATGTCTTCCCAAGCACCTAGAAGCACTTTGGCTATAATAGATGCTCAATGGATACTTAGAGAATGAATGAATTGATGTTGACTATTGCCATCTGTAAAGTACATGTTAAATGAGTTGTTGTATTTTCATATGACGATGACTAGACAGCCATTTAAAACTGAGGCAGCTCTGAGGAATTCCTTGGCAGTCCAGTGGTTAAGATTCTGTGTTTTCACTGCGGGGACATGGGTTCAGTCCCTGGTCAGGGAACTAAGATCTCATAAACTACATGGCCAAGAAGAAAAAGAAGAAAAAATGAGGCAGCTTTGTATATACCAATATCGAGTGATCTTCAAAATAAATAATAAATAATATTGAAAAGTAAGTTGCAAAATGGGGTGTAGACTCTGCTATATTTTTTATGAACATCTTACATATATACGTGAGGCTATGACCAACCTAGACAGCATATTCAAAATCAGAGACATTACCCTGCCAACAAAGGTCCGTCTAGTCAAGGCTATGGTTTCCAGTAGTCATGTATGGATGTGAGAGTTGGACTGTGAAGAAAGCTGAGCGCCAAAGAATTGATGCTTTTGAACTGTGGTGTTGGAGAAGACTCTTGAGAGTCCCTTGGACTGCAAGGAGATCCAGCCAGTTCATCCTAAAGGAGATCAGTCCTGGGTGTTCATTGGAAGGAATGATGCTAAAGCTGAAACTCCAGTACTCTGGCCACTTCATGCAAAGAGTTGACTCATTGGAAAAGACTGTGATGCTGGGAGGGATTGGGGGCAGGAGGAGAAGGGGACGACAGAGGATGAGATGGCTGGATGGCATCACTGACTTGATGCACATGAGTTTGGGTGAACTCCGGGAGTTGGTGATGGACAAGGAGGCCTGGTGTGCTGCAATTGATGGGGTCTCAAAGAGTCGGACATGACTGAGTGACTGAACTGAACTGATACTCATAGACTTGGAGAAGGCAATGGCACCCCACTCCAGTACTCTTGCCTGGAAAATCCCATGGACGGAAGAGCCTGGTAGGCTGCAGTCCGTGGGATCATGAAGAGTCGGACACGACTAAGCGACTTCACTTTCACTTTTCACTTTCATGCACTGGAGAAGAAAATGGCAACCCACTCCAGTGTTCTTGCCTGGAGAATCCCAGGGATGAGGGGAGCCTGGTGGGCTGCTGTCTATGGGGTCACAAGGAGTCGGACATGACTGAAGTGGCTTAGCAGCAGCAGCAGCATACTCATAGACTATCTCTTAAAGTTCATTTAAGTAAAATGGTAAATAGTCCTTGCATCTAAGAAAGTGATAACTAAGTAATTGGGGAATAGGAATTGGAGAAAACTTACTCTATATACTATGGACATGTATTAAAATACATTTTTAACTATGGGAAAGCTAAAAATATTTTCTCAGGGAATATATTACCCATGATTTCTTACTCAAAGAATTTCTTTACTAAAGAATATTTCTATAAGATATAAAGTTATACCAGAGGGAAGGACTGGAACTTAAGAAAAAAATTGTACACATTTATTAATCATCAAAATAGCTATCTCCAGTGTTTTACAGTGTATTAAATTTTAAGAAACTATAACAAAGCAGATGAGATAGATTATTAGGTGAACACTTAAAATGTGATAGGATGATTTTCCCCTTGTTCAGGAGCAGGATCCTCTGTCTCTCTGCAGTAGTTGTTTTACTGGTGTGTATGTTCTCAGACTCAATATCTGGAACACCCAATGGTTCTATGAAGACTCAGTGTAAATTTTCTTGAGCTCCTAAGTGTGGCATACAGTAAAGGTAAGAGAATTTTTTTCTTTAAAGTGCCAGATAGCAAAGGTTTTAGGTTTAGTAGGTCGTATGAACAGTCTCTGTTGTAACTACTCAACTCTGCCATGTATGAAAGCATCCACAGATTGTACGTGGGTTAGCATAGCTGTGTTCTAATAAAACTTTGTTTTCTTAAAAACAGGCAGGCAAGCTACACTTGGCCTGCAAACCATAATTTATCAACCCCTTGCTTATATAAGATCCTTCTTAAATCTTCTATAAACTCCAATTGCCGTCACTTCCCTTTATGTCCTTGCACTTTTACTCAATAGTGCTAAAAAGAATATAGCCATAGTTTTGTGGAAAAGGCGGTATCTTGTTGTTCCATTGCTAAGTTGCATACAACTCTTTGCAACCCCATGGACTGCAGCACACCTGCCCTTCATTATGTCCCGGAGCCTGCGCAAACTCATGTCCATTAAGTCGGTGATGCCATCCAACTATCTCATCCTCTGCCATCCCTTTCTCCTCCTGCCTTCAGTCTTTCCCAGCATCAGGGTCTTTTCCAATGGCTCTTCTCATCAGGTGGCCAAAATATGAGCTTCAGCTTCAGCATCAGTCCTTCCAATGAATATTCAGGATTGATTTCCTTTAGGATTAATGGGTTTGATCTCTTTGCTGTCCAATGGACTCTCAAGAGTCTTCTGCAACACCACAATTCAAAAGCATCAATTCTTCAGCACTCAGCCTTCCTTATGGTCCAACTCTCACATCCATATATGACTAGGGAAAAACTATAGCTTTGACTATCCAGACCTTTGTTGGCAAAATGTTGTCTCCGCTTTTTAACACATTATCTAGGTTTGTCAAAGCTTTCTTCCAAGGAGCAAGCATCTTTTAATTTCATGGCTGTAGTCACTGTCTGTAGTGATTTTGGAGCCCAAGAAAATAAAATCTGCCAGTGTTTCCAAAAAAATGCAAAGGGTGGTATACATATTAATATGTAAGTAAACACTAAAGCTACATGTAATGCTGCTAAGCCTGATGTTTGGTCAATGCGAATTGATTATTTATACCTTTATGTTACTTATATAAAATATAAACACTTCTAATCATCTATTTACAGTTCTTGTCCTACATCCTATGCAGAAGTAAAGTCTATCACTAAGAGAAAGCACCAGTCCTCCTGAGCTGGTCCTATTGAGGAAGAATCCCAGACTCCTTCCAAAGATATACTTATATAGGGACTGTTTTCCTGATGGCTCAAGAAGAGTAATAACTTCCTCTTCCCAGCTTTTTCTTAGCTATGTAGAGTCCAGAGTCCAATCATGCAGAATATGAGGACTGAAATGGGAGTTTATTGCATCACAGTATCAGGAGGAAAATCAATACTGGTTTTAGAAGCCACTAGAAACAGAAAGGGAAAGGAATGGTGGGTGCAGAAGCCAGCATGTTGAGGGATAAGAAGTAAAAAAAGCTTGGGAGGTAGTATAGTTAAGTCAGACTTTCAGAAGTGGCTGTGAGACAAGTAGAGTAAGGCAATGTAGAATCTGTAGGTGCCGTGAAACATGGCGTCAGTTAGATATTTTTAAATATGGGAACTATTTTAATATATTTATATTCTTGGTACAAATGAGTAAAAGAAGGAAACTGATGATTAAAAACAGGCAATTAGTATACCTGAAGGAGAAGGACCCAGAGGCTCAGAAGGGGATCAGAGTTAAAGTCCAAGTAAATGTGTTAGTCTTGGATTAAAAACATTACCTCTACCATTAAATCTAAAGAAGGGACAAAGAAATACATTTCTAAGTGGGGACTCAAGAAAATTAAAGAGGTCCTGCCTTATGGCTCTAATTTCTCTTTAGAAATTAGAAATTTCTCTTTATAACTTTCTCTTTAGGTCCATGTGATAAATGCGTGCAGAAAAAATATAGCATACCTCAAGTGCATAGATTTTGGAGTAACTCCAAAGGGAAAGGGAATGTTAGACTTTATAGAGAGAGTATGGGGGTGACGCATGTGTGCACACACATGAACATTAATGCCTCACTGTGCACACACTTATATGTCTGAGGTTTAGAAACCCTAGATTGAGCTTTATTTGTCAGAGTTTGCATTGTTCTTTGTGCTATTCCTGGAAATTTTTCTGCACCCCCACTTCCAAATCAGGCCCCAAGTGACTCTGACTACTGCAGCCTCCCCCGCTCCCCCACCATGAGCAGTGAGCAATCCCAGGCTCCCCGGGCTCCTTACTCACGCTCCTCTCCCAGAGCTATAGCTTGGCAAAGAGATCAAAGAGATGGCCAAAGAGAAGAGCACTGAAGGAATATAAGACTCCTACAGACTGGCCAGGAGCTCTTCTCAGTACTGAGGTAGGTGACCTCAGGAAAACTGACAAGAATTAATGACTGTTAGCAAGGCCCAGAAAGTCCCAGTGCAGAGAATGCTGGCCCTTTAGGCTTTAGCTAGAATTGACCATAGGAGTTTGATGCTAGAAACTGTCAGGAAATAAAACTGACTTTTCCCAAGGTTTAGCTGGAGACCTAATTCTGTGGGCCCAGCTATGGGGGCATAGGCAATTTGCCTCAAAGAACCCCAAACAGGAGCCAGATTTAGAACAGTCCAGCTCAGTAAAAGGGGCAAAGAAGGGAACTTTCATCAGTTTGAACAACTCAGAAGAATCCTACTCTAACCCAAATTCCTCATGGCAATGAAAAAGAAATGGAAATAGTCATAAGGAAAATATCATGGCCAAAGAAATAAGTAGACAAAGTTTTTTCCCTGAGATGTTGATCTACGATGCACTTCTGTCCATCTGGGATCCCTCTGTCTCTTCCCTTCATGTCGCTTGACCCTGACGAAAAAGCAGGTCATCTTTTGACATGGGGGAGCTGGCAGGAGGCATCCTGATGGAGGACTGGAGGATCATTCCTTCCAACGTGCACCATGGCAGGAGTACTGGATGTAGAAGGAGGCCTCCCACTCCCTCTTGTGTAACTTTCACTAAGAGTTCTAAGGTCTTCTGGTTTCAGGGAGAGCAAGAGATCATGAATTGTATTGAATCGTATTGAGTAAATCTGCAGAGAAGACAGGCCGATAGTGCAGTCTCTTAGAAAGTGTCAGAGGTGGAACAGTCCCTTAATTAACACTTTTGCTGTGATTGTCAGAATTGGGAATGAAAACAGTTTTCTTCATCTGAAATGCTGATGCCAGTGTCTACAAATAGTCCCAAAGGATACTGGGGAATCTTCATGTGCTTAGGGCTAGAAAGGCATAACCTGCACCTTCTTATTTTCTTCCTTTCTCTCTTTTCGGTAGTCATTTTCTATCAAAGTTCCTCTTCCTCCTTAGAACAGTTAGTTTCTCCATTGTTCTTCACCCTGGAATTCCTCCCAGTGATCCTGGTCAGCTCACTCTTTTCCTTCCCACCAAGCTGTCTGAACCTCCCACAGGAAAGTATGATCCTGGTGGCCAGAAAAAATGAGTCTATTCTAAGGGATCTCATGATTGGTGGGGCTTCTTTATCTCCTTACTTAATAAATCAATCTTCTTAAAATTAAGCGAAATGTTTTAGGAGCAAGTACATGGTTTGGGTGCATCATCAAAGGAGAAAGGGAAGAAAGTCTATTGTTAACTGAGGGATTTGACTGGGGTGTTTGTGGAGAAAAGGAAGCTGGAGGTTTGAGGAAGATAATGCTAAAAAGAGTCTTGACGACCAGTTCTAATCATACCAAAGAGAAATTTCTTAGTTTTGTAGCTATTATTGATATGTTCCTTTGTTGCCACATAGACTTTATGATTTTAATTTTATTGTCTACATTATCTAGTTGGTATTTAGATATTCCAAAATATGAAAATATTGTAACATTTCCATTTTTATTGAACATATAACAGTGCAGTGTGCATCATTATAAAAGTCACATTTTAGCCTTTTGAGTTATAGTTTTAGCATGAATCCAAGGACTTATAAGACTCTGACTCAAAGTGTGCAATTTGCAGTGTGTTCAGCAATGGGTTCAGCAATGGGCTTCTCTTGTGACTCACCTCATAAGAATCTGCCTGCAATGTGGGTGACGTAGGTTTGATTCCTGGGTTGGGAAGATCCCCTGGAGAAGGGAAAAGCTACCCACTCCAGTATTCTGGCCTGGNCTTATAAGACTCTGACTCAAAGTGTGCAATTTGCAGTGTGTTCAGCAATGGGTTCAGCAATGGGCTTCTCTTGTGACTCACCTCATAAGAATCTGCCTGCAATGTGGGTGACGTAGGTTTGATTCCTGGGTTGGGAAGATCCCCTGGAGAAGGGAAAAGCTACCCACTCCAGTATTCTGGCCTGGAGAATTCCATGGACTGTATAGTCCAAGGGGTTACAAAGAGTCAGAAACAACTGAGTAACTTTCACTTTCACTTTCTTCAGCAATGTATAGATATCACTGTCACCAGAGTCTTCCTAGGACGATTTGTACACTTTTTGGAAAAATCATAAAATTGGATTCATGTTTTTTATTTTACTTAAAAAAATAAGTTAAACGTTTTCACAAATGTTTCTTTTCTCTTGAATTTCCTCTAACATAACTTTTCGGTTTGTGTCATCAGAACCAAGCTTTATAAGAGCCAGGGTAGAATGAACTGAGCAGGAAGAAAGTCTGCGGGTGTTAAAGACTAGTTCTGACAAGACTGCTGGGGAGGAGCTATAATATTCCAGTTCAGGTCCCAGCGATAACTGGAACAACAACTGAACAAGAGGAGGGCTCCAGTGAAACATGTGAACGCTATTAACAAAGTCCTGGCCTAGACATTTTTGCATCAGTAAAAGACAATAACAACAGCAGCAAAGTGAAAGGAAAGAAATTAAATACTAAAGAAGTATGCAGTTATCAGGTTGTGACTAAAACCAAGGTTGACTAAGTTGATGTCAACCATGTTCCATTTTGTTGATGTGAAAATTTACCTTCAGAAGGGTTAAGTATCTTGCTCAAGTTCACATACAAAGCTTTCACTTTTCAGGTCTAGCTTTTGTTTTTAATTTTAGGGAAAGTGCTATGTTTAAGATACAGATAATTTAAATGACTCAAAATATATGTTGTCCATCTGCTGGGTGTGATGTGGTAGAGAGAGCACTGGATTAAGGGCAGAGCATTCAGTTTAATTCCTGACTGTTCTGCTAATGAGCTATGTGATATGGAAGATGTCATCTCACCTCTGTGCGCCTCCGTCTTCCCCGCTCTGAGATGCTGAGAGCCTAGTCTTACTGGCCTGAGAATGGAGCAAGGCATTGAGGCATAAACACTTCCCACAGATAATTTTCCAGCTTTGCTAGTATGTCTTTGGAGATATAGGGTACTCTTGAATTGCTCCTGGAATGTTTGGAAAGCCTCTTGCAACCTCCAGTAGCATCATACAAGTCCCTTTTCTAGTAGCAAAATTTCCTGTTCAAATCCCTTTTCTACATCTTCATCTAATACCCAGAATGTCTGTGATAGAACAATGAGTTCTGTAGTTCTTGGCTTTAAGATGGATGTCTAAATATAAGAAGACTTGCAACTAAATATCTGTTCTCTGAAACAATTTCATTTGAAGTAGCCTGTTTATTCTCATAAGTATACTCTTAATAGTTAAATCATGTAATCTGATTTAGCACACAAAGATGTGTGTTATATTCACTGACAGAATTAATGAGACCTGTTGGGGAGAGTCAAGGAGGAGAAAACCCTTAAAGTCACTGTAATAATTTCTTAGGGCTGTTGTAACAAACTACTGGAAACCAGGTGGCTTAAAACAATAGAACTTATTGTCTCACAATTCTAGGGACTCTAAGACTGACATCAAGGTGTCAGCAGGGCCATGCCCATCCCAAAACTTGTGGGGAAGTATCCTTCCTTGTCTCTTCGTAGATTCTAGTTATGGCTGTCAACCCTTGGCTTCCTTGACTTGCAGGGGCCTCACTCCACGCTGCTCTGCTGTTACATGGCTGTCCCCACTCTGTGTGTATTATAAAGCTCTCTCATCTCCAATAAGCACATCAGTCATATTAGATTAAGAGCCCACCCTATTCCAGTGTTATCTCATCTTAATTGATTGCACCTTCAGTGACCCTATTTCCAAATAAGATTACACTGTGAGGTACAAGGGACTAAGACTTCAACATATTTTCTGGAGTTAGACACAATTCAGCTCATAACGGTCACAATTGGAATTATTCTTCTTTTCCTTTTCTATTGTTAAGCTGAAAGAAGTATTTCCTGAGAAGTTTTAGGGTGGAGGGATGATATTCTGATCACTAGAAATTACTCAGATTCTGTAATATAGTCGATTTCTTTCTAGGAATGACATTTACAAACAACCATGCACAACTTCACTTTCTTCACTGAGTTCACCCTCCTCGGGCTGTCTGCTGACCCCCACATCCAGGCTCTGCTCTTTGTGCTGTTCCTGGGGATTTACCTGCTGACATTAGTGGGGAACACAGCGATGATCTTGACCATCAAGGCTGATGCTCGGCTCCACACACCCATGTATTTCTTCCTCAGACACCTGTCTTTCCTGGATCTGGGTTTCTCCTCAGTCACTGTGCCCAAAATGCTACAGAACTTCTTGTCTCAGAAGAAAAGCATCTCTGTGTGGGGCTGCATCACCCAGAGTTTCTTCTTTCTCCTTTATGGGTGTGCTGAAGCCAGTCTTCTCTCTGCCATGGCCTACGACCGCGATGCTGCTATCTGCCACCCTCTGCTCTACACTGTGGTCATGAACAGGCCTCTCTGCACTGCACTGGTGTGTGCAGCATGGCTGGCGGGGCTTCTGAACTCTCTAGTGAATCATCTTTTCATCCACAAGTTACGTTTCTGGGGGTCTAACACCGTCTCCCATTTCTTCTGTGAACTACCGTCACTCTTCCCCCTGTCCTGTTCTGATTCCACTGCCAACGAGTTGCTTCTGTCAGGCTCCAGTGCATTGCTGGGACTTCTGACGCTTCCCTTGATCCTGTTCTCTTACTCCAGAATCATTTCTGCCATTCTGAACATCCATTCCTCTGAGGGCCAAGGCAAGGCCTTCTCCACCTGCTCTTCCCACCTCACTGTGGTGCTCCTGTTCTATGGGACAGCTCTATTCAGGTACATCAGCCCCGCCTCAGGCTCAGTGTTGGAACGAGTGGTCTCCATTCAATACAGTGCCATCACATCCTTGCTGAACCCTCTCATCTACAGCCTCAAGAACCAGGAGGTGAAGGGTGCTCTGCAAAGGATGCTGAGGAAGTGAACGTGATCCCCAGAGAAGGGATTCTCTGTGTGGTTTTAGTCAGAGAGTGGGGAGGAGGGATATTTAGAAACACCTGGAGAGTGAAAAAAGATATCAGAGGTCAATATAAATATATTTTAAAAGTTATATAGTGGTTCTCAAAGTGTCATCCACATACCAGCAGCATCAGCATGCACATCGTCTGCGAGCTTGCTAGAACGTCTCAGACCCAACCCTGATCTACTGAATCAGAAATTCTAGTCAACAGTCTGTTTTTTAATTGTGACCATGAGGCATGCTTGAGTTTGAGAAACAGTGTTTAGCCCAATGAATGTTCANTCTGCGAGCTTGCTAGAACGTCTCAGACCCAACCCTGATCTACTGAATCAGAAATTCTAGTCAACAGTCTGTTTTTTAATTGTGACCATGAGGCATGCTTGAGTTTGAGAAACAGTGTTTAGCCCAATGAATGTTCAAGAAAGCTCTCTTTGGAAAAAGGTGGGATACTGACATCAAGGTGAAGAATCCCACTTAAATGAGAAAGTTGGTAAAGCAATCAAGAAGAGAACTTTTGACTATGTGATCTTATGATCTATTTCCCTCTACAAAACTGTAGAAATGAAAAGTCCCTGCATTATTTTAGGGTGTTATAAGGAGGGGAAGAGCTAGACTCTCCACAAGGCAGATGCAGCCTGTTCCTTCCACCTCTACTGGGTAGCTGCCATTATAACAGATTCTTCAGTACAGCATGAGGCCAATGGACAGATGCTCCAGAGCAGCAACTAGCAAGCACTTCCTTTACCTCACCTGAGAGCAGCTGAGGGCATTCAACAGCCAGTTCACCAGATTAGAGGTCACGTGTTTGTCTCAGAGAGCAAGGGCAGCCTGAGGTTATGGTGGAAGCAGTGTTCCACATGAGACAGCCCTTCGTGTGTCAGCACTTTCACTGAGAAACTCTGCTTCCTGACCTGGTTGTCTGGGCTACACTATCAGGATCTCTGAGCACTGAGTTCTTTTTGCTTCTGTACTTTTGGCCACAAGACTACTTTTGTCTCATTCTTCCTGGAGGACTAGTGACCTCTCTCAGTCTTTAACTATAAACTATACACAGATGACACCACCCTTATGGCAGAAAGGGAAGAGGAACTAAAAAGCCTCTTGATGCAAGTGAAAGAGGAGAGTGAAAAAGTTGGCTTAAAGCTCAACATTCAGAAAACGAAGATCATGGCATCTGGTCCCATCACTTCATGGCAAATAGATGGGGAAACAGTGGAAACAGTGTCAGACTTTTCGTTGTTAGTGTATAGGAATGCAAGGAATTTCTGTGTATTCGTTTTGTATCCTATGACTTTAGCAAATTCACTGATTAGCCCTAGTAATTTTCTGATGGGCTTCCCTGATGGCACAGACAGTAAAGAATCTGCCAGCAATGCAGGAGATCCAGGTTCAATCCCTGGGTCAGGAGGATCCCCTGGAGAGGGAATGGCTACCCACTCTGGTATTCTTGTCTGCAGAATTCCACGGGTGTGATATTCTATCAACATAAATTATGAGATAGCACATTTAGGGTTTTCTATGTATAGTATGTCATCTGAAGACAGTGAGAGTTTCACTTCTTTTCATATCTGGAGCCCTTTTATTTTTTCCCTTCTCTGATCATCATGGCTAGGACTTCCAAACCTGTGTTGAATACTAGTGGTAAGAGTGAGCACACTTGTCTTGTTCCTGAGGAAATGCTTTCAGTTTTTCACCACTGAGAAGGATGTTTGCTGTGGATTTGTCATATATGGCCTTTATTATGTTGAAGTAGTTTCCTGCTGCTGCTGCTAAATCGCGTCAGTCGTGTCCAACTCTGTGCGACCCCATAGACGGCAGCCCCCCAGGCTCCACCGTCCCTGGGATTCTCCAGGCAAGAACTCTGGAGTGGGTTGCCATTTCCTTCTCCAGAAGTAGTTTCCTAGTATGCCCATTTTCTGAAGTTTTTATCATGAATGGGTGCTGAATTTTGTCAAAAGATTTTTCTGCATCGACTGAGATTTTTATCTTTTAATTTGTGGTATATCACATTGATTTGTGTATATGGAAGAATCCTTTCATCCCTTGTATAAACCCTACTTGATCATGGTGTGTGATCCTTTTAATGTGTTGCTGGATTCTGTTTGCTGGAATTTTGTTGAGGATTTTTGCACCTACGTTCATCAGTGATATTGGCCTATAATTTTTTCTTGTGATGTCTTTGTCTGGTTCGGCATCAAATTAATGATGGCTTTGTAGAATGAGTTTGGAAGTGTTCTTTCCTCTCCGATTTTTTGGAAGAGTTTGAGAAGGATAGGCATTAGCTTATCTCTAAATGTTTGATAGAATTCACCTGTGAAGCCATCTGGCCCTGGGCTTTTGTTTTCAGGGGAAATTTTTATCACAGTTTCTATTTCAGGGCTTGTGATTGGCCTGTTCATAATTTCTATTGCTTCCTGGTTCAGTCTTATAAGGTTGAACTTTTCCAATAATCTGTCCATTTCTTCCAGGTTGTCCATTTTATTGGCATATAGTTGCTCAAAATACTGTCTTATGATCTTCTGTGTTTCTAAGCTGTTGTAATCTCTCCTGTTTCATTTCTAATTGTGTTGATTTGAGTCTTCTTTTTCTCTCGATGAGTCTGGCTAATGATCTGTCAATGTTGTTTATCTTCTCAAAGAACCAGCTTTTCGTTTTATTGATCTTTGCTATTGTTTGCTTCATTTCTTTTTCATTTATTTCTGCTCTGATCTTTATGCTTTCTTTCTGTTTACTAACTTTGGAAGTTTTTATGGTTCTTGTTTCTCCAGTTGCTTTAGGGGTAGGGGTAGGTTGTCTATTTGATGCGTTTTTGTTTCTTCAGGTAGGATTGCATTTCTATAAGCTTCTCTCTTAGAACTGCTTTTGCTGTATCCCATAGATTTTGAGTTGCTGTGTTTTGTTCTTTGTCTCTAGGTATTTTTGACTTCCCCTTATATTTCTTCAATAAACTGTTATTTAGAAATGTATTGTTTAATCTCTGTGTATTTTTGTTTTTTACAGGTTTTTCCTGTAATTGATATCTAGTCTCATAGTGTTGTGGACAGAAAGGATGTTAATATGATTTTAATTTTCTTTAATTTACCAACCCTTGATTTGTGACCCAAGATGCAATCTATCCTGGAGAATGTTCCTTCTGCACTTGAGAAGTATAGTCTTCTGCATTTGGATGGAATGTCATGAAGATATCAATTAGGTCTATCTGGTCTAATGTGTCATTTGTGTTTCTTTATTCATTTATTAATTTTTTGTTTTGATGATCTGTCCATTGGTGTAAGTGCATTGTTAAAGTCCTCTACTATTATTGTGTTCCCGTGGATTTTCCCTTTTTTTCCACTCTTCTTTCAGGAGAATTATCTTATTCTTTTAATTGGGAGTGGTTCCTCTGCTTCTTCATTTTATTTATACTTCTCTGACTTGATGAATTTAGGAGAAACAGTTATCTACTGTTGTCTTGAAGGGGCTGTTATTTTAGGTGGGAGCATCTCTGTGTAGACTCCATGAGCCTAATATTTTTGGTGTGAGGGCTGCTTTTAGTATGGATGCCTGCCACATCTTTCCTCGATGTGTACTGGCTGTACACTAACCAGAGCCTGCACGGGATGTTAAACAGTGCTTCCTCTTTGATCTGTGGTTTTCACAACCCGGCCAGTGGCAGGGTCTGCTTCCCAGTTGGAATAGCAGCCCCCGGATCCATTTCTGAGAGCTGCAGTGTGAGGTAGAACTGACAGGAGCACGTCTACAGGGAGAAGAGGCATGGAGTATTCCACTGCAAGAGCTATTCACCAGGAAGTGCATTGTGAGCCTGTTGTGCAGGCTCACAAAGTACACTGTTGTGTTTGCTTCCCTCAGCCCTACCTCAACCACGGGAATGCAGGTAATAGGACTGGGTGTTCCTTAGGCACTGTATTCACAAAGCCACCAGCGCAGAGTCACCAATACAGATCTTTGGAAGTCAGGCATCAGGCCCACCTGCGGGAGCTATGGAATCAGCGCAGACCCCAGCCCCACCTCCACATGCATGTACCTGCAAAGCCTGTAGCTGCTAACACTGGACCCACCCCAGCCACTGGAGTACCATTAGTCCTCTTGGGTATCCCATAGATCTGAGTTTACAAAGCTGCTGGCAGTGGTATAAATACACAGACTTCAAACAGCCTCTGGAACACAGCTCAGATTTCAGCCCCACCTCCACATGTGTGAGCCATCATCATTTGCACACTTTCAGAGCTCCTAGAGGCAGAGCCATGCCCACTGTGAACAAGCTGAGAATGAGGCTGCAGTGATGGGGCCTCTCCCCTCACACACCCATTAACAATGGGGCTTCTATGGCAGACCTGGGCTCTGTCCTGCATACACTCGTGGTTGCCACCCAGATCAAACTAGTCTCTTCAGGCTGTCTCTGTGCAACCAGCCTCAGTCCTCTCCCCAGGTCTGTCAGCTGAAGCGTGAGTTTCAGTGCTCAGCCTCCCTCACACACTATCAGATGCATGTATCAGGCTGGGGAGTGCAACAATCTGGGCACACCATCTGTGCTGGTCTCTCCGTTCTGCGTGCCTCAGTCTGGGTGCTGCACTTGCCTCTGAGCTTCTGAAGCTCCTGTCTGCCCAAGCTGATCTCCCAATTGGTGAAGGGGATTCTCAGGTAGAACCTTTCTCTCTCACAGCTCCCTCCCAGTGACACAGGTCTCATCCTAATTCTTTTTTTTTACTCTTCTTTCCCCCTACCCATTACGCAGTGATCTTTCTTGCAACTTTCATTGTATATCTTCTACCAGCATTTGGTCAGTATTCTGTGAGAACTGTTCTATGTAGAGATGTATTTTTGATGTCTTTGTGGGAGGAGGTGAGCTTATTGTTCTATTCTGTCATCTTGGTTTCCTCTCAAAATTAGGATCTTTATCCTCTTTCAAGATAATGTGAAGGCCATGTAATATTTTAACTCCAAACAACACTACCTCCAATGTATATGTCCTTTTAATCCAGGAATTTAGTTCTTTCTCTATCCCCCTCAAATTAGATATTATTACTACTTTAATCAATAAGTTTTTGTTTAGATGTACTTACATATTTATCATACCACTGCCTGCCTTTTAAAAAAATACTGTAATATGGCTGTTGTTTATATGGTGTTTACAGTATGCTGAAAAAAAAATTTGTGAAAATTATATTTACAAAGGTACAATTACAGAAAAAACAAAATTATGATAGCATCATAATTATGTTTTACAACATATAGAAAAATACAGGATACATTATGATTTGACTTTCCCTAAATATTGGACTTCCCCAGTGACTCAGATGGTAAAGCGTCTGTCTACAATGCTGGAGACCCGGGTTAGAGCCCTGGGTTGGGAAGATCCCCTGGAGAAGGAAATGGCAACCCACTCCAGTACTATTCCTGGAAAATCCCATGAACAGAAGAGCCTAGTAGGCTACAGTCTATGAGGTCGCAAAGAGTCAGACACAACTGAGCGACTTCACTTTCACCTTTCAAATATACTATAGATCATATAACTTATTTAAAAACAGCTATTTAATATAGAATATAGTTAAAAGTTACTTATATCACTATTGTCTACACATACAAACAAAATGAAATGTTAACACAGAATTACAAGCTCCAAATATTGACTTTTCTGGTAATATTTATCAGTAATTTTGCCATTGTTTTACTAAACCATGCTCTTTGAATCTATATGTGTCTTTTATAGAAGGCACTCAAAAAACTTCACAAATATTTACTATCACTTTGGGTACAAGTGGCAAGTGCCACATTAATAACTGATCACTATGACAGTACACACTAGCCCACTGCCACATGAGGCCTCGTGAAATAGAGACAGGCTCCTTGAACTCACAATGTCTTTCTGCATCTCAGATTTTTCATTAGGAATCATCTTCTCATGTCTAACTTTGATCCTTTAGAATTCTCTTTAAGTGTCAGTCACTAAAGAAATGTTTTTCTTTGCCTAAGACTAATTTTATTTTCTGAAAGCTAATTTTCCCGGTCATTAAATTCCATGTTGAGGCCAGAGTCGAAGTTTCTATTTTCACAGAAAAGATATTTATTTCACTCTACCTGTTACCTGGGAGTCAGCCCCACTTTTAAAAATTGGAGTACAGTTGATTCACAATATTATATTAATTCCTTTGTATAGCATGGTGATTCCGGGCTTCCCTGGCAGCTCAGTTGGTAAAGAATCTGCCTGCAGTGCAGGAGACCCAGCTTCAGTCTCGGGGTTAGAAAGATCCCTTGCAGAAGGAAATGGCAAACCACTCGAGTATTCTCGCCTGGAAAATCCCCTGGAGGGAGAGTTTGGTGGGCTATAGTTCATGGCGTTGCAAGAGTGAGACACAACTAAGCGACTAAACCACCACATAGTGATTCAATGTTTTCACAGACTATACTCCATTAAAAGTGCTCAGAAGATACTATTTATCATTTCCTGTGCTAGGCAATATATCCTTTTTGTTTTTCTATTTTATGCAAGACCACTAGTTTGTTTTCTGTATCTGTGACTTGTTTCTGTTTTACATTTACATTTGTTTGTATGATGTTTAGATTCCACATATACTCCTTGAGGTATTTCAGACAAAAAAAAAAAAAGCATGGCATCAATGCATACCTCAAACATGTCTGAGCCCCAGGTCAGTTCAGTTCAGTCGCTCAGTCATGTCCAACTCTTTGCAACCCTGTGAATGGCAGCATGTGAGGCTTCCCTGTCCATCACCACCTCTCAGAGCCTGTTCAAACTCATGTCTATCGAGTCAATGATGCCACCCAACCATCTCATCCTTGGTTGTCCCGTTCTCCTCCTGCCTTCTATCTTTCCCAGCATCAGGGTATTTTCTCATGAGTCAGTTCTTCGCATCAGGTGGCCAAATATTGGAAAGTATAGGAAAGTAGCACAGTTATCAGTTCAGTTCAGTCGCTCAGTCGTGTCCGACTCTTTGCGACCCCATGAATCGCAGCACTCCAGGCCTCCCTGTCCATCACTGTCTCCCGGAGTTCACTCAGACTCACGTCCACCAAGTCAGTGATGCCATCCAGCCATCTCATCCTCAGTCGTCCCCTTCTCCTCCTGCCCCCAGTCCCTCCCAGCATCACAGTCTTTTCCAATTAATCAACTCTTCACATGAGGTGGCCAAAGTACTGGAGTTTCAGCTTTAGCATCATTCCTTCCAAAGAAATCCAAGGGCTGATCTTCTTCAGACCGGACTGGTTGGATCTCCTTGCAGTCCAAGGGACTCTCAAGAGTCTTCTCCAACACCACAGTTCAAAAGCATCAATTCTTTGTTGCTCAGCCTTCTTCACAGTCCAACTCTCACATCCATACATGACCACTGGAAAAACCATAGCTTTGACTAGACAGACCTTAGTTGGCAAAGTAATGTCTCTGCTTTTGAATATACTATCTAGGTTGGTCATAACTTTTCTTCCAAGGAGTAAGCGTCTTTTAATTTCATGGCTGCAGTCACCATCTGCAGTGATTTTGGAGCCCCCCAAAATAAAATCTGACACTGTTTCTACTGTTTCCCCATCTATTTCCCACGAAGTGATGGGACCAGATGCCATGATCTTCGTTTTCTGAATGTTGACCTTTAAGCCAGCTTTTTCACTGTCTTCTTTCACTTTCATCAAGAGGCTTTTTAGTTCCTCTTCACTTTCTGCCATAAGGGTGGTGTCATCTGCATATCTGAGGTTATTGATATATCTATTCTTCTGCAAATTCTTTCCCCCTTTAGGTTATTATAGAATATTAAGTAGAGTTTCCTGTGCAATAGAGGAGGTCTATGTTAATTATCTATATTTTATAAAGCAGTGTGTATGTGTTAATCCCAAACTCCCAATTTATCCTTCTTCTCTGCTTTCCCCTTTGTTAACCTTAAGTTTGTTTTATAAGTTGGTGAGTCTATTTCTATTTTGTAAATAAGTTCATTTGCATCTTTTTTTAGATTTCACAAATAAGCAATATGATATTTGCCTTTCTCTGTCTAGCCTACTTCACTAGATATGATAACACCCAGGTCCATTCATGTTGCTGCAAAAGGCATTATTTCATTCTTTGGACGGCTGAGTGATATTCCACTGTGTGTGTGTACCACGTCTTCTTTCTCCACTCATCTGTTGATGGACAGTTAAGTTGCCTCCATGTCTTATCTATTGTAAACAGCATGGTAATGACATTGGGATGCAGGTATTTTTTTAACCTTGGTTTTCTCCATATATATGCCAAGGCTTGGGTCATAGATATGATCATATATACTGGATCATATGGTAATTCTATTTTTAGTTTTTCAAGAAACCTCCATACTGTTCTGCATAGCAGCTGTACCAATTTACATTATCACCAATATTGTAGGAGGGTGCATTTTTCTCAACATACTCTCCTGCATGTATTATTTTTAGACTGTTTGATGATGGACATCCTGACTGATGTTAGGTGGTATCACATTATAGTTTTGATTTGCATCTCTAGTAATTAGCAATGTTGAGCATCTTTTTGTGTACCTGTTGCTTATCTGTATATCTTCTTTGGAGCAATGTCTATTTAGGTATCCTGCTCATTTTTTTATTAGGATTTCTATTTTGGGAATATTGAGCTTCATGAGCTGTATATAAATTTTGGAGACTAATTGCTTATCAATCACATCATTTGAGAATATTTTCTTCTCTACTGTGGGTTGTCTTTTCATTTTGTTTGTGGTTTCCTTTCTTGCCTACCTTTCTGTGATTGTAATTTCTATTTTGCAGGCTACAGGGTTATAGTTCTTCTTGCTTCTGCTGTCTGCCCCTTGATGGATGATGTCAGTTTATACAGGCTTCCTGGTAGAGGGTACTGGCTCCTGCCCACTGTTGGATGGAGCTGCATCTTATCCCGGGGCGGAGCTAAGTCAAGGAATGCATTTAGTGTGAAGCTGTGGGCTTAGGAAGACTTCAGGCAGCTGTCTGCTGATGGCTGGTGCTATGTTCTCACCCTGTTAGTGTCCCAGAACTGGAGCCTACAGGTTGTTCAAAGTAGCCAGAACTTGGTAAGAAAATGGCAGCCTCCAAGAGGGCTGACACCAATGAGTACTCCCTAGAACTACTGCCACCAGTGTGTGTGTCTTGCAGTGAACCATAACCTCCCCAGCCTCTGAGAAGACTCTCCTGTACCAGCAGGTAGGTCTGGCCCATGCTCCTATGAGGTCACTAGTTTTTTCCCCTTTGTCCTGCTCTCAGGAGACCTTACATCCACCCTCCAAGAGTGGAGTTTTATTTCCCCCATTCCTCTGAAATTTCTGTGATCAAATCCCACTGATCAAATGCTCTGGAGGCTCCTCCTTCCAATGCCAGACCCCCAGGCTGGGAAGCCTGATGTGGGGCTTAAGACTTTCACTCCTATGGGAAAGCATCTGTGATATAATTATTTTCCAGCACCTAACAGGTATAGGATTTTATATTTTTGCAGTCGTGCCCCTCCTGCCGTCTCATTTTTGTGGTTTCTTTGTTGTCTTTGGGTGCAGAATATCTTTTTTGTTAAGTTTCAGTATCTTTTGTCGATTGTTGTTCAGCAGTTAGTTGTGACTGGTGTTTTCATATGTCCTTCTACTCCACCATCTTGTCTCCACCTTACTGTCTCTAAGATCTTATATATATTAACTAATGTAATGCTCTGAACAACCCTATGAGATAGTTATATTATTATCTTTATTTTATGGGTGAAGAAACTGATAGTTTCTTTCCCAAGGTCATTGGAAGAGCTGAGATTTAATCCCAGGCAGTTTGGACCTAGTATACATGCTCTTAAATGCTAGGCTACAATGCTTCTGGGATTCATTCCAGTGAAGCTGTATCATTCTCACTGTTGGTGGTCTTCTATTAGGATCATTTCTATTAGAATTCTCCTATTAGACTCAACTAGCCTAGATGATCCCTAGGTTTTATCTCCTGGCCCTGCATCCCCCTGTAATGCAATTTCTGTAAATCAGAATCTAGCTGATTTATTTCCTTAATTTTCAAGATTTCTACTTTCACTTTATTTATGAGCTCTGAAGAGCTAAAAAGATCATCACATAAATCCATTAATTTTTAAAATTCGGCTTATTAGTTATTTAAACCAAAAGCACTGTTTGAGACAATTAACATGCTACATTATCAGAAGTAGAAGTCATCTCCTCAGTCAGGAATTCCTGATACTTTCTATGCCTGCCAACCCAGTTCCTGGCACAGGTGTCTTCTGACTTCCAAATCTGTCACCATCATTTTTAGTATTTTATACTTTATTTATATGTATCAGAACCTGGTTTTCAATAAAACAATTTAATAAAGCATAGGAGTCAATAACTGCATTATATTGAGTTATGATATTCATACTAATTTTTTTCAAAACCAGAAGAGTATCCTTTGTTGTCAGGTCCTTATTTATTTTACAGGTAACAAACGGACTTCTTCAGAGATCCAGTGTCTTGCTAAAGAATATAACCCACCTCATATCTCATTTAGAATATCTAATTTCTCTAGAATTTTATTTTTAAGAAGTCAAAATCTGAGAAATATTTAGAAAGTAGAATAAAGACAACTTGGTAACACATTAGATCTAATGAATGAGGGGAAGAGCAAGCATCTGGCATGATTTAATTTGATTTAATATAAACTCTTCTGCAATTATGGAACAATTAGACTTTTTGTCAGGTTTCTCTGTTATAGCTAGTATTGTTCTTGACATCTTTCTGCCTAAGTACTGGTCTGTATTTCAGGTTCTTTGCATTAAAAACAGTTCCAGAAGTAGAATCACTAAATTGTTTAACACGGCATCCATTTGCTCCTGGCCATACCAGGGCATGAAAGATTGAGTCACATAACTATGTGGAAGGACTTGGCAGAATGATGCTTGCCTTCATCAGCTACTATTAGATATGTATTCCCTCCCTTATGATCTGCCTTCATTTACAAGAAACCTCAGTGGTGTTTGGGCTTCCTAGGTGGTGCTAGTGGTAAAGAACCCACCTGCCAGTGAAGGAGAGGACACCCCACTGACCAATTCTCTGACACAAGCTGGCTGACCTACATGCAGTTCAGTTCAATTCTGATACTATCTACCTGAGGTTAGCACAGACCCCAAAGTTTAAGAGCTCAGTCCCACAAGCCTGCCCTTCACCCCAATTTCAGGTGTCAGTCACAGTCCAGGCCCTCACCTGTGCTTGTGACCAACCAGCTATAAATTAGAGATTCCCATGACCCCCCCAGTTTGGATCTGATAATTTGCTAGAACAGTTCACAGCACTCAGGAAAGCATTTTGTTTACTAGATTATTCACTTTTTATAAAAGAATACAACCCAGAAACAAGCAGATGAAATAGATGCATTGGGCAAAGTATGTGGGAAGTGGCGCTGAGCTTCCCTGCCACCCTCCAGGCATCTGCACCGGTTTAGTTAGCTGTAAACTCTCTAAACCCCATACTTTAGGGATTTTTATGGAGGTTGCATCATGTAGGCATGACCAGTTAACTCATTTTCCAGATACTCTATCTTCTCCAGAAGATGGGGTAGGTAAGGCCAAAAAGTTAAAAGCTTCTAATCCTAGTTTGGTCTAATGACAAACGCTTATCCAGGAGCCCACCTCTTGCTTCTATGAGTCAGGATATATTAAAGGATTTAGAAGCTCTGTATCAGAGACTTTTATTGCTCAAGAAATTACAGTTGTCCTCCTTTATCCATGGTTTCAGTGACCCATGTTAAACTGTGGTCCAAAAATACTGCATGGAAAGTTCTAGAAATAAACAACTCATAAGGTTTTAACTGCGTGCCTTTCTGAGTAACATTATGAAATCTCATGCCATTCTGCTCTGTCCTGGCCAGGGCATGAATCACGCCTTTGTCAAGCTTGTCCATGCTGTATATGCTGCCAGTCTATTAGTATAGGAAAAATCATAGTACAGCTGACCCTTGAATGATCCAGAGGCTCAGGACATGGACTCCACACAATAAAAAATCTGCGACAACTTTCCATATCTGCAGTACCACATCCATGAGTTCAACCAACCAACTGCAGATTTTGTAGTACTATAGTATATATTTATTGAAAAATAATTTTTGTATAAGTGGACCAGCATAGTTCAGACCCATATTGTTCAAGAGTCAGCTGTTTAGGATTTGCTACTATCTGGGTTTGCAGGCATCCACTGGAAGTACTGGAATTTATTCCCCATGAATAAAGGTTTAATAGCTTTATGTCAGTAATTGGGTGTCAAAGATAAAACTTTGTATATAAAGGGCAGAGTCAGACCAATACATATATATTTGTTATTTCAAAAGTACTTATTACACACACACACAGCCATTTTCAGTGTTGCTTCTCTAGCTCAAAATGTACATATCCATTTAAATAAACATCTTTTAATATTATCAATATTTTTCTACATCATTTTATTATGACATTTTAAAATATGTTCAAACAACAGAAAATATATAATTCCCTTATCTTTGTAACATATAATACACTGTGAAACCAAACTAAACATGCACAATACTATAAAACCCAAACTCCAATTAACTACATTAATGGGATGGATGCTATCATTTGCTGTATTTGCTTGCTTTGTATTTGGCTAGTTTTATTCATTTGGTTCTGAGCATAATGGATTATCATTTGAGTCACTGTAATTATCATTATTTATTTTTCTTTTTAGCAAGTGACATTTTGTCTCCAATATGCTATTTTGATGAAATTGCCAATTTAATGTTATTTCAGTGAAATAGTGAAAAACAACATTGTTTAATTAAAAGTCTCTCATTCATATTTAATAATGCATTTACTGCTAATTACCTTTATTTTTCACTGCACTTTAATGTATTTCACCCTTCACTTCACCCAAGAAATGATTAGTCACCAGTATTTTCTCTCATTCGTCTATAACAATTTAACTATCCCTTCACTGTGGTGAAGTCTTTTAAATGTAAATTATCACTGCAGCAGAGAAACACTTTCTAACTAGTAATTAGGAAAATAATTAATCATGAATAAAACAGTCGGAAGAGGATAATTGTAGGGTTTTCTACATTGAATAGGCAAACCTAACGGCTGCCAGACTGCTTAACAAATCAAATTAACTTCCATTGTTACTTTGTCTCTGATCTGTGGGCTAAACGAAATTATGTTGCTTTTCCCCAAAACATTTAAGAGTTTTCTAGCTATATTTTATTGATTTCTACTTAGAGGACATCAAGCTCTGTATGATTTCAATCCTCTAGAAATGTATTTCAATTTTCAAATTTTATATTGGAGTGTAGTTGAGTCACAGTGTCCTATTAGTTGCAGGTGTACAGAAGAGTGATTCAGTTATGCATTTACACGTGTCTGTTCTTTTTCAAGTTCTTTTCTCATTTAGGTTATTACAGAGTATTGAGCAGAGTCGACAGTGCTATATAGTAGGCTCTTGGCTATCTATTGTAAATATAGCAGTGCCCTGGCATATGGTGAACGTTAGAAAATGTTTCCTGGGAAAATGAAAACAGTGAGCATTCTGCAGTTGTGAGCCACAGTGATTTCTGTATGTCGGTGAGATCAGGATGCTACTCTTCTTTCCAATTTTTCACATATTGGGTTTTGGTCTACTTTTTTATCAGATGGCAATTAAGGGTGGGATTGGTCTATTTCTTCTTTTAGTTACATTTTTTACTTTATAGATATATATTGAAGTTTTGTTATTAGGTGATCTATCAGTCATATCTTGTTGCACAATAAGCTTTCATAGAATTTTAGTGGCACATAGCAATGTCAGTTCTACTAAGTTCTCACTCATGGGTTTGCAAGTCAGCTGAGGTAGCACAGCTGCAGATGGGCTGGACTTGGTTCCTAGCTATAGTCTATTCTGAATGTCTCATTCTGGGGCTTAGTCTGAAGGGGCAGTGTCTACCTAGGGCTATTATTTTCATCATGGAGATTAGAAACTTTTGGAAATACAAATGGAAACATGGATTACCTCTTAAAGCGTGTGCTCAGAGCTGGCACTTCTGTTTAAATTTGTTGGCCAGGCAACTCACCCCCATGGACTAGCGCATCTTCAGTGGGATATAGAAACACATTTCTCTATGGAGGTGGTTGGGAAGGGTTAAGTAGCTATTTGCTGATCTAATAGAGCTAATCTATACATGCTTACAATTAAATAATTTATATGATCTTGTTGGATTGACTCTTCTATCATTTTAAAATGTCTTATCATTGCCAGTAATTTCTTTGATTCAATTCTACTTTGTGAGAGATGAACCAAAAAGAAGGCAGAAGGCCAAAGAATTCATGCCTTCAAACTGTGGTGCTGGAGAAGACTCCTGAAAGTCTCTTGGACAGCAAGAAGATCAAACCAGTCAATCTTAAGGGAGATCAACTCTGAATATTCACTGGAAGGACTGACGCTGAAGCTGAAACTCCAGTATTTTGGTCATCTGATGTGAACAGATGACTCATTGGAGAAGTCCCTGATATTAGGGAAGACTGAGGGTAGAAGAGGGTGTCAGAGGATAAGATGGCTGGACATCACTGATGCAATGAACATGAACTTGGGCAAACTCCATGAGATGGTGAGGGACAGGGAGGCCTGGCATGCTGCAGTCCATGGGGTCATTGTGCTGGACACGATTGGACAACTGAACTACTACTACTTTGAATTTAACATAGATTCACCAAATTCCTTTAGTTGGAGTTGCTTGATTTATCATTTTCCATCCTTTCAGTGTCATCCTAAATGTCTTTATATTTCAAACATGTTCTTTATAAGTGTCATATACTGGAGTTTGTTTTTTAATCCAATATAATCATCTTTATCTTTTAACTGGACTGGTCAGTCGATTCACACTTAATATAATTAGTCATACATTCTGGTTTAAATCTATCAGACTATTTTCTATAAGTTCCACATGTTCTACATTCCTTGTACTATTATTGCCTTCCTTTCAATTTACTAAGAATTTTTATTAGTCTATTTTTCCCTTTTACTAACTTGTTATAATTTTTTCACTGTTTTTAGGAGCGGCCGTAGAAATAACATATTCTTATTTTATTAACGTCTAAAGTAAAGTAGTACTCTTGCTATTGTCTAAATAGCACAAGGACCCTACAGCCTTTTAACTTCTTTTTCTTTTTTTTTCCTCCTATTCTGTGGCTTTGCTGTCTGGTAAGTCATGTCTAACTCTTTGCAACCACATGGACTAAAGAATGCCAGCCTTCCCCATCCTTCACCATCTCCCAGAGTGTGCGTTTTGTTTAAACTCATGTCCATTGAGTCAGTGACACCATCCAACCGTCTCATCCTCTGTTGCCCCTTCTCCTCCTGCCCTCAACCTTTACCAACATCAGGGTCTTTTCCAATCCTGGTTTTTTCCACCAGTTGGCCAAAACACTGAAGCTTCAGCTATAGCATCAGTCCTTCCAATGAATATTCAGGATTGAGTTCCTTTAGAATTGACTGGTTTGATCTCCTTATTGCCTTTCTTTGGGATTAGGATGAAAACTGTCCTTTTCCATTCCTGTGGCCACTGCTGAGTTTTCCAAATTTGCTGACATATTGAGTGCAGCACTTTCACAGCATCATCTTTTAGGATCTGAATAGCTCAGCTGAAATTCCATCACCTCCACTGGCTTTGTTCATATTAATGCTTCCTAAGGCCCACTTGATTTCACACTCCAGGATGTCTGGCCTTAGATTAGTGACCACACCATCATGGTTATCCAGCTCATTAAGACTTTTTTTGGACAGTTCACCTATGTATTCCTTCCACCTCTTCTTAATATCTTCTGCTTCTGTTAAGTCCTTGCTGTTTCTGTTCTTTATTGTGGCCATCTTTGCATGAAATGTTCCCTTGATATCTACAATTTTCTTGAAGAGATCTCTAGTCTTTCCCATTCTGTTGTTTTCCTTTACTTCTTTGCACTGTTCCCTTAAGAAGACTTTCTTAGCTCTCCTTGCTACTCTTTGGAACTGTACATTCAGTACAATATCTTTCTCTCCTTTGCCTTTTGCTTCTTTTATTTTCTCAGCTATTTGTAAGCCCTCCTCAGACAACCATTTTGCCTTCTTGCATATCTTTTTCTTTGGGATGGTTTTGGTCACTGCCTCCTGTACAATGTTATGAAGCTCTGTCCATAGGACTTCAGGCACTCTATCAGATATAATCCCTTGAATCTACCTGTCACTTCCACTGTATAATCATAAGGGATTTGATTTAGGTCATGCATATTTTGATTATATATTTTATTTATTTACAGTTGAACCTTGAACAACAAGGGTTTGTACTGTGTGTGTTCACTTACACATAGATTTTTTCCATAGGAAATTCTACAGTCCTAAGTGATCTGTAGTTGGTTGATACAGAGAGGTGGGACAGCAGATATGGAGGAAACCAACTGCATATAAATAGGGATAACTAAAAGTTATATGAGAATTTTCCACTCCATAGAAGGCTGGCATCCCAACCCTCAACTCATCCCAACTCATATTTGTATACTCATATGTAAATATACTATATTTATGTATATCTCAACTATATATATATGAAACTTCTGTATGTATATTAGTCTATAACTGTATACATATATTTAACTGTGTACATGATGTTGCTATTTTATGCAGTCAATGTTATTTACCTATACTGGTTATGGAGTCTTTTTTGTTTACCTACTTTTGATATAGAAGTGTATGTCAATCCCAAAGTCCTGATTTATCACTCCCTGCCCCCCATTCCCACTATTACCTTTGGTAACCATTAAGATTGTTTTCCATACCTTTAGATCTATTTTTGAAATAAGTTCACTTGGTTCATATTTTAGATTATACATATAAGTGATATATGATATTTGTCTTTCTCTTACTTACTTCACTAGTAAGTGAAAATGATACTCTCTAGGTCCAACTATGTTGCTGCAAATGGGCAATATTCCATTCTTTTTTATGGCTGGATAATGTTCCATTGTATATATGTACAACAACTTCATCCATTCATCTGTCAATGGATATTTAGATTCCTTTCATGTCTTGGCTATTGCAAATAGTGCTTCTATGAACATTGGGGTGCATATATTTTTTTAATGTGCCCTGGAGTAGGATTGTAGGATCAAATGGTAATTCTATTTTCAGTTTTTTTTTAAATTTTATTTTACTTTACAGTACTCTACTGGTTTTGGCATACATTGACATGAATCTGCCATGGGTGTACACGAACTCCCAAACATGAACCCCCCTCCCTCCTCCCACTCCCCATCATCCCTCCGGATCAAGGAACATCCATACTCTTTTCCATGATGGTTGCACCAAATTACATCCCCACCAACAGGGTAGTGGGGTTCCTTATTCTCCACACCCTTTTTAGCACTTTTTACTGGTAGAATTTTTAATGATGGCTAACCTGACTGGTGTGAGTGATACCTCATTGTAGTTTTGATTTGCATTTCTCTAATAATTAGCAATACTGAGCATATTTTCATGTGCCTATTGGCCATATGTCATCTTTGGAGAAATATATGTTGAGGTCTTCTGGCAGTCTTTAGATTGAGTTGTTTGTTTTCTGAAACTTAAGCCGTATGAGCTGTTTCTACATTTTGGAAATTAATCCCTTGTTGGTCATTTCATTTGCAAATGTTTCCTCCCAATCTGTCAGTTGTTTTTTTTTTATTTTGTCTACAGTTTCTTTGCTGTACAAAGGCTTTTAAGTTTATATTTGCTTGGTTTTGTTTTTATATCCATTACTCTAGGAGACAGATCCAAGAAAACATTGCTTCAATTCATGTCAAAGAGTATTATTCCTATGTTTTCATCTAGGAGTTTTATAGTATCTGGTCTTATATTTATATATTTAATTAGGGTTTTTTTGCAGAAAAAGGTAAATTTTTTATTTTTAATTTACTGAATTATGCCATAAAACAACTTACCTGCATATATAATTTTTTCAGTAATTACCAGTATTCTTGAATAAACACTGCCTTGACACATTTGAATTTAGGTTTTGTTCCTTTCTATATATTTATATGATATAAGTTACATTTATAAATTGGACTCATGGAGTTTGAACTGAACATTATTTAATGTGAGATAGTTAATATTATTATAAAATTAATATTAAAATGTAAGTTAGCTTTGATATTTACATACTCATCATATTGAATATAATTACATGAATGAAATATTCTTCCTTCAGCAAAGTAGGTCTCATGAACTTATTTTGAGAGTTAACTGATTTCATAAAGGTATTAAAAAGTTTCTTAATGAGCCTAGATGCACACCATATGCAAAAATTAACTTGAATGATAGGTCTGATTGTTAACCTACATCTATAAAACAGCTAGAAGAAAGCATAGCAGATAATCTTTGTGACCCTGAGTTAGCCACAATTTCTACAAAGAAACAAAAAGTACAAAAAATAAAGCAAAAATTCTAAATTGAACATCAAAAATTATTAACTTCTATCATTCAACACTTAAGAAAATGAAAAGATAGACTACAGACCAGTAAATAATACTTACAAACGCATAACTGATAAAGGATTTATGTTCAAAAATATATAAAGAACTCAATTCAGTAATAATAAGTCAAAAAACCCAATGAAGAAATGGACAAAATATTTGGACACAAATATTACATATAGATGAGAACATGAAAACACGTTCAACATAATTGGGGTAGTAGAGAAATGCAAATTAAAACTACAATGAGATATCACATTGCACCTTCTGTTCTTGTTCAGGTGCTCACTTATGTCCAACTCTTTGTGACCCCATGGACTCAAAACTTTAACACCAACTGTTGGTGAAGATGTGGAGCAATTAGAATTCTAATACATTACCAGTGGGACTATAAAATTACACAACTACTTTAGAAAAGAGTTTTGCAGTTTCTTTGGATTCTCTGAGAAGCTGATGCCTAAATAGAATTAGACATTCCAGAAATTTGTATATGAAAACACTTGTGAGGGTAGATAGGGAGGGAACTGGGGAGAGGGTTGAGGGGACTGGGTTAGCTGTTACAGGTCTAACCTCTGTGAAGAAGAGAAGGAAGAAAGGTGTGCTGAGCAGGGGAAGTCAGTCTGTGACACATTTATAAGAAAAAAGTCAGCAAAGTTGGGCCAAAGTTGCCCATCAACCAAATTCTGCAACTCCCAGGAACAAATCTGCCTTAGTATCCCTGCCAAGTTCAGTCAGTGGCTAGGAGCAGCTCCTGGGAATCATGACCTCAGCATAAACACGGTCATGAAAACAATGAGTCAGTTACATTCCCTGAAGCTGGAGATCTGAAAGATGCATTTTCATGGCCACAACAGTCCCGTCCTTATGCTACAGGCACCTCCTTCTCCATAGGAGTTCAGGCAGCAGGTTCTCCATGCTTCCTGTGGACATTTCTTCCTCAGGAGAAACCTAGAAGAGGGTGTGTTGAAGTGTTCTTCCTCCTAGGGACCTAACTGTGTATTTTCAGCTGGCAGGTTCTAGACCACAACCTGGGTTCAGGTTAGGGAACCAAGCATAGCATAATTTTTAACAGGGCTATGTACCCTCAGCCTCCTGTTCCTCCATTCTTATTTCCTTTGTACTACGTGTTACGCAGCACTGACTGCTCATCTGTTAACTAACTATAGTGATAGTGATAGTGAAGTCGCTCAGTCATGTCCGACTCTTTGCGACCCCATGGACAGTAGCCAACTGTCCTAAGTGATCTGTAGTTGGTTGATACAGAGAGGTGGGACAGCAGATATGGAGGAAACCAACTGCATATAAATAGGGATAACTAAAAGTTATATGAGAATTTTCCACTCCATAGAAGGCTGGCATCCCAACCCTCAACTCATCCCAACTCATATTTGTATACTCATATGTAAATATACTATATTTATGTATATCTCAACTATATATATATGAAACTTCTGTATGTATATTAGTCTATAACTGTATACATATATTTAACTGTGTACATGATGTTGCTATTTTATGCAGTCAATGTTATTTACCTATACTGGTTATGGAGTCTTTTTTGTTTACCTACTTTTGATATAGAAGTGTATGTCAATCCCAAAGTCCTGATTTATCACTCCCTGCCCCCCATTCCCACTATTACCTTTGGTAACCATTAAGATTGTTTTCCATACCTTTAGATCTATTTTTGAAATAAGTTCACTTGGTTCATATTTTAGATTATACATATAAGTGATATATGATATTTGTCTTTCTCTTACTTACTTCACTAGTAAGTGAAAATGATACTCTCTAGGTCCAACTATGTTGCTGCAAATGGGCAATATTCCATTCTTTTTTATGGCTGGATAATGTTCCATTGTATATATGTACAACAACTTCATCCATTCATCTGTCAATGGATATTTAGATTCCTTTCATGTCTTGGCTATTGCAAATAGTGCTTCTATGAACATTGGGGTGCATATATTTTTTTAATGTGCCCTGGAGTAGGATTGTAGGATCAAATGGTAATTCTATTTTCAGTTTTTTTTTAAATTTTATTTTACTTTACAGTACTCTACTGGTTTTGGCATACATTGACATGAATCTGCCATGGGTGTACACGAACTCCCAAACATGAACCCCCCTCCCTCCTCCCACTCCCCATCATCCCTCCGGATCAAGGAACATCCATACTCTTTTCCATGATGGTTGCACCAAATTACATCCCCACCAACAGGGTAGTGGGGTTCCTTATTCTCCACACCCTTTTTAGCACTTTTTACTGGTAGAATTTTTAATGATGGCTAACCTGACTGGTGTGAGTGATACCTCATTGTAGTTTTGATTTGCATTTCTCTAATAATTAGCAATACTGAGCATATTTTCATGTGCCTATTGGCCATATGTCATCTTTGGAGAAATATATGTTGAGGTCTTCTGGCAGTCTTTAGATTGAGTTGTTTGTTTTCTGAAACTTAAGCCGTATGAGCTGTTTCTACATTTTGGAAATTAATCCCTTGTTGGTCATTTCATTTGCAAATGTTTCCTCCCAATCTGTCAGTTGTTTTTTTTTTATTTTGTCTACAGTTTCTTTGCTGTACAAAGGCTTTTAAGTTTATATTTGCTTGGTTTTGTTTTTATATCCATTACTCTAGGAGACAGATCCAAGAAAACATTGCTTCAATTCATGTCAAAGAGTATTATTCCTATGTTTTCATCTAGGAGTTTTATAGTATCTGGTCTTATATTTATATATTTAATTAGGGTTTTTTTGCAGAAAAAGGTAAATTTTTTATTTTTAATTTACTGAATTATGCCATAAAACAACTTACCTGCATATATAATTTTTTCAGTAATTACCAGTATTCTTGAATAAACACTGCCTTGACACATTTGAATTTAGGTTTTGTTCCTTTCTATATATTTATATGATATAAGTTACATTTATAAATTGGACTCATGGAGTTTGAACTGAACATTATTTAATGTGAGATAGTTAATATTATTATAAAATTAATATTAAAATGTAAGTTAGCTTTGATATTTACATACTCATCATATTGAATATAATTACATGAATGAAATATTCTTCCTTCAGCAAAGTAGGTCTCATGAACTTATTTTGAGAGTTAACTGATTTCATAAAGGTATTAAAAAGTTTCTTAATGAGCCTAGATGCACACCATATGCAAAAATTAACTTGAATGATAGGTCTGATTGTTAACCTACATCTATAAAACAGCTAGAAGAAAGCATAGCAGATAATCTTTGTGACCCTGAGTTAGCCACAATTTCTACAAAGAAACAAAAAGTACAAAAAATAAAGCAAAAATTCTAAATTGAACATCAAAAATTATTAACTTCTATCATTCAACACTTAAGAAAATGAAAAGATAGACTACAGACCAGTAAATAATACTTACAAACGCATAACTGATAAAGGATTTATGTTCAAAAATATATAAAGAACTCAATTCAGTAATAATAAGTCAAAAAACCCAATGAAGAAATGGACAAAATATTTGGACACAAATATTACATATAGATGAGAACATGAAAACACGTTCAACATAATTGGGGTAGTAGAGAAATGCAAATTAAAACTACAATGAGATATCACATTGCACCTTCTGTTCTTGTTCAGGTGCTCACTTATGTCCAACTCTTTGTGACCCCATGGACTCAAAACTTTAACACCAACTGTTGGTGAAGATGTGGAGCAATTAGAATTCTAATACATTACCAGTGGGACTATAAAATTACACAACTACTTTAGAAAAGAGTTTTGCAGTTTCTTTGGATTCTCTGAGAAGCTGATGCCTAAATAGAATTAGACATTCCAGAAATTTGTATATGAAAACACTTGTGAGGGTAGATAGGGAGGGAACTGGGGAGAGGGTTGAGGGGACTGGGTTAGCTGTTACAGGTCTAACCTCTGTGAAGAAGAGAAGGAAGAAAGGTGTGCTGAGCAGGGGAAGTCAGTCTGTGACACATTTATAAGAAAAAAGTCAGCAAAGTTGGGCCAAAGTTGCCCATCAACCAAATTCTGCAACTCCCAGGAACAAATCTGCCTTAGTATCCCTGCCAAGTTCAGTCAGTGGCTAGGAGCAGCTCCTGGGAATCATGACCTCAGCATAAACACGGTCATGAAAACAATGAGTCAGTTACATTCCCTGAAGCTGGAGATCTGAAAGATGCATTTTCATGGCCACAACAGTCCCGTCCTTATGCTACAGGCACCTCCTTCTCCATAGGAGTTCAGGCAGCAGGTTCTCCATGCTTCCTGTGGACATTTCTTCCTCAGGAGAAACCTAGAAGAGGGTGTGTTGAAGTGTTCTTCCTCCTAGGGACCTAACTGTGTATTTTCAGCTGGCAGGTTCTAGACCACAACCTGGGTTCAGGTTAGGGAACCAAGCATAGCATAATTTTTAACAGGGCTATGTACCCTCAGCCTCCTGTTCCTCCATTCTTATTTCCTTTGTACTACGTGTTACGCAGCACTGACTGCTCATCTGTTAACTAACTATAGTGATAGTGATAGTGAAGTCGCTCAGTCATGTCCGACTCTTTGCGACCCCATGGACAGTAGCCAACCAGGCTCCTCCATCGATGGGATTCTCCAGGCGAGAATACTGGAGTGGGTTGCCATTTCCTTCTACTCTCAAAAACACCTCTTTGGCTGCTCCTTGACCTTCCTTGTCATTATGATAATTGTGGCTTCCTGGCTTCTGGCAGTTAAGCACCATCATCTGGCTTCTATAACTTGGTGGGGCAAGGCGGACACCATTGGTTTCTTCCCAATCTGTCAGTTGTCTTTTTATTTTGTCTACAGTTTCTTTGCTGTACAAGCCTTTTAAGTTTACATTTCCTTTTTTGTGTGTTTATATCCATTACTCTAGGAGACAGCTCCAAAAAAAACATTTCTACAATTTATGTCAAAGAGTATTATTCTTATGTTTTCATCTAGGAGTTTTATAATATCTGGTCTTATGTTTATATTTTTAATTCATTTTGAGTTTATTTTTGTATGGGGGGGTTAGAGAATATTCTCAATTCATTCTGTTACATGTAGCTATCCAGTTTTCCAAGCATCAGTTATTAAAGCTGTCTTTACTGTATATTCTTGCCTCCTTTGTTGTAGATTCAGTTCAGTCCAGTTCAGTCACTCAGTAGTGTCTGGCTCTTTCTGTCCCCAGGAACTGCAGCATGCCAGGCATCCCTGTCCATTACCAACTCCAGGAATCTGCCCAAATTCATGTCCATTGAATCGGTGATGCCATCCAACCATCTCATCCTCTGTCATCCCCTTCTCCTGCTCTCAATCTTTCCCAGCTTCAGGGTCTTTTCAAATAAGTCAGCTCTTCACATCAGGTGGCCAAAGTATTGGAGTTTCAGCTTCAACATCAGTCCATCCAATGAACACCCAGGACTGATCTGCTTTAGGATGGACTGGTTGGGTCTCCTTGCAATCTGAGGGACTCTCAAGAGTCTTCTCCAACACCACAGTTCAAAAGCATCAATTCTTTGTTACTCAGCTTTCCTTATAGTCCAACTCTCACATCCATACATGACTACTGGAAAAACCATAGCCTTGACTAGATGGACCTTTGTTGAAAAGTAATGTCTCTGCTTTTTCATATACTGTCTAGGTTGATCATAACTTTCCTTCCAAGGAGTAAGCGTCTTTTAATTTCATGGCTGCAGTCACCATCTGCAGTGATTTTGGAGCCCAAAAAGACAATCAGCCACTGTTTCCCCGTCTATTTCCCATGAAGTGATGGGACCGGATGCCATGATCTTAGTTTTCTGAACGTTGAGCTTTAAGCCAACTTTTCCACTCTCTTCTTTCACTTTCATCAAGAAGCTCTTTAGTTCTTCTTCTCTTTCTGCCATAAGGGTGGTGTCATCTGCATATCTGAGGTTACTGATATTTCTCCAGCAATCTTTTTTTTTTTTTTTACTTTATTTTACTTTACAGTACTGTATTGGTTTTGGCATACATTGACATGAATCCGTCATGGGTGTACATGAACTCCCAAACATGAAACCCCCCCCACCTCCCACCCCACATCTCCCAGCAATCTTGATTCCAGTTTATGCTTCCTCCAGCCCAGCATTTCTCATGAAGTACTCTGCATATAAGTTAAATAAGCAGGATGACAATATACAGCCCTGACGTACTCCTTTTCCTATTTGGAACCAGACTGTGTTCCATGTCCAGTTCTAACTGTTGCTTCCTGACCTGCGTATAGGTTTTTCAAGAGGCAGGTCAGGTGGTCTTGTATTCCCATCTCTTTCAGAGTTTTCCACAGTTTATTGTGATCCACACAGTCAAAGGCTTTGGCATAGTCAATAAAGCAGAAAGAGGTGTTTTTCTGGAACGTTCTTGCTTTTTCAATGATCCAGTGGATGTTGGCAATTTGCTCTCTGATTCCTCTACCTTTTCTAAAACCAGCTTGAACATCTGGAAGTTCACGGTTCATGTATTGCTGAAGCCTGGCTTGGAGAATTTTGAGCATTACTTTACTAGCATGTGAGATGAGTGCAATGGTGTGGTAGTTTGAGCATTCTTTGGCATTGCCTTTCTTTGGGATTGGAATGAAAAGTGATCTTTTCCAGTCCTGTGGCCACTGCTGAGTTTTCCAAATTTGCTGGCATATTGAGTATAGCACTTTCACACCATCATCTTTCAGGATTTGAAATAGCTCCACTGGAATTCCATCACCTCCACTAGCTTCATTCCTAGTGATGCTTCCTAAGGCCCACTTGACTTCACATTCCAGGATGTCTGGCTGTAGGTGAGTGTGAGTGATCACACCATCGTGATATCCAGGTTGTGAAGATCTTTTTTGTACAGTTCTGTGTATTCTTGCCACCTCTTCTTAATATCTTCTGCTTCTGTTAGGGCCATACCATTTCTGTCCTTTATTGAGCCCATCTTTGCATGAAATGGCCCCTTGGTATCCCTAATTTTCTTGAAGAGATCTCTAATTTTCCCCATTCTATTGTTTTCCTCTATTTCTTTGTACTGATTGCTGAGGAAGGCTTTCTTATCTCTCCTTGCCCTTCTTTGGAACTCTGCATTCAAATGGGTATATCTTTCCTTTTCTCCTTTGCTTTTCACTTCTCTTCTTTTCACAGCTATTTGTAAGGCCTCCCCCAACAGCCATTTTGCTTTTTTGCATTTCTTTTCCATGGAGATAATCTTGATACCTGTATCCTGTACAATGTCACAAACCTCTGTCCATAGTTCATCAGGCACTCTGTCTATCAGATCTAGTCCCATAAATCTATTTCTCACCTCCACTGTATAATCATAAAGGGTTTGTTTTAGGTCATACCTGAATGGTCTAGTGGTTTCCCCCATTTTCTTCAATTTAAATCTGAATTTGGCAATAAGGAGTTCATAATCTGAACCACATTCAGCTCTCAGTCTTGTTTTTGCTGACTGTATAGAGCTTCTCCATCTTTGGCTGCAAAGAATATAATGTTGTAGATTAATTGACCATAACTGTGTGGGTTTAATTTTGGGGTTTCTATCCTATTCCACTGATCTATATGTCTGTATTTGTGCCAGTACCATACTGTTCTGATTACTGTACCTTTGTAGTATATGCTGAAGTCAGGAAGCATGTTTCATCCAACTCCATTATTCTTTCTCAAGATTGTTTTGGCTGTTTGGCTATTCTTTCTCAAGATAGTTTTGGTTATTTTAAAATGTTGTAGGAACTTTTAAAAATTTTCTCCTAGTTCTGTGAAAAATGTCCTTAATAATTTATAAGGATTGCCCTGAATCTGTAGATTGCCTTGGGTAGTATGGTCGTTTTAACAATATTGATTCTTCCAGTCCAAGAACATGGTGTATATTTCTAACTGTTCATTCTAACTTTATTTTATCAGCATCTTACAGTTTTCAGAGTACAGATATTTTGCCTCCATAACTATTAATAAGTTTTGCTGTTGTTATTGTTCAGTTGCTAACTCATTTCCAACTCTTTGCAACCCCATGAACTGTAGCACACCAGGCTTCCATGTCCTTTACCATCTCCCAGAGTTTGCTCAAACTCATGTCCATTGAGTCGGTGATGCCATCCAACCATCTCATCCTCTGTCCTCCCCTTCTCCTTTTGCCCTCAGTCTTTCCCAGCATCAGGGTCTTTTTCAATGAGTCAGCTCGTCACATCAGGTGGCCACAGTATTGGAGCTTCAGCTTCAGCGTCAGTCCTTCCAATGAATATTCAGGGTTGATTTCCTTTAGGGTTGATTTCCTTTAGGATTAACTGGTTTGATCTCCTTGCTGTCCAAGTGACTCTCAAGAGTCTTTTCCAGAACCACAATTTGAAAGCATCAATTCTTTGGTGTCAGCCTTCTTTATGGTCCAACTCTCACATCTGTACTCTTAGGTATTTTATTATTTTTGATGTAATGGTAAATGAGATTGTTTCCTTAAGTTCTCTTTCTGCTATTTGTTGTAGTATTTATACTTGCTAGAGATTTCCATATAATAATTTTGTATCCAGCAACTTTACCATGTTCACTGATGAGCTCTAGTAGCTTTCTGATAGCATCTTTAGGATTTTCTATTTATACCATCTTGTTATCTGTGAAAAGGGACAAGTTTACTTCCCCTTTTCCAATTTAGATTTTGTTTCTTTCTTTTTCTTCTTTGATTTCCATGGCTAGGACTTCCAAAACTATGCTGACTAAAAGTGGTGAGAGTGGGCATCTCTTTGCCATCCTCAACATTTTGAATCAGAATGCTAATCAGGTGCTAATATCAAATTTCACTATCCAAATTTGATGTAGAATTAAAATACATTGTTTTGATGTGAAAACAATTAAAAATTATTATAAGGAAATTCAGAAATATCAACTAGACTAGAAAAAAATACCCAATCTAGGAGCTGCTGATAGGAATACTCCAGTTGAAATGGTAATTAAACAACTTACTTAGATTCTCCTAATTTATGGAGATTAAAGATAAAAGTCATAGGCTAAAATGTGATATTCATGAGGAAGTAATATTCATGAGGGAAGTAGATTAGGGCTGCCTCCAATCTGAATGTACTCCAATTCCCAGTACGACAAACTCTTTTTTTCCCTTAAACTAATCTGACATTTTCCTTGTCCCTTAATGACCTTAATATTGATATAAATCATATTATCAATAAAAAAGCAAGTTAGGTGCCTTCCCTTCTCATACTTGAAATGTTCACTTATTACTCCTATATTTGAACATACACTAATAATTCTATAATAACAGGAAAAGAATAATATTTTAGGCAGTCAGTCTTGCTTCTAATTTTAATAAAAATGTTTCTGATAATTCACTGTCACTATGAGTTTAGATATAATATAACCCATGTTTTTATCAAGTTACAGTGATCCTTTTTACTTTTAAAGATATTATCAACATAGACATTGAATTTTATAGATTTTTAAAATTTATAGCAGTCTGTATATTTACAATATTGTTTTAATTTGCTGGTGTCTTAATTTCAAATGAATTTTCAATATCCTGCATTTGTAGTTGCCTCTCCTCATGGTTTCTGGTTTAGATACATATTTGTGTGCAGATGATATCATACATTTCCTGTATGTTTGTCTTTCCCAGTGCGCTTTTCCATTCACAATTTTCTTGTTTCTAGTTCTGGGCTTTTCTTTTCCACCTACAGAAATTCCTTTAGCATTTGTTGTAAAGCTGGTTTAGTGGTGTTGAATTCTCTTAGCTATCCTCTTCTATAAAGCTTTTAATTTCTCCATCAAATCTGAACAAGAGCCTTGCTGGGTAGAGTATTCTTTTTTTTTTTTTTACTTTATTTTACTTTACAATACTGTATTGCTTTTGGCATACATTGACATGAATCTGCCATGGGTGCACATGAACTCCCAAACATGTACCCCCCTCCCACCTCCCACCCCACATCATCTCTCTGGATCATCCCCGTGCACCAGCCCCACACATCCTGCATCCTGCATCGAACATAGACTGGCGATTAATTTCTTACATGATAGTATACATGTTTCAATGCCATTTTCCCACATCATCCCACCCTCTCCCTCTCCCTCAGAGTCCAAAAGTCCGCTCTACACATCTGTGTCTCTTTTGCTGTCTTGCATACAGGATCCTCACTACCATCTTTCTAAATTCCATATATAGTGTTAGTATACTGTATTGGTGTTTTTCTTTCTGGCTTACTTTAACTCTGTATAATCGGCTCCAGTTTCATCCATCTTATTAGAACTGATTCAAATGTATTCTTTTTAATGGCTGAGTGATACTCCATTGTGTATATGTACCACAGCTTTCTTATCCATTCATCTGCTGATGGACATCTAGGTTGTTTCCATGTCCTGGCTATTATAAACAGTGCTGCGATGAACATTGGGGTACATGTGTCTCTTTCTATTCTGGTTTCCTCGGTGTGTATGCCCAGCAGTGGGATTGCTGGGTCATAAGGCAGTTCTATTTGCAATTTCTTAAGGAATCTCCACACTGTTCTCCATAGTGGCTGTACTAGTTTGCATTCCCACCAACAGTGTAAAAGGGTTCCCTTTTCTCCACACCCTCTCCAGCATTTATTGCTTGCAGACTTTTGGATCGCAGCCATTCTGACTGGTGTGAAGTGGTATCTCATTGTGGTCTTGATTTGCATTTCTCTGATAATGAGTGACGTTGAGCATCTTTTCATGTGTTTGTTAGCCATCCGTATGTCTTCTTTGGAGAAATGTCTATTTAGTTCTTTGGCCCATTTTTTGATTGGGTCGTTTATTTTTCTGGAATTGAGCTGTATAAGTTGCTTGTATATTTTTGAGATTAGTTGTTTGTCAGTTGCTTCATTTGCTATTATTTTCTCCCATTCAGAGGGTTGTCTTTTCACCTTGCTTATAGTTTCCTTTGTTGTGCAGAAGCTTTTAATTTTAATTAGATCCCATTTGTTTATATTTGCTTTTATTTCCAATATTCTGGGAGGCAGATCATAGAGGATCCTGCTGTGATTTATGTCGGAGAGTGTTTTGCCTATGTTCTCCTCTAGGAGTTTTATAGTTTCTGGTCTTACATTTAGATCTTTAATCCATTTTGAGTTTATTTTTGTGTGTGGTGTTAGGAAGTGATCTAGTTTCATTCTTTTACAAGTGGTTGACCAGTTTTCCCAGCACCACTTGTTAAAGAGATTGTCTTTACTCCATTGTATATTCTTGCCTCCTTTGTCAAAGATAAGGTGTCCATATGTGTGTGGATTGTAGTTTTTTTTCCTTAAATCATTTTAAATGTAACATGCCACACCCCCTTCTGGCCTGCAGAGTTTCCCTGAAAAATCAGCTGATAACCTTATAGGGATTCCTTTATATGTTATTTGTTGCTTTCCTCTTGTTGCTTTTAATAGTTTATCTTTGTATTTAATTTTTGAATAGTATGTGCCTTGGCATGTTTCTCCTTGACTTTATCCTATAAAGGCCTCTCTGCACTTCCTAGATTTGAGCATTTCATTTCCCAAGGAAGTTTTCAATTATTATCTCTTCAAATATTTCCTCAAGCTTTACCTCTCTTCTCATTCTTTGACCTCTGTAATATGTTAGTGCATTTAATGTTGTTCCAGATGTCTCTTTGTCCTAATTTCTTTTCAATCTTTCTTTATTCTATTCTATCAGTGATTTCCACCATTCTTTCAGTTCATTTATTCATTCTTCTGCCATATTTATTCTGCTGTTGTTTCTTTCTAGTATATTTTTCATTTCTGTTACTGTATAGTTTAATTCTTGGTTTGTTCTTTAAATCTTGTAGCTCTTTATAATTCTTATGGGGAATCCCCTGGCCAGTGGTTAGAACTCAGTACTTTCACTGCTGAGGACCTAGATTCAATCCCTTGTCAGGGAACAAAGATCCCACAAGCCACAAGGCATGGCCAAAACAGCAAAAAATAAACAAAACCATTTCTTGTATCTTCTGGTCTGTGCCTCCATTCTTTTTCCAGCATCTTATATCATCTTCACTATCATTATTCTGAGTTCATTTTCCATGCAGATTGCCTATCTCCACTTCACTTATTAGTTCTTTGGGTTTTTTTTATCTTATTTCTTCATATGCAACATATTTCTCTGCCATCTCATTTTGTCTAACTCTTCCTGTTTGTGGACTCTGTTCCTCTGTTCCACAGATTGTAGTTCTTCTTGTTTCTGGTGTCTGCCCCCTGGTGGGTGAGCTTTGTCCAGAGGGTGCAGGCTTCTTGACAAGAGGGACTGGTGGCCGCCCACTGGTGGATAGGGCTGATTCATATACCTCTGATGGGCAGGGCCATGGAAGATGCATGTCTAAAGGTAGCTGTGGGATCAGGACTTCAGGCAGGCTGTCTGCTTATGGATGGGGCTTGGTTCACACTCTGTTAGTTGTTTGGACCAAGCCATCCCAGCACTGGAGCCTCTGAAAGCTGTTGGGTGAGGCAGGTCTCAGTGCCAAAGTGGTGACCTGCGGAAGAGCTCACACTGAGGAATATTCCCTGGTGCCTCTGCCACAGCTGTCCGTGCCCCCACTGGGGCCACAGCCAAACTTCACCTCCCCTCAAGCCCACAGGTAGGTCTTGCCTAGGCTCTTATGAAGTCACTGCTTTGCCCTGCATCTCAGTGCATGTGAAACCTTGTGTGGAGTTTCACACAGGGTGGAGTTCTGTTTTCCAAATTCTATAGAATTCCTGCAATCAAACCCTGCTGGCCTTCAAATAAAATGCTCTGGGAGCTCTTCCACTTGATGCCAGACATCCAGACTGGGGAGCCTGATGTGGGACTCAGAAATTTCGCTCCTGTGGAAGAACCTCTACCATAGAGTTATTTTCCAGTTTCTATGTCACCCAACCAACAAGTAGGGGATTTGATTATATCATAAAAGTTCCCCTCCTACCATCTCATTGTGACTTCTTCTTTGTTTTTGGTTGCATAATATCTTTTTTGGTTGGTTCCAGTCTTTTTTTTTTTTTTTTTTTTTGGTGGTGGTTATTCAGCAGTTCAGGCTTCCCTTGGGGGCTCAGCTGGTAAAGAATCTGCCTGCAATGTGGGGGATCTGGGTTCAATCCCTGGGGTGGGAAGATCCCCTGGAGAAGGGAAAGGCTACCCACTCCAGTATTCTGGCCTGGAGAATTCCATGGACTGTACAGCCCATGGGGTTGCAAAGAGTCAGACATGACTGAGTGACTTTCACTTTCACTGAGCAGTTAGTTATGATTTTGATGTTTTCTGAGAGGAGGTGAGCTCAGGTCCCTCTATTGTACCATCTTGTCCTTGTCCTTTTTATCATACGCTCAAATCATTTGCAGAGTTGTTGACTTTCACTTCATTTACTCTGTCAAAGACTAAAAACATATGTATAAGTTTGATACTAACATTGTGCATCTGGATGTATTCCATGATATTTCCATGTTTTTGCTTCATTTATTTTGAAACTCAATTTTGTAGCCTTAAAAGATCGTGATAGTTTTGTCTTCATTGTGGGTTACACCTCTTCTCATTATAAAATGGGACTCTTTTATAGTTTAATGTTTTTCTTTCCAGTTTACTTTCTGTGATGTTAATAGTAGCATTAGTAGTTAAGTTGCTAAGTTGTGTCCGACTCTTGCGATCCCATGGGCTGTAGCCTGCCAGGCTCCTCTGTCCATGGGCTTCTCCAGGCAATTATACTGGAGTGGGTTGCCATTTCCTTCTCCAAGGGATCTTCCGACCCAGGACTCAAACTCGGGTCTCCTGCATTGCAGACAGATCCTTCACCGACTGATCTGTGATGTTAATATTTCCACCTTATTCTTTCTTTTTAGATTTCACCATGTATGTCCTTGCCTATCATGGCAGTTTTAACATTTCTGTATCATTTTGTTTAAGCAGAATATCATTAGATTTTTGTTTCTTAAATCTATGCCTTTTTAATGAAGATACTTAAAACTTTGTATTTAACACCACTGTGATTTTTACATTCATTTTCATAAATTATGGGCTTAATTTATTCAAATGTCTTATTTGACCATTTTTGTTGTAAGCTTCCTTTCTCTATTTTTTTTCTTTTTTACTTTATTTTACTTTACAATACTGTATTGGTTTTGGCATATATTGACATGAATCCATCACGGGTGTACATGAACTCCCAAACATGAACCCCTCCCCCCCAACTCCCACGCTGTCAGCTAACAGTGTTCTGTATACTACTATAAAAAAATCTTAATTCATTACAATAACCTTGTAAGGTACAAGTTCCCTCTTTAAAACGAAGATACTAAGTGTTTCCGAGGCCATTAACTTGCCTAAGATCACTTAGCCAGTAAGTGATGGAGTTAGAACTGATATCCAATAGTTCTGCAGTGCCAAATGAAAATTCATGACCAATCTTTTTTCTCTTTCCCTTCCTCCCTTCCTGCCCCTTCCTCTTTGTCTTTCTCTTGGCTTCATTGTTTTATCATCTGTAGTGAACTGGAAAATATACCTTCTGATATTCTGATTATAAAATGGTCTGCTGAGCATATGATGCAGCCTTTCTTTTAAGAAAAATATCAAAGAGGGTTTTTAAGGGAATTTATCTATTGTTAAATCAAAGGGGTGATTAGTTAGAAGACAAGAAATTAAATAGTTACTGAGAAACTGAAAGACCTGATGATATTAAAGAGGGAAAGTACGTAGGGGCCAGCAGGAAAGTACCATCACAAAAAAGTAGGAGTGAAAATCAGGAAGTTTTGTGAATGGACAAGTAGAAACCAGGAACACGGGAATGTGAAAGGGTACCAACAGGAACTGTGGTCAGAGTAATGCATGAGGAAATACATATGGCATTAGACAGGCAACTGAAACTGGGTGACATGTTCCCATGTAGGAGCAGAGTTTAAGAAGAAAGAGTGCCTCCATTTGACTAATGATGTCAGGGAAGAACAGGAAGTGGTGGAGGCCAGAATAATATTGTCTGGTGTACCCTGTCTGGTAGGATTATTTTTTGTTGTTTAGTGACTAACTTGGGTTGGACACCTTTGCAACCTCATGAACTGTAGCCTGCCAGGCTCCGCTGTCCATGGCATTTTCCGGGCAGGAATTTTGGAATGGGTAGCCATTCCTTTCTCCAGGGGGTCTTCCTGACCCAGGGATTAAACCTGAATTTCCTGCATTGCAGGTGGATTCTCTACCACTGAGCCACCAAGCCTACTTAAATCCAATTTCTCCGTAAAAGTATGGAGCACATCCCTGGAAGCTGCTGCTACTTCTCCCCAAAGTTATGTAGTTAAGATCCTCAACCACAAAGTTTATAATATAATTAAAAGAGGGAAAAAAGTATACATAATACACAGAAAAGCCTATGTTAATAAAATGAAAATTATACTGATTACACTATAAGCAAAAAAAAAGAGACTCAACTAAAGAACAGGGGAACAAATTTTAATGCTTACTCCCAAAGTACTCCCAAAGTAAGTATTTCTTTGAGAAAAAACAACTCCAATTGAAATCTCAAAGGAATTTTTCAAACTAAAAATCCAGTTCTGAAGTGAAATTAAAAGAAAAAACAAACAATAATATAAAATAGAAAATGTGAAAATTAGAGACTGGCATCATCACATATAAAGCATATTTTATACATATATATAATCATTAAGACAGTATAGCCCTACTGTAAAAACAGGCAGATCAAGGAATAGAATAGAAAACCTAGAAATAAAGCCAGTAAATACAGAAATTTAAAATAGGTTTATAAGCCCTTATCTCCAAATCCAAAATCTCTAAAAATTTCTGACAACCAAGCTTTTTTTTTTTTTCCCAAAAAAACTACTTTGGAGGAAAAACTAGAAGTTAATTGATAAGAGGCTATTTGTAGCCTTTTAAAATCCCATGTAATGGGAGCACTCAGAAGTTTCATTAGAGAACTAGCAATGTGTTTGACTACAGGGTATAGCAGAGGTGTTATATATAATATGTGTTATATTACATATACATTTTTTCTGAAGGATAGTGATAACATCAGAAATGGGTTAAAATTTAGATGCATGAGAGTAAAATTTTTACTGACATGGAATTTCCTTTATGTCTCAAACAAAAATTTATCTGAATCTTAGTCTTTTTATACATAGAAACCTTTAAAGGCAATTTATGTTATTTATTCAAGGAAGGGCTCCAAATTCTGTTATGTTTTCAAGGCTTCTTATGGAAGAAAGGAGGTTATTAATGGTTTCTGGTCTATTTTAACTGGATAAACATAAGTAGTTTCTACATATACACTGAGTAGGTAAACTTTATGTAAAGGCGGAGCTTCAAGGATAAGCTTCAAGGAAAGAGAGCATGGTTGCTTCAGAGAGATGCTCAAAGAGAAGAGTTAAGATGGCATCCAGAGCAGAGAGAGGCACTGCCAAAGATGGAGAAGGGCCTCCCCAGGCTGGAGGGGGCAAAAGAAGACACTCCATGTGTGGGGCTTAGGGAGTTAGAGATCACCCACAGAAAGAACAGGAACGTGTCCTCTGCCGATTATCAGCTGAGAGGAGTGTGAGATTAAAGGACTAGGTAACTTAAGGAGAGTAATGAAAAGGCTTAACTTATCACAGTGGGAAAAGAGTGTATACTGAGTGGAGTGGGCGTGTGTTTTTAGAACCCCAGTACTATCAGAGACTAAAAAAGTCCTAAGAAAGTCTCACACACTGGAGTTCACCCGGTCCCTAGTCCCCCACTATCAGAACCATTTCGAGCTATTTGCCTTCGGCAGTCCTGCGTCCTCCTCTAGGTGTGGCAGGACTAGTAGCTTGCCTGTCTCTGGACTGAGAACCACTTAGCCTCTGGCTACTGCCGCCACTCCCAAGGCAATGAACCGATCCTGGCTCCCGAGGGCTCTTCCTTGACACACACCTCTTCAGGGCTCAGCTGGCACAAGATTGCCAACAAGTTGATGAGGAAGAGATACTAAACAAAATTGGCAGGCAAGTTTCTCAGGACTTAGGGAGAAAAAAGGAGAGTAAAATGGAAAGAGAGAGGGGCAGATTCTCTTTGCTGAGACCAAAAGACTCAGAATCAGCTGAATGCCAGAGGACACATTAGCATTTACCCAGAAGAGACCTTGAGATGAGCTGCTTTGAGTTTGAACATGATTCCAAACCTAGCATTGACTGTGAAATAAGCCTGCTCTGTGCAGATCCGGTTGGAGCCCTCTGAAGAACGCCCCCACTGCCAGAATATTTTTTGACATACTGCAGCCTTGTCTTTCAGGTAGTTGACAGCCTGGCTCACAGTGCAGAGTATATTTTGGACCCAGGAAAGCCGTGCTCAGTGAAGAGGTAAGTAAGCCAGAGAAATACCTAAATGGTAGGACCTTAACCAACAGCAGTTCTAAATTTATTAGAACAGGCAGCTGAACCTAGGATGGGGAAGATTATTGCTCAAAGTTGCAAAACTAAATTGTAACTGTCCTTCATGTTTGACCTCTCTAAACCCACTTGCCCATTTGGGATTTCCCTCTTCTCTTTCTTTTTGTACCAGATGTCTGGACAATAAATACCAAGAAAAAAAAAAACTTTTTTGAGAAGGAGGATGGGTGGAGTAAAAGAAATATGAAGACCAAATAGGAAATTTTTCTCTATACTTCCTTGCAAAGTTCTTTTGTGTCATATGTTTTGAAAGTTATTTCATTAGCTAAACATTTTTTTTTCATAGAAAAAAAGCCCACTGAAAAAGCTACATCTGTATAAAACAGAGAAATGAAGAGCTGTGATGATAATAGTAGTTGGGGGTGGAAGTAGGGTGAGATGCACAAACTCAACTAGGCTTTCAGTGCCTGTGGTTCTTCGGCACTGGGACAGCATGTTTAGGTGCCAATGAGCCCAAAAGTGACTCTGGAAAAATTTCACTAGAATCTGGGATCCTGCAGATTTTGAAAGTTCATTGAGGCCTCCAGATGAGATTAAAGTGTAAGCATAGTAGCTGCTGGAAGTGTGTAAAAGAATGAGAGGATTTTTTAAAAGTAAACTTGCTGCTGTTTATAAGAAGGAAGAAAAGAAAAATGTTTTTTGCATGAATAAATCTTAACCCTTCATGCCTATCATCATTTACTGGATGCATCAGTGCCAGGACTTCTTCAGATGCTTCAGGTAGAGAAATGGGGGAGGGAAAACCAGAGGGGCTATCTCTACTATCCCACTCGCCCCACCTCTGTAAGATGCTGCTTTTTTACAGCCCGACTTTGATTTTCACATTCACTCTGACTTTTTCCTTAGATTTCTCTTGAAATTTTCCCTGGCCCAGAAGCCCCCATCTTTGTTACAAGAGGTCAGATCCCTGATGCCATATGTCTGGGAGGAGCAGGAAGGACATCCTGGTTAAGGAGAAACATGGTCGTTGGGTCAAACTCCCAAGAACACCTCACATTCCTGCCTGGGTTCCCAAGTTCCCTCTAGAGAAAGCATAATCTCCAAATTAAGGAAGATTTTTCTCACAAGCAAAGTTTTGCAGTGTTGCAAAGTAGGAAAAACATGGGATTTGAAATCCGAGGACCTTGGGTGTGAGTCCCAACTCCATGACTTTGTAAAGTCTGGCACATGTCACAACATTTCTGACCCACAGAAAGGAAGTCAGTAATACCTATGTTACAAAGTTTTATAAGGATTAAATAAGATCAAGATTTTGTTATAGTGGTTGGCATAAATTATGCAATAAATGAATAATAGTCATTATCATGTGAGTAAATATGTGGTACTGGGGAAGGCAATGGCACCCCACCCCAGTACTCTTGCCTGGAAAATCCAATGGACGGAGTAGCCTGGTGGGCTGCAGTCCACAGGGTCGCTAACAGTCGGACAGACTGAGCGACTTCACTTTCACTTTTCTCTTTCATGCATTGGAGAAGGAAATGGCAGCCCACTCCAGTGTTCTTGCCTGGAGAATCCCAGGGATAGGGGAGCCTGGTGGGCTGCCATCTATGGGGTCACACAGAGTTGGACACGACTGAAGTGACTTAGCAGCAGCAGCAGCAGCAAATACGTGGTACATGGTGGTGGAAAGAAGATGTGTGAAATGAGGTTTGTGGGAGAAGGGAAAGAAGAAGGGAAGTAAGGTTTTCACTGACAGGTTTCAATATAAAATGAAGGTCATCAGTCAGTGTACCCCAGCAGGAGAGAGAGAATGTCTGGAGAGAATAACTAATGACAAAGTCTAGAAATCTGGCTGAGGAGAGGGAGCCAGTAAACATTTTGCCTATTTAAACAATCCATTTTGTGAAAACACAATTTCACAGCGTAAGGGAAATATTAATTAGGAAAAATATGCATAATCTTGACATACAACAGATCACAAATTTTCGTTTACCATGAACCATTTCATTCTTCTGCATTTGCAGAGGGTTTTTAAATGCTTACTAAGCATTTAGTAGATTGTAAAGATTTTGACCTCATTTTTATTCCCATTTTTCATTGGATAAGGTCATGTATTTAATAGGTTTCCCAGTCAGTGATCAGCCAAGGACCCTTTGACTCTGAGTTCAACGCTTATTTCACTGTCACAGCAAATGCTGTTGAACTTTAGGCCACTTGGAGAGTCAGGGGACTAAGGAAAATAGGCCCACTCGTATCAACCCCAACCATACTCGCTCACCCTGAAACTCTTTAAATCCCCCGGTATTTGTTGTCTATCTGTGAAGCACTAGGAGGAGAGTTGGTTGTGAAATCAGAAGCCCTGACCTACTTCCGGCCTGATATCTACTTATTGTGGAAGTCATGTCACTGCTCTGTCCCACACTGTCCTCAGTCTGAAAATATGAGGTCCGATTGCATGTCAGGGTTGACATATCAAATGAGACGTATTAGGGAGTTAAGCTCCATTATTTTGAAAATCAGCCTCCCACTAAAGGATTTCTCTGGATGTCTGTCTACTTGTTGCAACTTCTAGATAGAGTTCAGCAGGTCTTGGATGATATCAGATGATGAGGAAGGGCTGGGGAAGAGCATAAGAGGATCGATTGTGAGGGCCTGTGATCTAAGCAGTCCAGAGAGATGGTAGAAAGGAGGGCTAAGATAGATTTTAACTGGAAAAGCATTCATTCTCTTATTCAACAAGTGTTTATTTAGAGTCATCTAGCTGGGTTTACTGGGTCTACTGCATTTCTAGGATGGTGAGACTTTTCTGATCCTCTTCTCTTACTCAAAAATTATGGACTAAATTTGAATTACTGACCTAGGAATGTATCATGGGATGGAAGGGCAGAAACTAATAAAGATCCTTTCCTGTGTAAAACATAAATTCTAACAGGGACAGATAATCTTTAATGTACTAAATCCACTATCTATATGTTAGAGGTGTTGAGTATTATGGGATGTTTACCTTCAGAGGAAGTACTTAGAGTCAGGAAAAGGAAAGTTGCAGTATTTAATAGGGTAATAGGATAGTCAGATATTTATTTATCCTCAAATTCACTTTCTTGCTTAAGCTAAAAAGTGGATATTTTATAAATTAAAAATCCTATTTCCAGAGAATGACTCAGATCATTACCCCACTAAATAAGTAAATATTAAAAAAAAATTTTTTTAGGGATGGTATAGCTAAGAAACAATGAAAAATCTTAGCATTACTGATGAATTTGTGCTGGTGGGGTTGTCTACTGACCTGGATATCCAGACCATGCTCTTTGTTCTCTTCTTGGGGATTTACTCCTGACCCTGGTGGGGAACCTGATGATGATCCTGGTGATCAGGGCTGATCGTCACCTGCACATTCCCATGTACTTCTTCCTTGGTCACTTGTCTTTCCTAGACAAGTGCCACTCTTCAATCACCACACCCAAGATGCTGCAGAATTTCCTGTCTCAGAGGAAGACCATTTCAGTGTGGGGATGCATTACCCAGAGCTTCTTTTTCATATTTTCTGGAGGCACTGACCTACTTGCTCTCTGCTATGGCCTATGACCACTATGGTGCCATCTGTCACCCTCTGCTCTACTTGATCATGAATGGACCTCTGTGCATTGCAATGGTCAGTGCAGCATGGGTGATGGGGCTTCTGAACTCACTAGTGAATAATCTTTGTACCCAGCACTTACAGTTCTGTGGTCCCAATATCATCTCCCCCTTCAGTTGTGAACTGCTTTCACTCTCCCCTCTCTCCTGCAGTGATACCATGCCTAACCCTATCCTGTTGACTGGATCATCTGCATTTCTAGGACTTGTGACACTTCCCCTGCTCCCCTTCTTTTACTCTAAAATCATTCTTGCCATTCTAAGCATCTCCTCCTCTAAAGGCCAAGGCAAAGCCTTCCCCACCTGCTCCTCCCACCTCACCATGGTGCTCTTGTTCTATCGGAATGACTGTATTCAGGATCAATCCTGGAGCGAGATGTCTCTATACAGTATGGTGTGATCACATCCTTGATAAACCCCCTCATTTACAGCTTCAACAACCAGGAGGTGAAGGCAGCTTTGCAGAGGATGCTAAGGCACCAGGTATGTGTCTCAGGGTTTAAAAAAATGGCAATAGGATGCTTGTTCTAATGGAGAACCAATCTACTAGGGAAGAGAACTTTGTAAGCTTAGAGCTTGTATGGTTCTTCATTTTTAATAAAATTCAAGTGTATTTATTTCTTATTCAAAGTTAAGTGACTTCCAAAAGCTAAGAAATAAAGTCAGAGAACCATTTTGCCCATCCTGGGTCTGAGGGGAAACATTTAAAGACATCAGCTCCTACCACAGCCTCTGGAAACTAGTCCAGAAGCAGTGACTCCACTACATTTGAGGAGCCAGAACCAGAACAAAGACTCTGACAAGAACAAAGATCCTGAGCCTAGGACCTTTACCTGTGGATTTACATAAAGGACTCTATTAGTACAAAGGCAAAGAATAAGTAACCTATACACATTTAATTTTCCAAAATGAGTGAGTTCAGCGTCCCCCATTCATCTGACCTGATGGCACCACAGGCATGAAATGGCATATGTGCCTGCAAATAGTCAAAGAATAGTGAAATCAAAGGATGAACATGTTAAATATCTATGAGCCATGAATGGATAAAGAAAATGTGGCATCTGCATACAATGGAGTATTATTCAGCTTTAAAACAAGATGGAAATTCTACCGTGTGTGACCATACGGATGAACCTTGAGGACATTGTGTTAAGGAGATAAGCCAGTCAGAGGAGAAAACCGTTTTGTAGTTTTACTTATGGGCTTCCCTGGTGGCTCAGAGGTTAAAGCGTCTGGCTGCAATGTGGGTAGACCTGGGTTGGATCCCTGGGTTGGGAAGATACCCTGGAGAAGGAAATGAAAAGCAAGCTCATAGAAGCAGAATGTGGAATGGTGGTTGCCAGGGGCTGGGGGAAGAGGGAATTGGGAAGTTGCTATTCAATAGGTACAGAGTTTCAGTCAAACAAGATTTTAAAAGTTTTGAAGATCTTCTACACATCAATATGCAAATAGTTAACAATCATCAGTTCATCAGTTCAGTCGCTCAGTCGTGTCCGACTCTTTGCGACCCCATGAATCGCAGCACGCCAGGCCTCCCTGTTCATTACCATCTCTCAGAGTTCACTCAGACTCACGTCCATCGAGTCCGTGATGCCATCCAGCCATCTCATCCTCTGTCATCCGCTTCTCCTCCTGCCCCCAATCCCTCCCAGCATCACAGTCTTTTCCAATGAGTCAACTCTTCGCATGAGGTGGCCAAAATACTGGAGTTTCAGCTTTAGCATCATTCCTTCCAAAGAAGGGTTGATCTCCTTCAGAATGGACTGGTTGGATCTCCTTGCAGACCAAGGGACTNCCCTTCTTCTCCTGCCCCCAATCCCTCCCAGCATCAGAGTCTTTTCCAATGAGTCAACTCTTTGCATGAGGTGGCCAAAGTGCTGGAGTTTCAGCTTTTAGGGAGAACATAATAGGTTGAATACTGTTTCCTTTCAAGTAATTTAATCAAGAGAAGAGGGCTAAGGTTTCAAAATCTCCTGGTGGTGGTTTAGTTGCTAGGTCGTATCTGACTCTTGTGACCCCATGGACTGGAGCCCACCAGGCTCCTCTGTTCATGGGATTTCCCAGGCAAGAATACTGAAATGGGTTGTTATTTCCTCTTCCAGGGGGTACTTCCTGACTTGGATTGAACTCATGTTGCCTATGTCTCCTACAGTGTAGTCAGATTCTTTATCCACTGAGCCATCAGGGAAGCCCCATAAAATTTTTCTTACTAGCAGACATTTTTTGTTAAATAAATATATTCTTAATTCTGATATATACATGTAAGAAAAACCAAGTTCTGATTCAAACAGTCATCCAGCTAAATTTTTAATGAATGCTTCTTACATTCAAGGTGTGTGTAGAGAAAACAATGAACTTTTACAGTCACACACATCTGTTTTCAAATTTTTGTTGGCTTCACACCTAACTAGCTGTGAGACTGGTGACATTCATGATGAAGATTTCTGACCCTCAGTGAAGCCTCACCAGAGATTTTGTGCAGAACAAAATTAGGAAAACAATGTGGAGAGAAACTGAGTTATCTATTGTGGCACAACATATAACCCCCAAGTTTAGTGGCTTAAAATACCATCAGTTCATTATTTCTCATGATTCTGAGGGTTGGCTGGTTTCTCCAAGTGATTTTCTTCCAGGATGGTGATCTCAGGGCAGAATTATGATAGGGTGAAGCCTGAAGCTGCAGGGCCACTGGAGGCCTAGGTCAGGAACTTAAACCACTGTGGCCACATTTTACTGGCCACAAGTCTAGCTCAGACTCATGGGATGGAGAAGAGATTAGGTCACTACATGGGAAGGCTATTGGAAAATTACCTTGCAAAAAAGTATGCTGCTGGGCTGAGAGGAATATATGTTTAGTAAATCAGTTATAGAATCAGCTGTGTTTGTCTTCAAGAAGCTGCAAATGATGCTGTCTCTCAGGGTACCTGGCACTTTGTTATAGTCAGTCTTCACCTTCCTCCTTTATTCCCTGTAAGAATCATTCAATGTTGCGTGTGAAGACAGTTACAAAGGAGTTTGGGCTTGGTGTCAATGTTTGCAGTACACACTTTTAAACAGCACCCACAGCTAGAAGAAGCCACCAGTTTAGGCTTGTATAACAATCTTGTGTGATAAGACACCCAGTTAAATTTGAATTTCAGATAAGCAGCAAATAGTGTTTTATTTCTGGACTTTCCTGTGAATATTCCAAATACACATATTAAAAAAAAAAACCAGAAACATACTTACCTTTACTAGTTGCTGTTTTCCCTTTCCATATCTACACATGTAGATCTAACTCATTATTTTATTTTTTTAAATTAATTAATTTATTTTACTTTACAATATTGTATTGGTTTTGCCATACATTGACTTGAATCCTCCATGAGTGTACATGTGTTCCCCATCCTGAAACCCCCTCCTACCTCCCTCCTCATCCCATCCCTCTGGGTCATCCCAGTGCACCAGCCCCAAGCACCCTGTATCATGCATCAAACCTGGACTGGTGATTCATTTCACATATGATATTTTACATGTTTCAGTGCCATTCTCCCAAATCATCCCACCCTCGCCCTCTTCCACAGAGTCCAAAAGACTGTTCAATACATCTGTATCTCTCTTGCTGTCTCACATACAGGGTTATTATTACCTTCTTTCTAAATTCCATACATATGCGTTAGTATACTGTATTGTTGTTTTTCTTTCTGGCTTACTTCACTCTGTATAATAGGTTCCAATTTTATCCACCTCATTTGAATTGATTCAAATGAATTCTTTTTAATGGCTGAGTAATATTCCATTGTGTATATGTACCACAGCTTTCTTATCCATTCATCTGCTTATGGACATCTAGCTTGCTTCCATATCCTGGCTATTATAAACAGTGCTGTGATGAACACTCGGGTACACGTGTCTCTTTCAATTCTGGTTTCCTCGGTGTGTATG
>SJYX01014046.1:318342-329154 GCA_006410675.1 Oreotragus oreotragus
TCTCTCTTTTTTTTTTTTAAATTTTACTTTATTTTACTTTACAATACTGTATTGGTTTTGCCGTACATCAACATGAATCCACCATGGGTGTACATCGCAGCATTATTTATAATAGCCAGGACATAGAATTGATGCTTTTGAACTGTGGTGTTGGAAAAGACTCTTGAGAGTCCCTTGGACTGCAAAGAGATCCAACCAGTCCATTCTGAAGGAGATCAGCCCTGGGATTTCTTTGGAAGGAATGATGCTAAAGCTGAAACTCCAGTACTTTGGCCACTTCATGCGAAGAACTGACTCATTGGAAAAGACTCTGATGCTGGGAGGGATTGGGGGCAGGAGGAGAAGGGGACGACAGAGGATGAGATGGCTGGATGGCATCACGGACTCGATGAACATGAGTCAGAGTGAACTCCGGGAGTTGGTGATGGACAGGGAGGCCTGGCGTGCTGAGATTCATGGGGTCGCAAAGAGTCAGACACGACTGAGCGACTGAACTGAACTGACTGATATTTTAGGTATTCAGTGTTTGTTGGTGCTATTATAAAACTGAATTTTTATTTCATTTTCCAATGGTTTCTTATTCATAAAAATGCAACTTCAGTTCAGTCAGTTCAGTCACTCAGTCTTGTCCAGCTCTTTGTGACCCCATGGACTGCAGTATGCCAGGCTTCCCTGCCCATCACCGACTCCTGGAGTTTGCTCAAACTCATTTCTGTTGAGTTGGTGACACCATCCAACTATCTCATCTTCTGTCATCCCTTTCTCCTCCTGCCTTTAATCTTTCCTAGCAGCAGGGTCTTTCCCAAGGAGTCAGTTCTTCGCATCAGGTGACCAAAATATTGGCGTTTCAGCTTCAGCATCTGTCTTTCCAATGAATATTCAGGACTGATTTCCTTTAGGATGGACTGGTTTGATCTCCTTGCAGTCCAAGGGACTCTCAAGAGTCTTCTCCAACACCACAGTTTAAAAGCATCAGCTCTTTGGTGCTCAGCATTCTTTATGGTCCAACTCTCACATCCATACATGACTACTAGAAAAACCATAGCTTTAGCTATACAGGCCTTTGTTGGCAAAGTAGTGTCTGTATTATTTAATATGATGGCTAGGTTTTCCATAGTTTTTCTTCCAAGGTTTCTTATTTATAAAAATGCAATTTAATTTTCATATATTGACCCTGTATGTGGTAAATTTCTTAAATTCACTTGTTAATTATAATAGTTTATCTGTAGTCTTTTGGTTTTTATATAGAATATCATATAATTTTCAAATAATAGCAGTTTATCTTATTATTTCCATTCCTTAGAACTTTTATTCTTTTCCTTGCCTATTGCATTGACTGGTGTCTCTAATGTAAAGTTTAAGCTGTATAATGGGTATTCATGTCTCATTTAAAGCCTATGGGGGAAAGTTTTTAATATTTTACCATTAAGTATGCTTGTTGCAGGTTTTGTGAACACTGTATCAGAGTGAAAGAGTTCCCTTCTCCCTTTTATGTTTAGTTTTCTGATAAGTTTTAAACATGAAAGGGTGATGAATCTGATTAAACAATTTTTCTATATCTATTGAAATTCATATGATTTGTTTTCCTTTATCTTGTTAAGTAGTGAATTTATACTGGTCAATTTTTCAGATGTTAAAGCAATGATACATACTATAAATAAATTCAAGTTGTTTCTATTGAATTATAGTTTTTCTACATTTACTGAATTATATTTGTTAATACTTTGTTTAGGAATTTTACATCTAAGATCATGAAAGAGATTGGCTTGTAACATTCCTTTATTGCAATGATTTTGTCAGTTTCAGTGTCAAGATTATATTAGGCTTGTAAAACAAGTTGGGAAGTGTTTTTTCAGTCTCCAAAAGAGTTTGTATAACATTGGTGTCACTGTTTCTTTACTGTTTAGAATATATACTGGTAAAGCAATTGGACCTGGAGCTTTCATTATGGAAAGATATTTAACTTTAACAATTTTTGATTAGGTATAAGAAATGATTCTGATACAGAAATTATAATGAGTCTTAGAAAAATATAAATCTACCCCCTTTTGTATTTTAGTGAAATTCAGATCATCAAAAACAAAAAGATCTTAAAATTAGCCTGAAAGAAAAGGTTTATATTCTACAAAGAAACAACAATTTGATTCTCATCACATCAATGAAGCCAAAAAAGGTGGAGTACTACCCTCAAAATGCTGAGAAAAAAATAACTATGACTTATAATTGGACTCTGTGGGAGAGGGAGATGGTGGGATGATTTGGGAGAATGGCATTGAAACATGTATAATATCATATAAGAAATGAATTGCCATTCTAGGTTCGATGCAGGATACAGGATGCTCAGGGCTGGTGCACTGGGATGACCCAGAGGGATGCTACGGGGAAGGAGGTGGGAGGGGGGTTCAGGATGGGGAACACGTGTACACCCATGGCGGATTCAAAATATTGTAAAGTAACTAGCCTCCAATTAAAATAAATAAATTTAAATTAAAAATAATAATTGCATAATCAGTAAAGTCTTAATTCAACAGTAAGTATAAGATTAGCTTTTTCAGACAAATAAATGCTATAAAAGTTCACTCTCACTGTTAAAGGTTGAAGTTTGCCTCCAAAATAGGTGTGTTGAAGTTCTAACACCCAGCACCTCATACCTTCTTTGGAAATAGGATCTTTACAGAAGTAATCAAGTTAAAATGAGTTCATCAGGATGGGTTCTAGTCCTATATGACATATTTTATAAAAGGGTGCAATTTGGACACAGAAACAGACATATATAAAATAAAAATGACAAGACACACAGGGAGTAAATGACCACATGACTGGATTAATGCACTACAAGGAACGCCAAGGATTGCCTCTCCAAAAAAAAAAAAAAAAACAAAGGAACGCCAAGGATTGCCTCTCCAAAAAAAAAAAAAAAAAAAAAAAACACACCTAGAAGCTAGAAGAAGCAAGAAAGAATTCTCACCTAGAACTGTCAGAGAACACAGCCCTCCTGACATCTAGCCTCCAGAACCATGGGACTAAACTGTTTTAAGCTGCCTGATTTCCAGTAATTTGTTACAGAAATTCTTGAAAACTAATACACTGAAGTAACTTCTAAGGGATTTCATCAGTTTTTCATTCATTTACAAAATAGTTATTAAGTTATTATATTCCAGGCACTGCTGTAAGTGCTACAGATACAGTCATGAATAAAATAGATAAAATCTATCTTCATAGATTAATACTCTAATGAGGGGAGACAGGCAATAAACAAGCAAATAACATCATATAACATGTGACACAATATTGAATGCTGTGGAGAAATCTAAAGCAGGACAAAATGACAGTGACAGTATGCTAAAACTCTGATGTTTTTCATAGGTGATCATAGACGTCCTCTCCAATAAGGTGACATTTGAGCAAAAGTTAGGGGGGGAAAAAGAGTTAGCGAGCNCATATAACATGTGACACAATATTGAATGCTGTGGAGAAATCTAAAGCAGGACAAAATGACAGTGACAGTATGCTAAAACTCTGATGTTTTTCATAGGTGATCATAGACGTCCTCTCCAATAAGGTGACATTTGAGCAAAAGTTAGGGGGGGAAAAAGAGTTAGCGAGCCATATGGCAATCTGGGAAAAGAGCACTATGCACAGAGCAAACAGAAAGCACAGTCATAACATGGAACATGTTTTGTATATTCAAAGAACAGCAATAAGACTAGAGCTACTGGAGAGAAATTAGAATGGGGAGTGTGGGAAAAGATGAGATCCTAGAGATATCTAGGGCACATCACAAAGACCTTGAGTCCACACTAAGCATTTGGTTTTTATGCTGAGTGATAAGGAATATCTCCTAAAAAGAAGGAAAATAAATCTAAAAGGAAGATCTAAAGTACCATTAGGAATAATAAGCAAAGAAGTTAATAAACATGTGGGTGAGGCAGAGTTCTATTTTTTTACCCCAATCCATTCTTCCCTTGTCCCATGGTTCTATAGTTTTAGCTGGACACATGGCTACCCAGCTAGAAACTAAATTCCATAGTCCTCCTTATAACTAGGTATGTTGGGGGTTCTCAAGATCACTCCCAAGGTTTAGTGATTCAGCACATAGTTGTATTAAGATACAAAATAAAATCATGCAAAAGAAAAAGGTGCCTGGGGCAATGTCCAGAAGAAATGAAGTACCAGCTTCCAAAATTCCTCTCCCAGTAGAGGCTCATGTGTGTACGTGCTAAGTCACTTACAGGACACACTTATTTCCCAAGCAAGGAATTGTGACTGCATATGTGAAATGTTGCTGACCAGAATAGCTCATTAGAGGCTCAGTGCCCACAGTTTTAAATTGGAGATTGATCATGTGGGCACCCCCAGTATAACATACACAAAATTCTACACTCCAAAATAGAAAGCAGCTGTTGAACATAAACAATATTATTTGTAGAAACAATTAAGGCACAATGAAACACTCATATCAGTTGAAGAATGGTAGGAACCATCTTGAAATCATCAGCCAGAGCCAATGTTACAAGTGGGCTTTTCCAAAGATAGCAGTTGTCTTACATCATACACAAAAATTAATTCAAAATGCCTCGAATATATGACCAGAAACCATACAACTCCTAGAAGGAAGCAGACAATAAGCTCACTGACATCACTCTTGGCGATGTTTTCTTGGACCTGACTCCAAAGGCAATGGCAACAAAAGCAAAAATAAACCAGTGAAACAACATAAAACAAAAACATTTATGCACAGTGAAGAAACAACCAACAAAATAAAAAGGTAATCTACTGAATGAGGGAGATATTTTCAAATGGTATTGCCAATAAGGGGTTAAAATTCAAATATATAAAGAACTTATACAACTCAACAAACAAACAAAAAAACAAAAAAACGACTTTTAAAAATATGGACAGAGGATCTGAATAGATATCTTTCCAAAGAAGACATAAAGATGGCCAACAGGCAGATGAAAAGATCTCAACATCATTAATCATAAGGGAAATTAAAATCAAAACCAAAGAGCTATCACTTCACACCTGTCAGAATGGCTATTTTCAAAAGGACAAGAAATGCCAAGTGCTGGTAAACATGTGGAGAAAAGGGAACCCTCACGCATTATTGATGGAAATGTAAACTGGTACAGCCAAAGCGTCTGCCTGCAATGCGGGAGACCCGGGTTCGATCCCTGGGTTGGGAAGATCTCCTGGAGAAGGAAACGGCAAACCACTCCAGTACTCTTGCCTGGAGAATCCCACCCCATGGGGTCACAAAGAGTCAGACATGACTGAGCGACTTCACTTTCACTTTCACTAAAGAAAACACTATGAAGATTCCAAAATGAATTAAATGTAGAACTACCATCAGTTCAGTTCAGTTCAGTCGCTCAGTCGTGTCCAGCTCTTTGCGACCCCATGAACCGCAGCACGCCAGGCCTCCCTGTCCATCACCAACTCCAGGAGTTCACTCAGCCTCACATCCATCGAGTCAGTGATGCCATAAGACCCAGTGATTACTTCTGAGTGTTTATGTAAAGGAAAAAACCACTAATTCAAAAAGCAATATGCAGCTTTAGGCTCATTGCAAGATTATTTATAATAGCCAAGATATGGAAGCAATCTAAATACCCATTGATAGGAAAGATGTGAGAGTAGATAGAAAGATAATGGAATATTACTCAGATATTTTAAAAAATGAAATTTTGCCAGCTGGGACAATGTAGATGGATGTCGGGGGTATCAAGTGAAATGAAATGCTCCAATCATCTAACATCAGTGTGACACCAGACCAAAAAAATCACAAAAAAGAAAAATATAGGCCAATATCACTAATGAACATAGATATAATAATCATCAACAAGTATAAGCAAACTGAATTCAACATTATTAAAAGGATCATACATCATAATCAACTGAGATTCATTTCAGAGAAAAAGATGGTTCAATATTTACAGTCAAGGTTAAATAGCATATCAACAAATTGAAGAATAAACATCATATGATCATCTCAATTGACACAGAAGAAGCTTTGACAAAACTCAACATTCATTTATGATAAAAAATTACAACAACTAAGAAAGTTAGACATGAAGTATATCGATATAATAAAGGCCATGTATGACAAGACCACAACTGATATTACAAAAAATGGCGAAAAGTCAAAAGCTTTCCTCTAAGATCAGGAACAAGACAAGGATACCCACTTTTACTACTTTTATTCAACATAGTATTGGAAGTCCTAGCCACAGCAATCAGACAGAGAAAGAAATAAAAGGAATCCAAATTGGAAAGGAAGAGGTAAAACTGCCATTGTGGATGGCATGATACAATAGCTGTCTCTTATACACATCTAGATGTGTATAAGAGACAGCTATAGGGGACCCAGGATCATACATCATAATCAACTGAGATTCATTTCAGAGAAAAAGATGGTTCAATATTTACAGTCAAGGTTAAATAGCATATCAACAAATTGAAGAATAAACATCATATGATCATCTCAATTGACACAGAAGAAGCTTTGACAAAACTCAACATTCATTTATGATAAAAAATTACAACAACTAAGAAAGTTAGACATGAAGTATATCGATATAATAAAGGCCATGTATGACAAGACCACAACTGATATTACAAAAAATGGCGAAAAGTCAAAAGCTTTCCTCTAAGATCAGGAACAAGACAAGGATACCTACTTTTACTACTTTTATTCAACATAGTATTGGAAGTCCTAGCCACAGCAATCAGACAGAGAAAGAAATAAAAGGAATCCAAATTGGAAAGGAAGAGGTAAAACTGCCATTGTTTGTGGATGGCATGATACAATAGAGAGAAAATCCTAAAGATAACACCAAAAAATACTGGAACTCATAAATGAATTCAGTAAAGTTGCAAGATACAAAATTAACATACAGAAATCTGTTGCACTTCTATACACTAACAATCAACTATCAGAAAGAGAAATTAAGAAACCATTGCACTCATAATCATACCAAAAAGAATAAAATACCTGGGAATAAATCTATCTAAGCAGGTAAAAGACCTATAAAGAGAAAACTATGACACTGATAAAAGTAACTGAAGATGATGCAAACAAATGGAAAGTTATACCATGCTCATGGACGAGAAGAATTAAAGCTGTTAAGATAGCTGTACTATCCAAGCCAATCTACAAATTCAGTTCAATCCTTATCAAAATACCACTGGCATTTTTCACAGAAGTAGCACTTATTAAATAATCCTAAAATTTGTATCAAAACAGAAAAGAATAGCCAAAATAATTTTATTAACAAAATAAAGTGATAGGTATCATGCTCCCTGATTTCAAATTATACCACAAAGCGACAGTAATCAAAACAGTATAGTACTGGCACAAAAACAGACACATAAATCAGTGATCAGAATAAAGGGACCAGAAATGAACTTTTACTTATACAGGTAATTTATGACAAAGAAGACAAGAATATACAATGGAGAAGGCAGCCTCGTCAATAAATCCTGTTAGGAAACCTGGGCAGCCACATGTAAAAGAATCAGATTGGACTATTTTATTATAACATCAGTTCAGTTCAGTCACTCACTCATGTCCAACTCTTTGCGACCCCATGAATCACAGCATGCCAGGCCTCCCTGTCCATCACCAACTCCCACAGTTCACTCAGACTCACGTCCATCGAGTCAGTGATGCCATCCAGCCATCTCATCCTCTGTCGTCCCCTTCTCCTCCTGCCCCCAATCCCTCCCAGCATCAGAGTCTTTTCCAATGAGGCAACTCTTTGCATGAGGTGGCCAAAGTACTGGAGTTTCAGCTTTAGCATCATTCCTTCCAAAGAAATCTCAGGGCTGATCTCCTTCAGAATGGACTGGTTGGAGCTCCTTGCAGTCCAAGGGACTCTCAAGAGTCTTCTCCAACACCATAGTTCAAAAGCATCAGTTCTTTGGCACTCAGCTTTCTTCACAGTCCAACTTTCACATCCATACATGACCACAGGAAAAACCATAGCCTTGACTAGACGGACCTTGGTTGGCAAAGTAATATCTCTGCTTTTGAATATGCTATCTGGGTTGGTCATAACTTTCCTTCCAAGGAGTAAGCATCTTTTAATTTCATGGCTGCAGTCACCATCTGCAGTGATTTTGGAGCTCCAAAAATAAAGTCTAACACTGTTTCCACTTTATTTCCCATGAAGTGATGGGACCGAATGCCATGATCTTCATTTCCTAAATGTTGAGCTTTAAGCCAACTTTCTCATTCCCCGCTTTCACTTTCATCAAGAGGCTTTTTAGTTCCTCTTCACTTTCTGCCATAAGGGTGGTGTCATCTGCATATCTGAGGTTATTGATATTTCTCCTGGCAATCTTGATTCCAGCATAAACAAAAATAAATTTGAAATGGATTAAAGACTTCAGAGTAAGACTTGACACCATAAAACTCCTAAAATAAAACATAGGCTGTATGTACTAAGATATAGTTCTTAGCAATGCAATTTTTTAATCAGTCTCCTCAGGCAAAGGAAACAAAAGCTAAAATAAATAAATGGGACACTACATCAAATTAAAAAGCTTTTTCACACCAAGGAAACTACTAACAAATGGAAAGGCTGCCTTTGAACAGGAGAAGATATTTGCAAATGATATCTGATGAGGGGTTAACACCCAAAATATGAAAAGAACTCATGCACTGAACATTAAAAAAAAAAACTCTGATTTTTTAAAAAGAGAAAGGGCCTGAATATACATTAAAAAAAAAATACAGATGACTAAAAGGCACATAAAAATTCTCAGTATCACTAATCATCAGGGAAAGGCAAATCAAAACCAAAATGAGATATCACACCTGTCAGAATGTCTGTTTTCAAAAAGACAAGAAATAAGTGTTGGCAAGGTTGTGGAGAAAAGGAAACTCTTGTGTATTGTTGGTGGAAATGTAAATTGGTATAGCTACTATGGCAAACTATATGGAGATTCCTCAAAAAATGGAAAATAGAAATGCCATAATATCTAGCAATTTCACTTCTAGGTATTTGTTGTGAGAAAATGAAAATACTAAATCAAAAATATATGCACCTATATGTTGATTACAGCATCATTTACAATAGTCAAAATATGGAAACAAACTGTCCATCAATAAATGAATAAAGAAGATATATGTCACACACAATGGAATATTACTCATCAATAAAATAGAATGAAATCTTGTCATATGTAGCAACAGAGATGGACTTGCAAGGTACATGTTAAATTAAAAAGTCAGACAGAGAATGATAAATATTACACAATTTCATTTATATGTAATGTCTAAAAACACAAAATAAATGAACAAATGTAACCAAACAGAAACAGAGTTCCTAGAGAAAAACTAGATGGTTTCCAGATGATAGTGGGATAAGGGGGGATAGAAATAGGTGAGGGAGATTAAGAGGTACAAACTTTCAAATAAATGAGTCATGGGTAATAAAATATACAGTGTGGGGAATATAGTCAATAATTATGTAATATCTTTGTATTGTGACAGATAACAACTAGACTTGTGCTCATCATTTAAAATGTATTGAAATATTAAATCACTATGTTGTATAACAGGAACTGACATAGAGTTGTAGGTCAATTATACTTCAAAAACAAACTCATTAAAAAAGAGATGATGGATTAAAGACCTAAACATAAGACCAGAAACTGTAAAACTTTTAGAGGAAAACATAAGCAGAACACTCAGTGACATAAATCACAGCTATATCCCCTATGACTGACCTCCTAGATTAATGGAAATAAAAACAAAAATAAACAAGTGGTACTTAATTAACCTTACACATTTAATTAATTAAACTTACACAGCAAAGGAAACTATAAACAAATTGAAAAGACAACCCTCAGAATGAGAGAAAATAATAGCAAACGAAACTGATAAAGGATTAATCTCCAAAATATATACACAGCTCATACTACTCAATACTAGAAAAATAAACAACTGAATCAAAAAGTGAACATAGGCCTCAATAGACATTTACCCAAAGAAGACATACAGTTGGCTAATAAACACATGAAAAGATTCTCAACATCACTCATTATTAGAGAAATCCAAATCAAAACTACAGTGAAGTATCACTTCACACTGGTCAGAATGGCCATCACCAAAAAATCCACAAATAAGAAATGCTAAAGAGGGTGTGGAGAAAAGGAAATCTTCTTGCACTGTTGGTGGGAATACAAATTGATGTGGCCACTGTGGAAGACAGTATGGTGATTCCTTTAAAAACTAGGAATAAAACTACCATGTGACCCAGCAATCCCACTACTGGACATATACCCTAGGGAAACCAAAATTGAAAATGACACATGTACCCCTATGTTCATTGCAGTACTATTTATAATAGCTAGGACATGGACACAACCTAGATGTCCAATCAAGAGATGAATGGGTAAAGAAGCTGTGGCAATTATATACAATGCAATATTACTCAGCCATAAAAAGGAATGCATTTGAGTCAGTTCCAATGAGGTGGATGAACCTAGAACCTATTTTACAGAGTGAAGTAAGTTAGAGAAAAACTAAATATCATATATTAACACGCATATATATGGAATTTAGAAAGATGGTACTGATGAACCAATTTGCAGGGCAGCAATTGGAGAAGGCAATGGCACCCCACTCCAGTACTCTTGCCTGGAAAATCCCACGGATGGAGGAGCCTGGTAGGCTGCAGTCTATGGGGCCGCAAAAAGTTGGACACGACTGAGCAACTTCACTTCCACTTTTCACTTTCATGCACTGGAGAAGGAAATGACAACCCACTCCAGTGTTCTCGCCTGGAGAATCCCAGGAATGGG
>SJYX01014046.1:352871-368475 GCA_006410675.1 Oreotragus oreotragus
GATCTGGAGGGATGATGTGGGGTGGGAGGTGGGAGGGGGGTTCATGTTTGGGAGTTCGTGTAAAAAAATTAATTAAAAAAAAAAAACATAAAAAAAAAAAAACCCAAAAGAAATGAATGCCCATAAGCCTACTAACCAATAGAGAAATCACTTCTATTTTTCAATATTCTGTCAATCTTTGTTCATACACACATTTGATGTTTTTGTGCAGTGTGTCATGGGCTAGACAGTTTGCAAAAGCATATATTTCATTTGCCCAATTTCATAAATGAAAATGGGAAGATTTCAAGAAACTGAGTAATTTTTCTCAGATGATACCATTAGAATATTTGAGCCAAGACTCAAATTAAGGTTAGTACTCTAAAACTACCACTCTTTCCACTTAATAGCTGCTGTCACAAAAGTGTAGGGAGCACTATATCAGAGCCAAGGAATACCTGGACATAATTTAGGTGAACTTCCTACTAATTAAGTTGTTCATGACCCCAAAACCACACAAAACTCATATTAACAATCAGTTTAAAACCAGTAAGTGTGGTACATGAGGATGCATGCAAGACTAATTGAAACATCTGGGCTAATCCCAACCTTGACTTCACTTTGCTATGAGGCCTTAGGCATTAAATTCACCTCATTTATAAAATGAAGGGGTTAAAAGCCATTATGACAACATCCTAGCATACTGTGAGTCTATGATCTCACTATTCTAGAAGGAATCACATTCCCGTGGGCCTCTCAGCCCTCAACCAGGGAGGGTTTTCTGGGCTCTGCCCCTTGTTTTGAATGCAGAACCTGAGTTTCCTATGCATGATACATTGTTATTATTAAATGCACATGAATTATTATTATTATTATTACTAAGAGTGACAAAGTAGGGTGAAGGATTAAAGATCATGACGAGATAATGCTAGCAATTAGAAAACAAGGTCAAGTGAGAATATAGTATCTGAGAAGACAGTCCCTTATCCTGAGTTTCTCATTTTGGTCTATAGGTAAGAAGGTATACGACTAAAGCGGCTTAGCACAGAGCACAGAAGGAGATATACTCTCTTTGAGCAGAAGTCTCTTCTTCATGGAAAATAACTCAAATTCATGTCTCACAAATGTAGAAACATTCATTTCTTGTGAGGGACAGACTCTCTAAGCAACCATGAAAAATATCAGTATTATTACTGAGTTTGTCCTTCTGGGATTGTCCAGTGACCCCCAGATCCAGAAAGTGCTCTTTGTGCTGTTCCTGGGGATTTACCTGCTGACATTAGTGGGAAACACAGTGATGATCCTGATCATCAAGGCTGATGCTCGGCTCCACACACCCATGTATTTCTTCCTTGGACACCTGTCTTTCCTGGATCTCAGTTTCTCCTCCGTCACTGTGCCCAAAATGCTACAGAACTTCTTGTCTCAGAAGAAAAGCATCTCAGTGTGGGGCTGCATCACTCAGAGTTTCTTTTTCACTCTCTCAGGGGGGACAGAAGCCTGTCTTCTCTCTGCCATGGCCTACGACCGCTATGCTGCTATCTGCCACCCTCTGCTCTACACTGTGGTCATGAACAGACCTCTCTGCACTGGGACTGTGAGCATAGCTTGGGCAGTGGGATTTTCTATTTCCTTGATGAATAGTCTCTTTGTTCACAAGTTACANCTCTGCCATGGCCTACGACCGCTATGCTGCTATCTGCCACCCTCTGCTCTACACTGTGGTCATGAACAGACCTCTCTGCACTGGGACTGTGAGCATAGCTTGGGCAGTGGGATTTTCTATTTCCTTGATGAATAGTCTCTTTGTTCACAAGTTACATTTCTGTGGTTCCAACATCATCCGCCACTTCAGCTGTGAGCTACCTCCAGTCTTCCCTCTGTCTTGTACTGACCCCACTGTCAACGAGATTCTTCTAGCTGTGTCATGTACATCTTTAGGGCTGCTGACACTTCCCCCAATCCTCTTTTCTTACTCAAGAATCATTTCTGCCATACTGAGTACCCGCCCCTCTGAGGGCCAAGGTAAGGCCTCCTTCACCTGTTCTTCCCACCTCACTGTGGTGCTCCTGTTCTATGGGACGGCTCTGTTCAGGTACATCAGCCCTGACTCAGGCTCAGTGTTGGAGCAAGTGGTCTCCATTCAGTACAGTGTGATCACTTCCTTGCTGAACCCCCTTATCTACAGCTTCAAGAACCAGGAGGTAAAAACAGCTCTACAGCGACTGCTGAGACAACACAAGTGTGCCAGCAGGTAAGAGAAAGCTGTGTGCTTCTGCTCAGAGAGAAAATGTATCTCTAAAGGAGAAAGATGTTTGTTGGCACAAAGCATTTGGGGAAATTGAATTTCAATTATATTTAACTATTTGTTTGGATTTTGAAGTAAATAAGCTGCCCAAAAAAAAAAGAGAGGAGGGGGATGGGGGAAAAAGAGCTTGATGTACAGGTTCCTATCCAGGAGCCCTTTCCAAAATAATCAGAGAGAGACCTTCATAGCTCTCTCATAGCTTCCTTCATATGAGGGGCTTCTCTCATAGCTCAATTGGTAAAGAATCCATCTGCAATGCAGGAGACCCAGGTTCAATTCCTGGGTCGATCTGCTAGAGAAGGGATAGGCTACCAATTCCAGTATTCTTGGGCTTCCCTTGTGGCTCAGCTGGTAAAGAATCTGCCTGCAATGAGGGAGACCTGGGTTTGATCCCTGGACTGGGAAGATCCCCTGGAGAAGGGAAAGGCTACCCACTCAAGTATTCTGCCCTGGAGAATTCCATGAACTGTATAGTCCATGGGGTCACAAAGAGTCGGACACAACTGAGCAACTTTCACTTCACACACATGTTCACAGAGAGACCTTGGCTCTGTGTGAGGAAATAGCAGGACTTACTGACATACATAAAGTATATTGAAGCAGAACAGGGTCTCTGGCCAAAATGTCAACTTTTTATTGGCATTTTCACAAAGGCACACAATAAAGAAAGGAGCCTACAACAAAGAAGAAATCAGGTATAAATTATACTCCAGAATGAAAATAGTCAGAGCCATCCATTCATAAGACCTGGTGGTATGCTCTGGCATCACAAGGCTAGTGATCCTGAATAGGCTGATGTGTTGGTTAATTTTACATGTCAACTTGACTGGATTAAGGGATGCACAGATAGCTGGCAAAATATTATTTCTGGGTGTGTCTATGACAGTGTTTCCAGAAGAGATTAGGATTGAATCAATAAACCTAGCAAAGAAGACTGCCTGGGTATCACAATGTGCCTGGGTATCATCCAACTGCTAAGGGCTAAAGTGGAACAAAACAGGGTGAGTTTGACTTTCCTGCCCTTAGATATAGATGCTTCTGGTCCTTGGACCTTCAGACCAAAGGTGGGACTTCTCTCATTAGCTCCCCTGGTTCTTCAACCTTCAGTTTTGACTAGAATTACAACACTGTCTTTCCTAGGCCTCTGTCTTGCAGATGGCATATCTCAGCTTCCATAATTGTGTGAGCCAATGTCTCACAATAAATCTCTTCTACATACCTATGCATTTATATACACAGTCTATCAGTTCTGTTTTTTAGAATTGTGACCAATATGGCAGGAAAAGGTGAAAAAATATATATTATTCTCATATTAGAAATCCATGTATCATGCCTATCTTATTTTTCCTAAGCTCTCTTGCTGAGATCTTATGTTTAAAAAATACAGCATGTGCATTTGATCCAGGTACATATTGTATAACAGTATATGGAGTAGGGGGTAGGCATGAATAATTATAGAAGTAAAATTAAAAGGTCAATAAGGTACCCCTTGGCATCTATGTAATTAATAAACAAATACATAATAGCAGCCTATTGAGAAACATTAATGAAGACCTAAATATAAAGTAATATATCATGTTTATAAATGGTAGATGATTTTTAAAATGTCAGTTGTTCCCAAATCATTTATATATTTAGTATGTTGTTGTTTTAGTTGCTACATCATGTTCAACTCTTTTGTAACCCCATGGACTGTAGCCTGCCATGCTCCTCTGTCCATAGGATTTTTCAGGCAAGAATACTCGAGTGGGGCTGCCATTTCCTTCTCCAGGGGATCTTCCTGACCCAGGAATCAAGCCCACGTCTCCTGCGTTGGCAGGCGGATTTTTACCACTGAGCCACCAGAGAAGCCCATATTTTTAGTGTAATTTCAATTAAAACTCCAGAACAATTTTTTATTAATTTGAAAAGTTGATTCCAAATTTTATGCAGAGGTAAACAACTCAATAAAGATTGAGATAAGAAGAATAAGACATCAAGATTTATTATAAAACTATGTAATTAAGACTTTATATTACTGACAAATAGACAGACAAATACACTAAAGGAAAAGAGAACTCAGAAATGGACCCCAAACTCAGAAACACTGAGATGGCAAGGTAGATCAATTCACTGAGGGTGTCCTTTTCAATCAATACTGCTGGGATGATTAGCTCTTCATGTAGAAAATTAATAAAATTTTATCCTCACCCGGCATAAGCAAAAAAAACAGTTCCAGTCGAAGTATTAAATGTGAAAGGCAAAACTAAAAATCTTTTATAACATAATATAGGACAATATATTCAAGGCAGAGGAGGATTTTTAAAAACCAGATATGAAAAGTACTATAACCTCAAATATGCACATAGCACCACCCTTACGGCAGAAAGCAAAGAACTAAAGAGCCTCTTGATGAAAGTGAAAGAGGAGAGTGAAAAAGTTGGCTTAAAGCTCAACATTCAGAAAACTAAGATCATGGCACCTGGTCCCATCACTTCATGGCAAATAGATGGGGAAACAATGGAAACAGTGACAGACTATTTTTCGGGGCTCCAAAATCACTGCAGATGGTGACTATAGCCATGACTATACCCATGAAATTAAAAGACGCTTGCTCTTTGGAAGAAAAGTTATGACCAATCTAGACAGCATATTCAAAAGCAGACACATTACTTTGCCAACAAAGGTCTGTCTAGTCAAAGCTATGCTTTTTCCAGTGGTCATGTATGGATGTGAGAGTTGGACTATAAAGAAAACTGAGCCCTGAAGAATTGATGCTTTTGAACTGTGGTGTTGGAGAATACTCTTGAGAGTCCCTTGGATAGCAAGAAGATCCAACCAGTCCATCCTAAAGGAAATCAGTCCTGAACCGTCATTGGAAGGACTGATGCTGAAGCTGAAACGCCAATACTTTGATGCGAAGAACTGACTCATTTGAAAAGACCCTGATGCTGGGAAAGGTTGAAGGCAGGAGGAGAAGGGGACGACAGAGGATGAGATGGGTGGATGGCATCACGAACTCAATGGTCATGAGTTTGAGTAAACTCTGGTAGTTGGCGATGGACAAGGAGGCCTGGCATCCTGCAGTCCATGGGGTCGCAAAGAGCTGGACACAACTGAGCAACTGAACTGAACTGAACTACAAAAAAATGTTGATAAATGGAATTATATTAAGATTAGGAACTGTGACTTTTCAAAAAGAACCTCATTAAGTATGAAAACACCAGCAAAAAATATATGCCACAACATGAGCAGCAAAATCCTAGTATCCATCACAGAAAAAGAAATCATTCAGATAGGAAAATCAGCAAAAGTCTGAAACAGGACCTTGACAAAAGAGGAGATCCAAATCTCTTAGATCCTCATCCTTAATAGGAATCATGCAAATGAAAACCACAGTGAAAAGTACCATTAAGCAGATGACAAAATGCAAAAATTAAGAAGCCAAATAAAATGAGGTATTGGCAATAATGTAGAACAATGAAAATTATCTTTTGGGAAAAAGTTTTTTGTTAACCATTATGTGGTAAAGTTAATTCAGCCCAAAATTCCACTATTATGGATTTATCTAGAGAAACTCTTACTCATTGCACCAAAATAAATGTACAAAAGTGTTCATGGTAGCAGTGTTTGTAATAACCAAAAACAGGAAATAACCCATACCATAATACCATAACCAAACTCGTTCAGTTGTTCTGAATCTGTGCGACCCCATAGGTCTCCTGCATTGCAGGTGGATTCTTTACTGGCTGAGCCACCAGAGAAGCCTGCATAGCCATCTACAATAGAAATTAAAATATAATTTTTGATATATCCATACTGTGAAGTAAATTGGCTTCCCAGGTGGTGCAGTGGTAAAGAATCTGCCTGCCAATGCAAGAGATGCCAGAGATGCAGGTTTGATCCCTGGGATGGGAAGATCCCCTAATCTTCCCAATGGAAATGGGAAATGGCAACACACTCGTTCAGTATTCTTTCCTGGAAAATTCCATGGACAGAGAAGCCTGGCGGGTTTCAGTCCATGAAGCTGCAAAAGTCACTCATGACTGAGCAGACATGCATATGTATGTATACGTGAAGTGAATACAATGAAAGGAAATGAATAAACATTTCCACACCAAGTAGCATGGATAAACCTTAGATATAATATTGTACAAAATGTTGCATGAAACTATTTCATTCATATAAAGTTCAAATAAAGGCAAACAGGACTATAATATTTAGTGATGCATGTATAAATGGTAAAACTATAAAGAAAGTAAGGAAATCTGTAAGAATGTTAGGGCAACCTGTGTTAGTACTAAGAGGAGAAGGGACAGGGTTCCTGTAGCAGAGTGATGTACGTTCCCAGTGCTGGTAATGTACTGTTTCTTAACTTTTAAAAATTTTTTATTATATAATGATCACATAGATCTTTGCTTTATTAAGTAATTGTTAAGTTATACACAAATATTACGTGGAATTTTTAGTAAACATGGTAATTTTAATTTCTTGGATAAACTATAAATAGTGAAATACTGAAGTGATTTCTATTAAAACCAGAAACTGAGCTGACATGCCTGTTTTCTCCACTGTTTCCTTATATTGTCTTGAAACTTATAACTATGATAATAAGATATGAAGAGGAAATACTTAAAATAATTATAAAATACCAAATTATTTATTTTGTATGCAGATGATATGATTAATTCTTAGACTCAATAGGCTGAGGTGAAGGGAAGAATGAGAATTAATAAGAGAGATTAAGTTGATAACACAAAAAATAAATACACAAAAAGTTTATTAGTATCCTATCAAAAACCAATTTGAACTGAAAATGGAAAAAAATCTATTCACATTATCAACAAAATAATAAAATAACTCCTAATAAACTTAACCAAAAAATACAGAATTTATATGACTAAAACTATATTTAGTCATAAAACAAGATCTGAATAAAAATTTCTTTTAAAAAAAGCTTGTAGAATTACTATCCTTTTGTTTAAGTTTGATCAGATTCACCAGTAAAACCATCTGGACCTTAAGTTTCCTTCTGATTATGGTTACAAATTCAATCATTGATAGTGCTACTGTGGTTTTCTATATATTCTTATAATTTGTTAATCTGTGTCTTTCAAAGAATTTCTCCATTTAAATTTTCAAGTTCATTGGCATAAAATCATTCATAACATCCTCATATTGGCTTTTAAGTCTATGAAGGATCTGTAGTGATACACTCTCTTATTCATGATCCTTATAACTTGTTCACTGGAAAAGACCCTGATGCTGGGAAAGATTGAAGGCAGGAGGAGAAGGGGATGACAGAGGATGAGATGGTTGGATGGCATCACCAACTCAATGGACATGAGTTTCAGCAAGTTTCGGGAGTTGGTGATAGACAGGGAAGCCTGGCGTGCTGCAGTCCATGGGGTTGCAAAGAGTTGGACACGTCTGAGTGACTGAACTGAACTGATACATAGAAACACTCAAACTTAAAAATCTTTTATTCCAAAGATGCAAGGATGTGTAATATTCACAAACTAACAGTGTGATACACCCCATTAACAAACAAAGGATAAAAATCATGTGATCATCACAACTGACACAGTAAAAGCATTTGGCAAAACTCAACATCACTCATGATTTTAAAAAAAGTCTATACCCTCAACAAAGTTGGTATAGAGGAAACATACCTCAACATGATAAGTCCCTCTATGACAAAACCAAGGCTAACATCATACTCAATGCTGAAAAGCTGAACATTTTTCCTCTAAAATCAGGAAAAAGACAAGGATGCCATTCTCACAATTTCTATTTAATATAGAATTGGAAACCCTAGCCAGAGTAATCAGACAAGAAAAATAAATAAATGGCACCCAAATTAGAAGGGAAGAAATAAAACTATAACTATGTACAGATGACATGATGCTAAATATAGAAAACCTTAAAGTCTCTACCAAATTTAGAATAAGTGAATTTAGTAAATTTGTAGGATATAAAATTAATATACAGAAATCCACTGCTTCTCTATACACTAATAAAGAACTATCAAAAAGAGAAAGCAACAAAACAATCCCATTCAAAATCACATCAAAAAGAAAAAATATCTAGAGATAAACTTAACCAAGGAGATAAAAGATCTGTACTCTGAAAAATATAAGATATTAATGAAGGAAAGTGAAGATGATACAAATAAATGGAAAGATGTCTCATGTTCATGAATTATAATTAGAAAAAGTGATATTGTTAAAATGGCTATATTACCCAAAACAATCTACAGATTTAATATAATCCCTACCAAAATACTCATGCCATATTCCACAGAACTAGAACAATCCTAAAATTTATAGGAAACTGCAGAAGACTTCAGTCAAAGCAATCTTGAGCAAAAATAGCAAAACTGAGGTATCACAGGCCCTGACTTTAGACTATACTATAAAGCTACAGTAATCAAAACAGTATGGTACAGGCACAGACACATAGATCAATGGAATAGAACAGAAAGCCCCAAAATAAATAAACCTATGCATTTATGATCAATCAATCTATAACAAAGTTGGAAAAAAATGGGAAAAGACAGTCTCTTCAATAACTGGTGCTGGGAAAACTATACAGCTACATGTAAGAGAAGAAAATTAGGACATTTTTATCATACTACATACAAAAATAAATGCAAAATGGATTAAAGACCTAAATGTGAGACCAGAAACCATAAACGTCTTAGAGGAAAACATAGGCAATACACTCTTTGACATAAGTCTTAGGAATAATTTTTTGGGTCTGTTGCCTTAGGCAAGAAAAGCAAAAGTAAAAATAAACAAATGAAGTCTGATTAAACTTAGAAGATTTTGCACAGCAAAGGAAACCACTGACAAAAGAACAACCTACTAAATGGGAGGGCTTCCCCAGTGACTCAGCGGTAAAGAATCTGCCTGCAATACAGGAGATGCAGGAGACTCGGGTTTGACCCCAGGGAAGATCCCCTGAAGGGCGGCTTGGCAATCCTCTCCAGTACTCTTGCCAGCAAAGTCCCATGGACAGAAGAGCCTGGCAGGCTACTGTCCATGGGTCAGAAAGAGTTGGATACAACTGAAGCAACTGAGCACTGAATGGGAGAAAATATTTACACTGGTATGACTGATAAGTGGTAATATCAAAGTTCATACAACTCAATATCAAAAAAACAACTTAATTAAAAATGGGCAGATTGCCTAAATAAATATTTTTCTGAAGAAGTTATACAGATGGCCAATGGGCACATGAAAAGATGCTCAACATCACTAATAATCAGCAAAGTGCAAATTATAAGTATGATGAATTACTACCTCACATCTGTCAGAATGACTACCCTGAAAAATATAACAAATAATAAACGTTGGTGAAAATGTGGAGAAAAAGGAGCCCTAGCACACTGCTGGTCAAAATGTACATTGGTACAGTCACTGTGGAGACAGTATTAAGTTTTTTCAAAAATTAAAAATAGAATGATCAAATGATCCAGCAATTCCAATCCTGGTTATATATCCAGAGAAAATGAAAAAAAAAAAAAAATACTAATCTGAAAAGATATTTGCACCCCCAATGTTCATAGCAGCATTATTCACAATAGCCATCTAAGAAGCCATCTAAGAAGAATCTGCCATTCACAGAAGCAATCTAAGTGTTCATCAAAAGATGAATGGACAAATAAACTGTCCATTCATATGTCCAAACTGTTCATTCAAATAAATATTTATCATGAACAGACAAATAAACTGTCACACACACACACACACACACAAATGGCATATTATTCAGCCATAAAAAAGAATTTACCATTTGTAACAACATAGATGAACTTGAAGAGTATTATGAAAGGTGACATGAGTCAGAGAAAGACAAATACTGTATGTTTTCACTTATATGTGGAATCTTAAAAACAAGACAAATTAATGCATATAGCAAAACAGAAATATACTCAGATGCAGAGAACAAACTCTGTTTACCAGTGGTGAGAGCAGTGAGAGGAGAGACATGATGGGGAGTGGCATTAAGAGGTATGAACTAGCAGGTATAAAATAGGCAATATGGACACAGTACAGTACAGGGAATATAACCAATATATTATAATTACTTTAAATGGGGTTTAATCTATAAAAATATTCAGTCATTGTTGTATACTTGAAATTAATATAATATAAATCAACTAGTCTTCAATGAAAAAAGCAACAGAGAACTAAATTAAGAAGCCATACTATGTCAATGAGTAATCTGTTTAGAATTAAGTTTTTGTACTATAAAATAATGACAATTTGAGATTATACCACTTTGAAGTTGTCTGAGTATAACATGATATTTCACAGTGCTGGAATTCCTTGGCAGTCCAGCAGTTTAGGACTCCCCAAGCATTTCCTACAGTTCCAGCTTATTGTTAATTGTCCTTGGGTAAAATTCCTGTGTGACCCTGTGTGACAGCCTTCTCTGGTCTATAGCTGTAAGTAACAAAGAGTTCTGCCTTTCACCTGTCTGTCTCTGAGTTGTGTCCTACCACCAAAAAAACTTTAATCTTATAAAAACATCTAGTCTTACCCTGATTGCAACACCAGCTGTCACTAACTGACAGCTGCTAGCACTTGGTTCACTATTTGCACTGACTACAAATTATTTCTGCCAGGTAACATCAATTGCCAACATCTTGCTTACAAGTGTTGTATAAGTTTTACACCATGTGCCTATACTATTATTTAATTTAGTCCTCATAGAAGCTTTTAAGGAAAAGAAGAAGGAATGACATCATACCAAGTTGATTGATCTGTCACCTAGAGGCAAAGCCAAAACTAAAAACAAATCCATTGCTTCTTAGTTTGGTGCTATTTCCAGCACGACTCTATGCCCACTATTCAATTTAGCACTGTCTTTCATATTAAAATTTTTCCATTTAAAGAGTACACAAGAGGGACTTAACTGGCTGTCCAGTGGTTAAGACTATGTCTTCCAATGCAGGGGGTGTGGCTTCCATCCCTGGTAGGGAAGCTAAGATCCCACAAGCCTCCTGGCCAAAAAAACAAAACATAAACAAAAGCGCTATTGCAACAAATTCAATAAAGACTTTAAGAAATGATGATGTTCTGTCGCTAAGTCATGTCTGACTCTGCGACGCCACGGACTGCAGCACACCAGACTTTAAAAACGGTCCACATCAGAAACTTTAAAAAATAAATAAATAAAATCAACAACAAAAAAGAGTACACAAGAAACTGTTACCTCCTTATAAGGCTACTCCTTCCCTCCCCTCAGTATCAAGGAAAGTAAGATTTAAGGTTAAGCCACAGAACTCTATTGCCAAGCATGATTTAAGAGACCTTGGAGCTCTGGCACATCTGGAAAGACAGCCCCTCTGGCCTTAACTCTGTTCACAACACGATTGAAAGAGGGTATACAAGTGCAGCACACTTCTAGTGAGACTTTCATTCTATCACAGACACTTCATCTACTCATTCCAAGCCAACCCTTAAACCTCACCACTGACAAGATGACTATCATAAGAACTGACTAAGCACCTCCCCCTGAGAGTACTAATTCCATCATGTCCCATATCTCTACTTACAACACTGGCCACAAGAATACTTGGCCTCCAGATCACCCCTCACTGTAGAGATTCTTACCCTATTACTGTCTTCTACATTGCCTAATTTGAATCAGACTCTAACCCTCAAAACAACTTCTAACTTCTTCCACTGTGATCTCTGGAATTCAGGATCCATCATCAATAAAACCCCATTGCTCTAGACTGAATGCTTGTGCCCTCCCAAAATTCATATATAGGAACCTAATCCCCAGTGTGATGGTATCTGGATGTGGGGCCTTCAAGGAAGCGATTAGGTCTTTGGGGCAGACCCCTCGTAAATGAGATTAATGCCTTTATAAAAGAGGCCTCAGAGAGCTCCCCTGCCCCTTCTGTCATGTGAAGACAGAGCAAGAAGACACCAGGAGCAGTTTTTCACCAGAATCTGGCAGTGTCTCAGTCTTAGGCTTCTCCCCCTCCAGAACTGTGAAAAATAAATGTTCACTGTTTATAAGCCACCATGTCTATGGTTTTTGTTACCACAGCCTGAACAGGCTAAGACACTCCTATATCCTTCAACCCCTCTGACAGATGTTTCTTTCACCTCTTTTATCTAACTGAAACCTGGCCACCTCTTTAGGAAAAAGCATGCTTCTTTTGCAGTCCTCTCAAGGGGACTTTTCTCTGATAATATACATACCAGTGGTTCTCAAATGGTAAATTGCAACCTGTTCATGGTTTATGAAATTAATTTAATGGGTATGAAATTTAAAACTTCAAAAGTAAATAGAAAAATATCAGCATATACTGCATATAGTTAAGGTATTGTTCCATGAAAGTAAGCTATTTTTTCAAGTATACAAATGATGACTTTCAAATATGTTTTTTTTTTTTCAAATACAATATATGAAATTTGAAAGCCATGGCTTTACACCTTCTAGGGTTAGAAGTAGAATAAATATGCTCTTTGCTCTTCATTACTGCCTCAAGCACCACTTTCCTCCTTCCTCGCTAAGTAATGTCCTGATCCTTTGAGACATCAGGCCATTCCACACATTACCCTTCCTTGTTATTATCACCTACCATAGTCCTGGTCATTCTCCTTCTTTCATTAATGACTCCCTCAACTAGCTTGCTATCTCACTCTACGTAACCTCATCATCTTTCATGGTAGTATCCATGTGGATGACCCATCTTATGCCCTGGGTTCAACTGTGCAAGTATGATCATTAAAATACTGAAATATTTTCATTGCCACTAGTGCCTCCAGTAGGGGAAGGCAATGGCACCCCACCCCAGTACTCTTGCCTGGAAAATCCAATGGACGGAGTAGCCTGGTGGGCTGCAGTCCATGGGGTCGCTAACAGTCGGACAGACTGAGCGACTTCACTTTCACTTTTCTCTTTCATGCACTGGAGAAGGAAATGGCAACCCACTCCAGTATTCTTGCCTGGAGAATCCCAGGGATGGGGGAGCCTGGTGGGATGCCGTCTATGGGGTCACACAGAGTCGGACACGACTGAAGTGACTTAGCAGCAGCAGCAGTGCCTCCAGGACCCTGCACAGAACTATAAGCTCCTTCATTTTAATGGATCTATGCCCACACTAGTACTGGTAGTTAAATATTTTGATTACTATCCCCACTAATAGCCTCTCCATTCCTTGACTTTCTCTTACCTTAAATAATCTTGTCCACAACCCAGTCATTCACTTTTATAGTCATACCCTATATCTAGTTATTACCAATAACTGTAGCCCCTATCCCAAGCTCCAGTTAAAGCTCCCACTCTGCCACCTACACCTTCAGCTCCAATCAACTTGTCTACCTCACTGAGACTCAGGAATAAATTTATCTTTTATCCCATCTTTGCTCTGTCCCACCCTACTAAAGTCCTCTTTTCACCAATTATACAGCTCCATACCTAGGTCTTATCATTTACTGAGTTATTCCTATGTGTTAAATTATCTATTTTGTTGACAGAAAAAAAAANAGACACTTGCTCCTTTCAAGAAAAGCTATGACCAACCTAGACAGCATATTAAAAAGCAGAGACATTACTTTGCCGACAAAGGTCTGTCTAGTCAAAGCTGTGGTTTTTCCAGTATGTGACAGTTGCACTAATAAGAAGGCTGAGCACTGAAGAATGGATGCTTTTGAACTGTGGTAGTGGGGAAGACTCTTGAGAGTCCCTTGGACTGCAAGTAGTTCAAACCAGTCTACACTAAAGGAAATCAGTCCTGAATATTTATTTAAAGGACTAATGCTGAAGCTGAAGCGCCAATACTTTGGCTACCTGGTGAGAAAAATTCACTCATTGGAAAAGACCCTGATGCTGGTAAAGATTGAAGGCAGGAGGATAAGCGCATGACCGATGAAGAGATGGTTGGATGGCATCACCAACTCAATGGACATGAGTCTGAGCAAGCTCCAGGAGTTGATGATTTCAGGGAGGCCAGGTATGCTGCAGTCCATGGGGTGGCAAAGAATCGGACACAACTGAGTGACTGATCTGAACTGATTCTAGGACTGAGCATGTAAGTAAATAAAATAAGCAAAAGGAGATGTGATTTTTCACTCTCAAAGGAAAGCTACAATTCTAAGACAACCTAGAATGAACCTTATAGTGTTGGTTTAGAATTGGAAGTCAGTATGATCTAATGGTTTTATGCATAAATACACACAAGCAGACAAACTTAAAAGTAGGTATAGAAACCTCTTTCTCTCCATATGTATGTTGTGTTCATGTGTATGTGTGTGACAATAAACATATTAAGTATTGGAAGCTTTCAAACAGAATTTCAATTACGAGATGCAGAAAACATATGGAAATAGAAAACTGAAGCAATTCTTAGAGCCAGTGTACTAATGGAAGAAGGGGTTGGGCCCTAGGTCAAATGGGATAAAAGCTTGCATAAGATGAACCCAATTTCCACTGTTTCTATTCTCTCAACATAGATAGCTCTTTTAAGTCTCAGACAACTTTGTAACAAGAGAGAGGGAAAAGATTAAATGACACAAAGGATACAAATAATCTACTTGCTCTAAAACTATTTAAATCAATGAATTTAGGAAAAGTAGGTTCATCCAGTACAGTTTACTGTCCCACAGGTCACTAGAGTAGGGCTTCATGACAAAGAATAAAGTGTTTCCCCTTTGCATCAATGTTTGGAACCTTCCCATTTCTGAATAGTTCATGAGGAGAAGGGATTGCTTTGTGGGCAGTTTGTATCCCAATATATGCTAACTGATAATATCTGGTATTCTTAGATGGTTGTTTTCAAGCTACTGCGGGTACATCAACAAATGAGTACATTTTTCCAGGCTGCATTGTTAGCACTAATATTGTTGACTCATGCTTAGAAATAGGATAACATTAAAAAAAAAAAAACCAATTACATAGCTAATTGTCAAATGTATATTTTTCTGTTTGCTTCCCATAGTTTACTCATTATATTTTATTCTGATATATATTTTATGGTTGTTAAAGATGACTAATTCTGGGAACAAGTAGATGTGGGCTTGAATCCAAGATGTTCCACTTATTTTTGATGGCCTATTTTTCTTTATTGACTATGCCAAAGCCTTTGACAGTGTGAATCACAATAAACTGTGGAAAATTCTGAAAGGGATGGGAATACCAGACCACCTGACCTGCCTCTTGAGAAATCTGTATGCAGGTCAGGAAGCAACAGTTAGAACTGGACATGGAACAACAGACTGGTTCCAAATAGGAAAAGGAGTATGTCAAAGCTGTATATTGTCACCCTGCTTATTTAACTTCTATGCAGAGTACATAATGAGAAATGCAGGGCTG
>SJYX01014046.1:400443-432619 GCA_006410675.1 Oreotragus oreotragus
GAGAGAGGGTGGGATGATTTGGGAGAATGGCATTGAAACATGTATAATATCATGTAAGAAATGAATCACCAGTCTAGGTTCGATGTAGGATACAGGATGCTTGGGGCTGGTGCACTGGGATGACCCAGAGAGATGGTATAGGGAGGGAGGTGGGAGGGGAGTTCAGGATTGGGAATTCATGTGCACCCATGGCAGATTCATGTTGAGGTATGGCAAAACCTATACAGTATTGTAAAGTAAAATAAAAATAATAAGAAGAAAAGAAATAATGGTAGAAAACCTCCCAAATTTGGTGGAAAGTATAAATTTGTAGATCCAAGAAGCACAGAAAAATTCAGATGGATAAACTTAAAGAAAATCATAGGTAGACACATCACAATCAAACTGCTTGAAGCCAAAAGACAAAGAAAAAACTTAAAAGCAGACAAAAAATTACCAAACGAATCATATAAGTGAACAAAAATTCATAGGATAGCATTCAGGTCAGAAAATAGTGGAACACTTTAAAATAACTAATTATTGGTTCAGATGGCTTCTAAAATCTTTTCTGTGAATTGCAAATCAAATATGGTGTTTGGATATAACGGATTAGCAACTGTACACACACAAAAAAAGGAGATATTGAATAATCTACTAAAGCTTACTACCTTCTCTGCCTGAAGATTAGAGAGAAAAAGGAAAGGCCTTGCTATTTATTCTCTAGAGCAATGATTCTCAAAATGTAGTCCAATGCCCCTGGGGGAGCCAAGACTTTCAAGGGAATTTCACAAGGTCAAAGCTTTTCACAATACATTCTAAGACATTATTTACCTAGGTTGACATTTATTTGATAATGAAAAACCAACAGTGGGTAAAACTGCTGCCTTCTTAACATGAACCAAGGCAGTGGTACCAAACTGTACTAGAAAACACTGAAGAGAGAAAAAGGAAAGGCCTTGCTATTTATTCTCTAGAGCAATGATTCTCAAAATGTAGTCCAATGCCCCTGGGGGAGCCAAGACTTTCAAGGGAATTTCACAAGGTCAAAGCTTTTCACAATACATTCTAAGACATTATTTACCTAGGTTGACATTTATTTGATAATGAAAAACCAACAGTGGGTAAAACTGCTGCCTTCTTAACATGAACCAAGGCAGTGGTACCAAACTGTACTGTATTCTTTCCCACTATACTCAGAGAAATGAAGGAAAAGAAAGCAAATTTTATTTTAAACATCTTTGATGAAGTAATAAAAATTATTGGGTTTTAAAAATCTCAACCCTTGAGTGAACATTTTTAATACTGTGTGTGGCAAAATGGGAGGTATACAAAAAGTACTTCTGCTGTGTGCTGAAGTTTAGTGGTTGTCTCAAGGAAAAGCTTTTGTGCAACTGTTTGAGTTGCAAGCTGAACTAGGTACTTTTTCATGGAAACTATTTTACTTGAAAGAACAACTGAAATATAAACAATGATTATTGCAAATGGATATTTGGCAAACATAGTCTCAAATATGAACAAAGTATCTCTATCATTTCAAATAAAACCACTGACAGTATTTACTGCCAATGATAAAATCCAGGCTTTCAAGCAAAAAAGTAAAATGTTGTAAGACCTGTATCAGCTAAAACAAATTTGACATCTTCCTAACACTCTGTTGAGATCAGTGGTGATATTAATAATTGTGATTTGGGAATACTGTATAGTGAAATGTGTGTTCAGAAGATCTGTTTAACTCAGTGAGCTAATAATATCAATACTTTCCAAATGTCCAATGCATTTCAAAGTTACATCATCAGTTAAGTTCAGTTCAGTCCAGTCACTCAGTCGTGTCTGACTCTTTGTGACCCCATGAATCACAGAACGCCAGGCCTCCCTGTCCATCACCAACTCCCGGAGTTCACTCAGTTACATCATAAGGTTAAAATATTACATATGGGTGAAAGATTCATTCAAAGTATAAGAGAGGTCAATGGTTTTCAATCTAACAGAGCCTGCAGAGTTCATTGATAAAGTTTCTGATTTCACATTGCAACTAACCTTTAAGAAATTACTACTTGTAAGTGTTTTATCAAAGAATATCCACCGTTATCTGAAAAGGCTACTAAAATACTACTCCCTTTTCCAACTATATTATCTGTGTGAATCTGAATTTTCTTCATGTACTTTTAAACATGGCAACATATTGAATTAAAAAGTAGATATAAAAATCTAGCTGCCTCTTTTAAAATAAGACATATAAATGAGAAATACTGTCACTGTTCTCACCCAATTTAAGAAATTATTTTCCATTAAAGTTACATTAATATACATGTATGCTGCTGCTGCTGCTAAGTCACTTCAGTCGTGTCTGACTCTGTGTGACCCCATCGACGGCAGCCCACCAGGCTCCCCCATCCCTGGGATTCTCCAGGCAAGAATACTGGAGTGGGTTGCCATTTCCTTCTCCAATGCATGAAAGAGAAAAGTGAAAGTGAAGTCGCTCAGTCTGTCTGACTGTTAGCGACCCCATGGACTGCAGCCCACCAGGCTACTCTGTCCATGGGATTTTCCAGGCAAGAGTACTGGGGTGGGGTGCCATTGCCTTCCCCGAATATACATGTATACAGACATATATATATATATACACACATACATACATGTCTACACAATTATATATGGGTCCATGTACCACATACCAAAAACTTTTTTAGGACACCCTCATTATTTTTTAAAATGTAAAGAGATCATGGGTTCAAAAAGTTTGAGAATTACCGCTCTTGAGAAGGTACCTGATGATCAGAATGAGAGAAATGGAGATCGGTCTCTCACATTGTAGACAGACACTTTATCATCCCAGCCACCAGGGAAGTCCCAACATAGGCTCTGGGTGAACGAAGCATCCTGCCTTTGAGGATTTTTTTTTTTTTTTTTTAACTTACTCATATCCCAGTGGGGTAGGAAATGGCAATCCACTCCAGTATTCTTGCCTGGAAAATTGCATGAACAGAGGAGCCTGGCAGGCTACAGTTCATGGACACAAAGAGTCGGACATGACTGAGCATGCATACACACAGGCCGAAGGTCTCAACGCAGTCCCTGAGCAAGGAGAAAAACCCCCAAAAAAGGGAAAGGGCAGGTTCTGGAATGTTTCAGGACAAGCAGCTGGAGGAGATAAAGGGCCCAATAACCTTCATCTGAAAAGTTACAGTCCAGTGGGAAGATGTCTAAAGTATCAAAGATTTCTGCCCCAAATGGACTGTGAGAACTGAGAGGAGTGTTCTAAAGTCCCTGGTGCTCTGTATTCCAAGCAAATTTGCAGTTAGATTCACACGATAGCAGTTATCTGTCCTTGACTCATTCTTGGCCTGCTCAGGACCCCCCTGACACCAGAGGGGAAGTACAGGAAAGGATGGTTGGTTGCTGGGCAGCTAACAAACTGATCAAAAACATGGATGAGTTTCAAAGATATGACTGTGGCACTGTTTACAGCATGGGGGTCAGAGATAGTTAGGGAGTTTGAGATTGACATGTACACACTGCTATATTTAAAATAGATAACTAATAAGGTCCTACTGAATAGCACAGGGAACTCTGCTCTATTTTATGTGGTAGCCCGGATAGTAGGGGAGTTTGGGAGAGAACAGATACATGTTTATGCATGGCTGAGTCACCATGCTGTGCACCTGAAACTATCACAACATTGTTAATCAGCTATACTCCAATATAAAATGAAAAGTTAAAAAAAAAAAAAAAAGATACAACTGTGGAATTCACCTAGAAGAAGTAGGCTTTGCTAGACCCTTCTCAGCAAAAAACACACAGAGTAAGATGCAGAAGAACTATAGAAATAGCATCACTTGGGGATCATTATCAAGGAACCCAGTTTTATCTCTTGGTTGGAGAAAAAGGATGAGATGATGATAGAGAAGGGTGAAAATCTCCAAACATCTGTCTAGACTTGTTGCTGACTCTTTTGCAACCCTATAGACTATAGTCCCCCAGGTTCCTCTGTCCATGGGATTTTTCAGGCAAGAATACTAGATTGGATTGCCATTTCCTTCCCCAGGGGATCTTCCCAACCTAGAGGTCAAATCTCATCTGCTGCATTGGCAGGTGGATTCCTTACCACTGAGCCACCTAGGCAGCATGTCCAGATTTGTAGATTTTACTTAAAACTAATGAGTCAAATCTTAAGCAAGATTTTTTTCAGATAAAAGTCATTTACTTGAGATGTGTATAAGAGACAGCATGTATGCTGCTGCTGCTGCTAAGTCACTTCAGTCGTGTCTGACTCTGTGTGACCCCATCGACGGCAGCCCACCAGGCTCCCCCATCCCTGGGATTCTCCAGGCAAGAATACTGGAGTGGGTTGCCATTTCCTTCTCCAATGCATGAAAGAGAAAAGTGAAAGTGAAGTCGCTCAGTCTGTCTGACTGTTAGCGACCCCATGGACTGCAGCCCACCAGGCTACTCTGTCCATGGGATTTTCCAGGCAAGAGTACTGGGGTGGGGTGCCATTGCCTTCCCCGAATATACATGTATACAGACATATATATATATATACACACATACATACATGTCTACACAATTATATATGGGTCCATGTACCACATACCAAAAACTTTTTTAGGACACCCTCATTATTTTTTAAAATGTAAAGAGATCATGGGTTCAAAAAGTTTGAGAATTACCGCTCTTGAGAAGGTACCTGATGATCAGAATGAGAGAAATGGAGATCGGTCTCTCACATTGTAGACAGACACTTTATCATCCCAGCCACCAGGGAAGTCCCAACATAGACTCTGGGTGAACGAAGCATCCTGCCTTTGAGGATTTTTTTTTTTTAACTTACTCATATCCCAGTGGGGTAGGAAATGGCAATCCACTCCAGTATTCTTGCCTGGAAAATTGCATGAACAGAGGAGCCTGGCAGGCTACAGTTCATGGACACAAAGAGTCGGACATGACTGAGCATGCATACACACAGGCCGAAGGTCTCAACGCAGTCCCTGAGCAAGGAGAAAAACCCCCAAAAAAGGGAAAGGGCAGGTTCTGGAATGTTTCAGGACAAGCAGCTGGAGGAGATAAAGGGCCCAATAACCTTCATCTGAAAAGTTACAGTCCAGTGGGAAGATGTCTAAAGTATCAAAGATTTCTGCCCCAAATGGACTGTGAGAACTGAGAGGAGTGTTCTAAAGTCCCTGCTGCTCTGTATTCCAAGCAAATTTGCAGTTAGATTCACAGGATAGCAGTTATCTGTCCTTGACTCATTCTTGGCCTGCTCAGGACCCCCCTGACACCAGAGGGGAAGTACAGGAAAGGATGGTTGGTTGCTGGGCAGCTAACAAACTGATCAAAAACATGGATGAGTTTCAAAGATATGACTGTGGCACTGTTTACAGCATGGGGGTCAGAGATAGTTAGGGAGTTTGGGATTGACATGTACACACTGCTATATTTAAAATAGATAACTAATAAGGTCCTACTGAATAGCACAGGGAACTCTGCTCTATTTTATGTGGTAGCCCGGATAGTAGGGGAGTTTGGGAGAGAACAGATACATGTTTATGCATGGCTGAGTCACCATGCTGTGCACCTGAAACTATCACAACATTGTTAATCAGCTATACTCCAATATAAAATGAAAAGTTAAAAAAAAAAAAAAAAAGATACAACTGTGGAATTCACCTAGAAGAAGTAGGCTTTGCTAGACCCTTCTCAGCAAAAAACACACAGAGTAAGATGCAGAAGAACTATAGAAATAGCATCACTTGGGGATCATTATCAAGGAACCCAGTTTTATCTCTTGGTTGGAGAAAAAGGATGAGATGATGATAGAGAAGGGTGAAAATCTCCAAACATCTGTCTAGACTTGTTGCTGACTCTTTTGCAACCCTATAGACTATAGTCCCCCAGGTTCCTCTGTCCATGGGATTTTTCAGGCAAGAATACTAGATTGGATTGCCATTTCCTTCCCCAGGGGATCTTCCCAACCTAGAGGTCAAATCTCATCTGCTGCATTGGCAGGTGGATTCCTTACCACTGAGCCACCTAGGCAGCATGTCCAGATTTGTAGATTTTACTTAAAACTAATGAGTCAAATCTTAAGCAAGATTTTTTTCAGATAAAAGTCATTTACTTGTGTGAAGATGGAGAGAAGTCATCTTAGAGAAAAACTATACTGAATGTAATCAGTATAGTCCACAGGATCGCACAGACAGACGCAACTGAAGCAACTTAGCACACGCATGCATAATCAGTACAAGATCTAACTTTACTCAACACAAGAAAATTGCTACTGGTGAGAGATGTTGTGAATGTAATAAATGTGGAAAATATTTCAGTACTACTCCTATGCATATAGAAATACATAATGAGGAGAAACCCTAAGAGTGTAATAACTATAGGAAGACCTTTGATTATCACTCATCCCTTCAGATACATGTGAGAATTCACACTAGCATAGAACACTATGAACATAAGTAGTGTTTTCAAGTCTTTAGCAGTAGATCTGTCTCTGGATGGCACAAGAGAATTCATACTGGAGACAATCCCTATAAACATAATTGATATGGAAAGGCATCAGTGTAAATTCTACCTGCACTGCACACATAAGACTGGTGAGAAACTCTATGAAGGCCAAGACTGTGGAAAAATCTTCAGGAAGCACTTGCATTTAATGTACACATGAGAACTCACACTGAAGAAAACCCTATACTTGCAATCAATATGAAGAATTCTTCGTAGTAGCTTTTCCCTTAGTATGTACAACAGAATACAAAATGGAACTCAGAGACTGTGCGAAAGCTTTTAGTGTTACTTCATCCCTTAGTAAACATGGCAAACCACATCAGAGAAAAGCCCTATGAATACACTCAGTACATAAAATCCTTCTACTGAAGTTCTTTGCTTACTTACTCTGCATAATAGCATACTTGGTGAGGAGAATTCCTATGAATGCAATTAGTGTTGAAAAGCACTTATTGATCTTTCATCCCTTAAACAATCTAAGAGAATTCATACTGGACAGAAATCTCATGAATGTTACTGAGTAGGAGGCAATTTTTCTGCCCTTCGGTAATGGATGAGCAATCATACCAGGGAGAAACACCTTGAATGTCATCAGTGTCATTGAGCCTTCTATTTTGCACAAGATAAATGACACAACAGGAATACATAAGGAATGTATATTCCTCATCTTTTATACTGGAGAAAATTTCTTTAATGTAATTAGCAACTTTTGGGGTATGTGACTAGTACAGTCACACAGGGCTCCAGTCTTGAAGTTCAATACTAGGTTCCTATCTTAAAATTCTTAACTTTATTTTTGAGCTTATTTCTTGTAAGTGAAATTGTCTGGGACAATGAGGCATGTGCTGGAAGCTTGGAAGCTCATGCAGAGTCCTTCCTCCTGCCACCTCCTGCCTCTGGGGGACAAACTCTATATATTAATATATATGAGAGTTCTGAGATTATTTTTACAGCTAAATATTATACCAAAAGTCCCCTTTGATACTCATATACAAAATTATGCCAAAAGTGGGTGCAACTTTCTCTACAAGTACTAAAAGAAATACATACATCTGTGGACCTAGGCTAGCACCGTTGATTATGTACCAATACTACAACTACAAGACGGCTGAAGACTTAACAGATTAAAGCACTAACTTCCCAAAGCACTTAAATTGATTCAGAAACTATACTATTAAAAACACAGTATTCTACTATTCACATTATGTACTAGAGAAGCATTTATCTAGCATAAACGGACACAAAACGACAGCTGGAAACACAAAAGTGCCGGAAACAAAGCCCACATATTTCAACCCCGATCCTTATCACAACCAGAAGTAGTTTTGTTCCTCAACAACTGCTTTTCTAAAACAACAAATGTGATGTGCCAACACCTCAAGGGATAACTCCAACTTAAAATCAACCCACAGTTTTCACATGCTAAAATATTTGACAAGTTCTTCCTCCTACATTGGATTCCTGTTGGTCTATCAGATTCCACCTTTCACAGATTTCAGGAAAACAGACAACACTCTTTCTTTGCCACTCATTTCAAGTTTCCCTTATTGGATAGTTGGGAGACAATCCCCTTCATAGTTCCTGTCCCCCTTTCTTATATGCTTCCTCCTTCAACCACCAAAAGAATAAATTAAAGCTATGTTTAAACTAATTGTTAACTATTTTTAAAATCAATAGGGAAAAACCTTCTAGGGCATCTATCAAACTTGAGGAGAAAATAATGTCTGAACATTAGCAAAAAAAAAAAAAGTAGGTTTCAAGATTAGTATCCAAAAGCCTTAATCACCCAGAAATGGGTTAAATCTTGGTCATCTCATATATCAGGAATCCTAAAATACGACTTTCCAGAAGAAAAGGACCAGACTATGGGTAAAACGCCCAGTCTCCTGAGATTATTTCAGTGCTTCACAAACTTTCAGATACAGCTGCTCCTTTTCCTTAATCTACTAGTGGCTTTTATTCTTCATATGCTCCTCACCCGTGTCTTTTTGCTAGGATTCAGTTGCTTTAAGATCCTTAAGATACAGGTACCAAGTTTCTTTGTGCCTGTAGTCAGTAAAGTTGATGAAGGCACCCTGAGTCCTGAAAAGTTAAAACAATATGTTAGATAAATTAATTCTGCCCTATCTGCAGCCTCTGAACTTCCAAGTTATTTTTCTTTTCAAACAAATATTGTATCGTATTTTTCTGATTCATTGATATTGGTGCATTGTTAAGAACGTGGAAAATACAAAAAGTGCAATCAAGAAAGAAAGTATTACATAGAAGCCTTAAAAATGAAAGCATCTACTCTAAAGAAATTAGGGCAGGCATTTTTTAGAAAGAGAAAATTAAGGGTAGGGAAAGAATGCCCACATAAATTAAGACATCAAGGAGAACTGCTCTTCCAGTGATCATAGAAAGTAAGGACTTTCAATACACAAAATGAAAGGGAAATTTTTCAGAGAAAATGAAGTAGGCAATACTTCTGCTTATTCTACTTTCCTTCTGTTCACGTTACCCTCACTGAATACACAGTTGATCTCCACATGCTTCTTCCATCCTTGGAGAAAGTGTGTCTTCAGAAAACCTCCATTACTGCTTCTTCTAAAAACTATTTTCAAAAATTCTTAATTTTTCCTACCTCCAAAAGTGAGAGGTCACAACGGGAAGACCTGTGAGTGAAGCAGGCAGAAAACCCACCACGGAAGTTGAGCTACCCTCAGGAGTTCAGTGGTGTCCACCTGAACACGATGGCTCCCAAAGAATGGCCTGCGGAGAGAGGACAGGGCCTCCCAGAGTCACTCCGCCCACAGAGGAAGGTAACCCACATGCCTTGAGGAAAGGGGAAATCACGCCCCCAATGGCAGTGACGCTCAGTTTTAGGACGCTGCTTCTCCTCCCAGGAGGCCCTGTGCATTGGGGAGTTCAGCAAACGTCGGCCAATGAGAGCAGCTTTCCCCGGCCCTGCCCCTGCTGTGTTCCAGAAGGAGGAGGCTCTTCAGAGCTCAGTGCTAAGAGTTATAAAGAAATTTGATAACTGCCAGCAAAGAGCACATGCAGCGAGCGATATCAGGAGCAAAAAACAGACGAATAGTTAAATGTGAAAGGCCAAAGAGCAAAAGAAACAAAGAACAAAGGTTACTTTCTGTGAGGCTAAGTGGAGGAACTAGCTGGCCAAGTGGAGCGCTGAGGTGAGAAAGAATTGCTTATCAAAGGACTAGGCTGAGCAGAGCAAAGGAACCAAGGCATTAAGCTAGAATGAATGGCTGGGCTGAGCCAGTAGAAAACCTTTTCCCAACTCTTAGAAGTTTCTGAATAACTAACGAAAATAGCCTTTTCTTTCCTGCCTTTTGATGTTCTTTCCATCTATAGCAGTAGTCCCTGACCTTTTTGGCACCAGGGATTGTTTTTGTGGAAGACAAGTTTTCCAAGACTGGGGTTGGGGGAGGGGGTGGTTTGGGATGATTCAAGTGCATTACCTTTACTGTGCACTTTATTTCTGTTATTATTTCAGGCCTACCTCAGATCATCAGGCATTAGATCCTGATGGTTTGGGACCACTGCTCTACAGGCTCTCCATTTAGCTTGTAATGCTCACAGTTCTCCAAGCCAGGCTTCAGCAATACGTGAACCGTGAACTTCCTGATGTTCAAGCTGGTTTTTAAAAAGGCAAAGGAACCAGAAATCAAATTGCCAACATCCGCTGGATCATGGAAAAAGCAAGAGAGTTCCAGAAAAAAAAAACACATCTATTTCTGCTTTGTGGCTCAGACGGTAAAGCGTCTGTCTACAATGTGGGAGACCTGGGTTCAATCCCTGGGTCGGGAAGATCCGCTGGAGAAGGAAATGGCAATCCACTCCAGTACTATTGCCTGAAAAATCCCATGGACAGAGGAGCCTGATAGGTTACGGTCCATGGGGTTGCAAAGAGTTGGACACGACTGAGCGACTTCACTTTCTTTCTTTCTGCTTTATTGACTATGCCAAAGCCTTTGACTGTGTGGATCACAATAAACTGGAAAATTCTGAAAGAGATGGGAATACCAGACCACCTGACCCACCTCTTGAGAAACCTGTATGCAGGTCAGGAAGCAACAGTTAGAACTGGACCTGGAACAACAGACTGGTTCCAAATAGGAAAAGGAGTACGTCCAGGCTGTATATTGTCACCCTGCTTATTTAACTTCTATGCAGAGTACATCATGAGAAACGCTGCGCTGGAAGAAGCACAAGCTAGAATCAAGATTGCCAGAGAAATATCAATAACCTCAGATGTGCAGATGACACCACCCTTATGGCAGAAAGTGAAGAAGAACTAAAGAGTCTCTTGATGAAAANCACAAGCTGGAATCAAGATTGCCGGGAGAAATATCAATAACCTCAGATATGCTGATGACACCACCCTTATGGCAGAAAGTGAGGAGGAGCTAAAAAGCCTCTTGATGAAAGTGAAGGAGGAGAGTGAAAAAGTTGGCTTAAAGCTCAACATTCAGAAGACGAAGATCATGGCATCTGGTCCCATCACTTCATGGGAAATAGATGGGGAAACAGTGGAAACAGTGGCTGACTTTTATTTTTCTGGGCTCCAAAATCACTGCAGATGGTGACTGCAGCCATGAAATTAAAAGACGCTTACTCCTTGGAAGGAAAGTTATGACCAACCTAGACAGCATGTTAAAAAGCAGAGAAATTACTTTGCCAACAAAGGTCCGTCCAGTCAAGGCTATGCTTTTTCCAGTGGTCATGTATGGATGTGAGAGTTGGACTATAAAGAAAGCTGAGCACAGAAAAATTGATGCTTTTGAACTGTGGTGTTGGAGAAGACTCTTAAGAGTCCCTTGGACTGCAAGGAGATCCAACCAATCCATCCTAAAAGAGATCAGTCCTGGGTGTTCATTGGAAGGACTGATGTTGAAGCTGAAACTCCAATACTTTGGCCACCTGATGTGAAGAGCTGACTCATTTGAAAAGACACTGATGCTGGGAAAGATTGAGGGCAGAAGGAGAAGGGGATGACAGAGGATGAGATGGTTGGATGGCATCACTGACTCAATGGACACAGATTTGTGCGGACTCTAGGAATTGGTGATAGACAGGGAGGTCTGACGTGTTGCGGTTCGTGGGGTCGCAAAGAGTCAAACACGACTGAGTGACTGAACTGAAACTGAACTGATAGTGGCCTTGAGCACAAAGGCATTCTCCTTACTTCATTTTCCTGTTTATTGATAAGTTTAGACTAGCCATGTCATTAAAATTAACTCCCAGTATTACCACTAATTTATACCTTTGAAAATGTATAAATGACAAACAAGGTACTTGAACATATAAATATCTTCAGGAGAATTTGTTTTTGTTTCCATCAGGCGTGTGTGCTAAGTTGCTTCTTTTGTGTCTGACTCTTTGCAATCCCGTAGACTGTAGCCTGCCAGGCTCTTCTGTCCATGGGATTCTCCAGGCAAGAATACTGGAGTAGGTTGCCATGCCCTCCTCCAGGGGATCTTCCCAACCCAGGAATGGAAACATGGTGGGAATTAATGTTCAAACATTGGCTGTGCATAATAAAATCACTTGAAGAACTTGTTAGAAAAACAGATTTCTGGGTCCTACTCCAAACTTTCTGATTTAGTATGTTTAAGGTGAGGCCCCAAAATTTGTGTTTTGTTTGTTTTTATAAAATTAATATATAGCACTATATTAGTTTCAGATGTACAACATAATGGTTTGATACTTGAATATATATTGTGAAATGATCACACAGACTCTGGTTACCATCTATATATAGTTACAAAACATTTTTCTTATGAGAACTTTTAAGATCTACTCTTAGCAACTTTCAAATAGGCAGTATAGTATTATTAACTCTACTCAGCCTGTTGTACATTACATACCCAGGACTTAGACATTTCATAATTGGAAATTTGCACCTTTGATCTCCTTCACTTATTTCATGCAGCCCCATCCCCCACTTCTGGCAAGCACAGATCTGTTCTCTGTATTTATGAGCTTGTACTTTTTTTTTAGACTACAGATAAGTGAGATCATATGGTGTTTATTTTTCTGTCTGTCTTATTTCACCTAGCATAAAGTCCTCCACATCTACCCTTGTTGTTGCAAATGGCAAGATTTCATTCTTCTTAATGGCTGAGTAATATTCCAGAGTATGTGTATCTCACATCTTTTTTATCTATTGATAAAGAATGTGTATCTCACGTCTTCTTTTCTTGCATATCTTTCCTATTGTAAATAAAGCTGTGATGAAATTAGGGGTGCATATATCTTCTCTAATTAGTGTTTTTGTTTTCTTCAGATAAATACATAGGAATGGGGTTGCTGGAATATATGGTAGTTCTATTTTTAATTTTTTTGAGGAGCCTTCATACTGTCTCCCACAGTGGTCAAACCAATTTCGTTTCCACCATCTGTAGATATGGGCTCCCATTTCTCCACATCCTTGCCAATACTCATTGCTTTTTCTGTTTCTGACAATAGCCATTCTGACAGATGCAAGGTAATAGCTCATTGTAGTTCTGAGTTGTATTTCCCCATTGATTAGAGATACTGGGCTTCTTTTCTGCACCTGTTAGCCACCTTTACATCTTAATAATATTCATTTTTAATAAATTCCCAGCTGATACTGTTGCTGTTGTTCTGGGGACCACGTTTTGAGAACTACTGCTCTAGCACAGTTCATAGGTAGAGTTTACTGAATTTCAAGCATTCTGCTAAATGAGGGATTTATTCTACATGCAATTCTTTATCAAAACTATAACAGATGGGGTTAATATTTCTCTTACAGGAGAGAAACCCTGACTTAGGAGGATGAATGATATTGTTCATTCTCAGAGAAGGCTACTGAAGTTTACAAAAAACATACCTGTCCACCTTCAGACCAGCCACCAGCTTCATGTTCTTCTTTGACCTTAACAAGCAGGCACAGGAAACTATTGACCTATGGTTTAAAATACTTGTGCTGATAAAGACAGGCATATAGGCCCTTGGAACAGAATAGAGAGCCCAGAAATAATATATCTCAAGAGGTTTATTACGAAGAATTGGCTAATACAATTATAAAAGTTGTGAAATCCCCCAATCTGCCATCTGCAAGCGGAGGCCCAGGAAAGTTGGTGGTATAGTTCTAGTGCAAATCCAAAGCCCGAGAACTGGGACACCAATGATGTAAGTTCTGGGACAAAGGCAGGAGAAGACCAATGCCAAGCCTCAAGCTGTCAGAGAGCACACATTCTCCTTTTCTCTGCCTTTTTATTCTTTTCAGGCCTTCAATAGACTGAATGATGCCCACCCACATTGAAATACAGTCTGCTTTACTCAGCATACTTATTCCAGTGATAATCTCTTCTGGAAACACCCTCACTGACACACCTAGAAATAACACTTAACCAAGTATCTGTGTATCTTTGGCCTAGTCAAATTGATACATAAAATTAATCATCACACTTCCATTGCCCCCTATTACCCTGTTAGCTCAGGTTACCATAGCAAGCCTCTCTTAATCAGACATTTCAGGGTAAAATGTAGGCACACATTTAGGAACATGTAAATATAACAACATCCTCCCCCCCAAAAATTTGATGGCAGCATCATCAATTCTACTATTCTGTGAGCCTCCAGTCAGGTATATACATGTCCGCTTCCCCTTTCTAAATACAGCCCCCAGAACCAACCAACCTCACTCTTCACTTGTCTTGGGATAGTGATGGAAGCTGCTGTGTCCTCTGTGAGAAAGAAGCTGCTTAGGGTGAGAATAGCTGGAGGAGGGACTAGAGAAAGCAACCTCAGGCTTGGGATGTTCTTCCATGTCTCCCTCCAATTTTCTTTTTTTCATACTGTTGGTCTAACTTCAAGGAAATAGCAGAAAGCAGAGTCTAAATTTGTGAGGCTGGGAGTAGGAGCTGGGAGCACGATCTGCTCCTAATTTGCATATCCAAGTCCAATTTAGAATCTTCTAAATCACACAAGGATCTCTCTGGTTCAGACACCTTGATCTAGCTCATGTTAAAAAGTTTTCATTTCTGTGGCTGATTCATGTTGATATATGGCAGAAACCAACACAATATTATAAAGCAATTATCCTTCAATTAAAAATAAATTAAGATTTTGGTGCCACCGCTGGAGCCTGGGACGGGGCGCATTGGTGGCAGGAAGCAAGCTGCACTGAGGTCATTGCCGAACCAGCTGATGACCTGCAGGATGAATCACAAGGGAAGAAACGCATCCCGAGGTAAGTGGAATGCACAGCCTGACCGGAAGAACTCTCTGGACTGGACCCAGCACAACTACTGCGAGAGCTTCCCGCTGAACCTAGAGGCTGTGATGGACAATGTGGAAAGGACAGACGCTTTACAGCTGTCGGTGGAAGAATTTGTGGAGCAATATGAAAGACCGTACAAGCCCTTGGTTCTGCTGAATGCCCAAGAGGGCCAGTCTACGCAGAAAGGGACTCTGGAGCGCCTCAAGAGGAAATACGGGAAGCAGAAGTTCAAGCGTGGGAGGACAAGGACGGGTACTCGGTGAAGATGAAGATGGGATGCTACATCGAGTACATGGAGAGCGCTCACAATGGCAGCCGCCTTTACATCTTTGACCGCAGCTACGGGGAGCACCCCAAAAGAAGGAAACTTTTAGAAGACTACAAGGTGCCCAAGTTTTTCACCAGTGACCTTTTGCAGTTCGTGGGGGAGAAGCGCAGGCCCCCTTACAGGTGGTTTGTGATGGAGCCACCAAGCCCTGGAACAGGAATCCCCATCGACCCTCTGGGAACCAGTGCCTGGGATGCCTTAGTTCAGGGCCACAAGCACTGGTGCCTGTTCCCTACCAGCACGCCCAGAGCTCATCAAGGTGACCCATGAAGAAGGAGGGAACCAGCAAGATGAAGCTATTACCTGGGTTTAACATCATCTATCCCCAGATGCAGCTTCCAGCCTGGCCACCCCAATTCAAACCCCCAGAAATCTTACAAAAACCAGGAGAGACTGACTGTCTTTGTACCAGGAGGCTGGTGACTTAGCAACTAAACAACAACAACAATGAAGAGGTAGAGGATGGAGGTTAGAATGTTGAAAGAAAGTGAAAGTGAAAGTTGCTCAGTTGTGTCTGAGTCTTTGCGATTCCATGGACTGTACAGTCCCTGGAATTCTCCAGGCCAGAATACTGGAGTGGGTAGCCTATCGCTTCTCCAGGGGATCTTCCCAACCCAGGGACTGAACCCAGGTCTCTTGCATTGCAGGCAGATTCTTTACCAGCTGAGCCACAAGGGAAGCCCAGGAATACTGGAGTGGGTAGCCTATCCCTTCTCCAGGGGATCTTCCCCCAGTAATAGAACCAGGGTCTCCTGCATTGCAGGCGGATTCTTTACCAACTGAGCTATCACGGAAGATTACTTTGATGAAGCAAAGTAAAAACTCAGGTGATAAGGAACAGCCTCTCAACAACTTCTAGGGAAGAACTAAGGCCTCAGTCCAAACATTCATGACACTAAATAAATATCCAGTGTTCTAGATAGCTCCCTTTACCCTTACAAATTTATTCCTCACCCTGCTCAGTGCACAGAGGATGATGTGTATGGTCCCCCATCATAAGCTTTCTTGCCCTCTGGCTTCCATTTGGGTTCTACCATTTGACTAGAGATGAGAGACAGAACAGAGAGTAACATCTGGGTGTTTATTTTCCCAGCAACCTCTCTGTGAATGTGACCTTGTTTGGAAATAGGGTCTTAGCAGATAATGGAATTCTCCAGGCCAGAATACTGGAGTGGGTAGCCTATCGCTTCTCCAGGGGATCTTCCCAACCCAGGGACTGAACCCAGGTCTCTTGCATTGCAGGCAGATTCTTTACCAGCTGAGCCACAAGGGAAGCCCAGGAATACTGGAGTGGGTAGCCTATCCCTTCTCCAGGGGATCTTCCCCCAGTAATAGAACCAGGGTCTCCTGCATTGCAGGCGGATTCTTTACCAACTGAGCTATCACGGAAGATTACTTTGATGAAGCAAAGTAAAAACTCAGGTGATAAGGAACAGCCTCTCAACAACTTCTAGGGAAGAACTAAGGCCTCAGTCCAAACATTCATGACACTAAATAAATATCCAGTGTTCTAGATAGCTCCCTTTACCCTTACAAATTTATTCCTCACCCTGCTCAGTGCACAGAGGATGATGTGTATGGTCCCCCATCATAAGCTTTCTTGCCCTCTGGCTTCCATTTGGGTTCTACCATTTGACTAGAGATGAGAGACAGAACAGAGAGTAACATCTGGGTGTTTATTTTCCCAGCAACCTCTCTGTGAATGTGACCTTGTTTGGAAATAGGGTCTTAGCAGATATAATCAAGTTAAGATGAGGTCATACTGGACCCTTATCTAATGACTAGTGTCCTTATAAGAAAGGGGAGATTCGGACACAGATCACAGAGAAAAGCCCGTGTAATGATGGAGTAATGTGTCTAACAGGCCAAAGAATGCCAAGGATTGCCAGCAACCACCAGAAGGAGAGCGGTATGGAACAGATTCTTCCTCAGAGCCTCCAGAAGGAGCCAAACCTACCAACACCTTGCTTTCTATCTTCTAGCCTCCAGAACTGTGAGGTAATACATTTCTGTTGCTTTAAACTACCTACTCTGTGGTAATTTGTTATGACAGCTTTAAGAAACCAATACATTGATCATTTTCCTTTGGTGTTATGTTAGACAATCATAACTCTGTGCTCAATGGCTCCATTACCATTTTAATGTGTTTTTCCTGATTATGATAGTGATACGTACTATTGAAACTATAGAAAAGTTTAAGGAAAAATTGTGTGTGTGTGTGTGTGTGTGTGTGTGTTAGTCTCTCAGTCTTGCCTGACTCGTGACCCAATGGACTGCAGCCCACCAGACTCCTCTGTCCATAGAATTCTCCAGGCAAGATTACTGAAGTGGGTTGCCATTTCCTTCTCCAGAGGGTCTTCCTAACCCAGGGGTCAAACCTGGGTCTCCTGCATTGCAGGTGGATTCTTTGCCATCTGAACCACCAGGGAAGCCCTAAAGAAAAATAACAAATAGGAAATATACATAATACTTCCATGGTTTTCATTTTGGAATATTTCCATTTATTCTTTGCCAAAATGCAATTTCACCTAGCTTTTTCATATTATATATAGAATTCTTTATTCTGATTTTTTTCTTAAAATTAGTTACATAGGTATTCGTGGAGTAAACAACTCATCATAAATATTTTGATGACTGCATAAAATGTCATTATACAGGTGGTCCATATTTTATTTACAATTAATCTATTGTTGAATAGCTTTTACTTTTTGTTATTGCAGACAATCCATAAAGCAGGGTACAATGAGATGAAAGTCTTGTTTCCAGAAAGGATTTAATCTGGCTATTGGTGATTGGGGTAGATTAGGGAAATGCACAGGGATACCCCAAAATCAGAGATAAGCTTCTCCTGACTAATTCAAAAGAGATGCAAAGGAAAGATTTAGGATGGGATTGAAGAGAGCCTTTCAGGGACAGTTTTTAAGTCACAATAGCAGGGAGAGTTAGCCCTGGAGTTGTCAGGCTACTCAGGATGTTTGGAACATGATCTGCAGGGACCTCTCCTGGACATGTGCCCCTTGATCACTCCTTTAATAAATCCCAGCTGCTCCTGATCCTCTTTAGACATGTCACTCAGGGAGTGCCTAGAGGTATCTTCCTAACTAACCTCCTGAGATTCATTTAGAGTAAAAACAAAACTCAGTCTGGCCTTAATTGATCTGAAGTAAAGCTGCCTGTTGGGAGGTCCACACTTGGAAAATCTGGGGCTCTAAGTAAAAAATGCTAATGAGGCCCTGAGGGTCTCAGATTGATTCTCTCTTCTCTTCCGTTAAGCCTATTCCCACACACACTAAAGAAGAGGGGGTGAGGGGCTTGGCCAGGGAACAGACTGAGTGGGAACCAAGTGCCTCCTCAGTATGTTCAACACTATTACTGGGTTTCAAGCCCCCACCCACCCCCCAGGAGAAAAGTTTGCAAGTTCCAAGTAATTTCTGTTGGCCTTACTGGGGTGTGCTGGGAAATGCTCTGTATTATAATTCATTGGGGAAACAGCAAACTTTTACTTGAAATTACTAATACTAGAAAAGTGTTAATCCATTATTTGTATTTTTCTTTGGTCTACTTCAGAAAGTGAAGTATGGCACACTCATGCCCTAGACAAAGAACTTTTGTGATAAGATTGGAAAACCTCCTTCCCAAAGATGATGAGTCACAGGCAAATTATTCAGTTACCTAATTTATGGAGAAACCTTCCCCTCATCATTGACGCAAATGTTCAGATGATTCCCTATCCTTTCATTCTAAACATATATTCAGTCTACTATTCACCAAGTGAGGTGCTGAATATTGTGGGAGATAGATGAATAAAATATAGTCTTTGCCTTAAGATAGATAAAAATCTGACAGGAAAGAGTAGTCATTCAATCACTTTAAGAGAGCATGTTCTGTACCACAAATGAGGCACAAACGAAAATCAGAGGATGTTCAGCCACGGGGCACTATACTCAATCTCTTACTAGAAAGATAAGGAAAGGCCTCAAAAAAGATTTGGCATTTAACCTGGTCTAAAAAGTTTCAAAGTTTTCTTTCGTTTCTTTCCCCATGGCCACTGCACCAGATAACATCTTCATTATCTCATTTATTCATTAATACACTCACTTATTCAACATTTTTAAATTATTTATTTATTTATTTGGCTGCATCAGGTCTTAGTTGCAGCACACAGGATCTTTTTCAGTTGTGACATGCAGAATCTTGAGTCACGGCATATGGGATCTAGTTCCTTGACTAAGGATGGAACCCCAACCCCCTGCATTGGGAACACAGAGTCTTAGCCATCATACCACCAGGGAAGTCCCTCGACATTTTTAACCTATAAAGTAGCAGGGTCAAGGCCAGGTATGGGGATACAACAGTGAGCAACACAGAAATGGTCCTTGTCTTCATTGTGCTTACACTCTAGCTGAGGAGATAAGTAAACCAACAAATAAGATTTATGACAGAATCAAACAAAGAGGTAGGTAGAGCATAGCAGGGGGATAAACTTTAGAGAGGGCTTCACTGATAGCTCAGTTGGTAAAGAATCTGTCTGCAATGCAGGTGACCCTGGTTCGATTCCTGGGTTGGGAAGATCTTCTGGAGAAAGGAAAGGCTACCCACTCCAGTATTCTGGCCTGGAGAATCCCACGGACTGTACAGTACAGTATAGTACTATACATGCAAAGAGTCGGACATGACTGAGCGACTTTCACTTTCAAACTTTAGAAAGGAGGATCACAGAAGGCCTATCTCAGAAAATGATATATAAACTAAGACTTAAGGGTTAATTATGAGCTAATCATGGCAAAAATCAAGAAAAGAGCATTCTAGGGAGATTTAATAGCATAATCAAAGGCAATGAATTAGGAAAGTGCTTGTAAAGTTTTGTTTTTTTTTCTGAAATAAGACTCATGGGGCTGGAACATAGTGAATAAAGAAGAAACCAGAATGAGATAAGATTGGAGAAATAGGCAGGAGAATAATACATGGCTTTCAATGCTATTAGTGTATTAAAAAGTCATTTTTAAGTGAATGTACAATACAAACTGATTTACATTTTAAGATCAGTCTTGCAATCCAGTAAGGAAAATTGATAAGTAAAGGGTAAGAGAAAAAGTGAGAAGACCAATTAGAAGACTCTAGGATCCCAGGCAAGAGATGATGGTATCTTGGATTTGGGTGGCAGGAGGAAAATGTGTGGATTCTGTGTGTAATTTAACAAAAGATTCAACAGGATGTCCTGATGGAATAGATATGAGGAGTGAGGAAAATGGAGGAATGAAAGGAATTATGTTTTTTGAATAGCAATTGCATAGATTGGTTTAATAAACTAGTTTCTATCTCCACAATAGGATAATCCCTGTCCTTTGTCATGTGACTATACATTCTTAACCATTGAATCTGAAAGTGACTTTGTGACTTTCTTCAACCTATAGAATGTAGGCAGAAGTGATAGTATACTGTGAAACAACTACTCCACAAGACTCTTAAATTTGAAAAACTTACACAGGCTAAATAATAAAGTCCTTTCAGTTCCTAAGGAAAAAAAAGAAGTGGTAGTATGCTCAGTATCCTCGAGGTCATCTCACAGTTGCAAAGAGCTTCCTTTGTCAGTTGTTTTAAGAAGAAAATAGAAATAATATCATTAAAAGAAATCTACAGATTTAATACAGTCTCTATCAAAATACCTATGCCATTTTTTCATATAAATAAAACAAAGAATCTTAAAATCCACAAGGAAACACAAAGGATCCCAAATTGCCAAAGCAGTCTTGAGGGGAAAAAGGACAAAGCTGATGTATAGCCCTCTCAGATTTCCGACTGTACTACAAAACTATAGTAATCAAAACAGCACTGTACTGGCACCAAAAAGGAAACATAGATCAATGTAACAGAACAGAGAGCCCAGAAATAAACCCACGCACCTATGGTTAATTCAGTTCAGTTCAGTTCAAGCCACTGACCTTGGATGAGGGGTAGCTCCTCCCAGCTGCCACTGACCTCAGACACAGGGTAGCTCCTCTCAGCCGTTATGACAAGAAAAATTAGAAGGATTATCTTCATGGCTTAAGCTCAGAAGGTTGGCCAACTCATTTTTCAGAAATCCAAAAATTACCCCAAATAATATTCTGTAGTTCTTCATTAGAAGACAAATATAGGCTTGACAAAATTAAACTTTGGCTCCTCCTGATGTTTAAGAAAACTTTCTCAGAAGGACCAAAACTTACAAAAGCATAGAACAGCCAGCTTTTCTAGCAGTCCTAAGTGAATGTACAATCTTGTGCTGATGTACAGTAGTATGTTAGTTTCAGGTGTACAACATCGTGATTTGCATTTAAATATATAACAAAACAATCACTATAATAAGTCTAATAACCAATAGTCATCGTATAAAATTATTAAAGTATTATTGACTATATTCCTTATGCTGTATATCAGAATACCTATGCAGGGCAACCCAAGGTGGGCAGGTCATGGTGGAGAGGTCTGACAGAACGTGGTCCACTGGAGAAGGGAATGGCAAGCCACTTCAGTATTCTTGCCTTGAGAACCCCATGAACAGTATGAAAAGGCAAAATGATAGGATATCAGAAGAGAATCTCCCCAGGTCGTTAGGTGCCCAATATGCTACTGGAGATCAGTGGAGAAATAACTCCAGAAAGAATGAAGGGATGGAGCCAAAGCAAAAACAATACCCAGTTGTGCATGTGACTGGTGATAGAAGCAAGATCCGATGCTGTAAAGAACAATATTGCATAGGAACCTGGAATGTCAGGTCCATGAATCAAGGCAAATTGGAAGTGGTCAAACAAGAGATGGCAAGGGTGAACGTTGACATTCTAGGAATCAGAGAACTAAAATGGACTGGAATGGGTGAATTTAACTCAGATGACCATTATATCTACTACTGTGGGCAGGAATCCCTCAGAAGAAATGGAGTAGCCATCATGGTCAACAAAAGAGTCCGAAATGCAGTACTTGGATGCAATCTCAAAAANCACCCTCCTCCCACCCCTCTAGATCACATGGTGCATTGAGCTAAACTCCCTGTACCTTACAGCAGTTTCCCATTAGCGATCTGTTTTACATGCAGTAGTGTGTGTATTTAAATGCTACTCTCCTATTTTGTCCCACTCTCCCGTTCTCCCCCTACCCTGTCCACATGTTCATTCTCTATATCTGTGTCTCTACTCCTGCCCTGTAAAAATGGATATGCTACCATCCACATAGTTTATGATAAGTTTTAAATTAAGCACTGTATTAATTATTAGCATGGTGCCTGGTGTATAGCAAACTCTAAATGAAAATGCTTGTTGTAGGATTAATCTCTTGCTTAATTTGAAGATTAGACATTTAGGTATCATAAGGTTAAATGTGACTTGTCATAAAAAGTGGCCAGTTGATTTCAAGTGTCCCATTACTTCCATTATAAACTTAGTCTTGGTTTGTTACAGTGGAAAGAAACTAAAATGTAGATTTGAAATTTTTTTACATTTATTAATTGACTGCTAATTTTACTTGATAAACTTAAGAGAATCCTATACAGTTTCAATTATACTAATCATATGATTGGAGATTGCAAAATACATTTCAGGCCAATATGAATATCCACCAAAAGGATCTACAACAGAGAAAATATTACCAGGTGGAGAAAATGACAGACTCTTTGGATATATCACTTTTTTTTACCCAGTGCATCCAGTTCTTGCTCGAAGAGTCTATCCATTTAGTCAGTCTTTGTCTTTTGATGGAACATTTAGTCTGCTGCTGCTGCTGCTGCTAAGTCACTTCAGTCGTGTCTGACTCTGTGTGACCCCATAGATGGCAGCCCACCAGGCTCCCCCATCCCTGGGATTCTACTTATGTTTCAAATAAAAATTGATAGTTATGTACTTACTGACATTTTGTTAATTGCTTTGTGGGTGTTTTATAGGCTCTTTTTTATTCCTTACTTCTTTTATTCTTTTCTTTTATGATTTCATGACCCTCTTTAGTGTTTTGTTTGGATCCCTTTCTCTTTATTCTGCATGTATCTATTAAAGCTTTTTGGAATATGATTATTACTAGACTTATACATGACAATTTCTTTATATAGTGATTATTCCAAATTTCTGATCTCTTAACTTTAAATCTATTTAAGAATCCCACATTTTTACTCTCCTACCCCACAATTAGTGGCTTTGACATAACATTTTATTATTTTTGGTGTTATGTATCCCCTACCTACTTACTGTGGATATAGCATCATACTCTTTTGTCATTTAATTTTCCTACAAATTTTGTCTATGATTAATTTGCTAACTTTAATCTATATTTTTGTTTACCAATGAACTTTTTATTTTCATAATTTTCATGTTTCTAATTGTGTGATACTTAGTCACTCAGTTGTCTCCAACTCTTTGTGACCCCATGGACTGCAGCCTACCAGGCTTCTCTCTCCATGGGAATTCTTCAGGCAAGAATACTAGAATGAGTTGCCATGCCCACTTCCAGGGGATCTTCCCAACCCACATATCGAACCACTGTCTCCTGCATTGCAGGTGGATTCTTTACCAGCTAAGCTACCAGGGATGCCCGTTTATAATTGTAGTTTTTCCTTTATCGCTTAGAGAATTTCCAGAGAATTGTTGGAAAACTAGGTAGGTGGGGTTCAACTCTTTTTTAGCTTTTCTGCTACCTGTAAAATATTTGATCTCCCCATGAAATCTGAATAAATGCCTTGATGTGCATTCTTGATTGTAAGTGTTCCCCTTTGAGAACTTTGAATAAACCACAATACTGGCATGCAGAGTCGCTGCTGAAAAGTCAGCTGAGAGTTTAAGGCAGTTCTTTTGTACCTAATTTGTTTCTTTTCCTTTGTTGCTTTCAATCAATTCAGTTCAGTCACTCAGTTTTGTCTGACTATAGGCAACCCCATGGACTGCAGCATGCCAGGCTTCCCTGTCCATCATCAACTCCCAGAGCTTGCTCAAACTCATGCCCACTGAGTCGGTTATGCCATCCAACAATCTCATCCTCTGTCATCCCCTTCTCCTCCTGCCTTCAATCTTTCGTAGCATCAGGGTCTTTCCCAGTGAGTCAGTTCTTCTCATCTGGTGGACAAAATATTGGAGCTTCAGCTTCAGAATCAAGTCTTTCTGATGAATATTCAGGACTGATTTCCTTTAGGATGGACTGGTTGGATGTTCTTACCGTCCAAAAGTCTTAAAAGTCTCCTCCAACACCACAGTTCAAAAGCATCAATTCTTTGGCACTCAGCTTTCTTTATGGTCCAACTCTTACATCCATACATGACTACTGGGAAAACCATAGCTTTGACTACATGGACCCTTGCTGGCAATGTCTCTGCTTTTTAATATGCTGTATAGATTGATCATAGCTTTTCTTCCAAGGAGTAAGCGTCTTTTAATTTCATGGCTGCAGTCACCATCTGCAGTGATTTTGGAGCCCAAGAAAATAAAGTCTATCACTGTTTCCATTGTTTCCCCCACCTATTTGCCATAAAATAATGGGACTGGATGCCTTGATTTTAGTTTTGAATATTGAGTTTTCAGCCAGCTTTTTCACTTTCCTCTTTCCCTTTCTTCAAGATACTCTTTAGCTCCTCTTCACTTTCTGCCATAAGGGTGGTGTCACCTGAATATCTGAGATTATTAATATATCCCCAGGCAATCTTGCTTCCAGCTTGTGCTTCATCCAGTCCAGGATTTTGAATGATATACTGTACACATAAGTTAAAAACAAGGGTGACAATATATAGCCTTTATGTACTCCTTTCCCAATTTGGAACCAGCCTGTTGTTCCATGTCTGGTTCTAACTGTTGCTTCTTGACCTGCATACAGATTTTTCAGGAGGCAGGAAAGGTGGTCTGGTATTCCCATCTCTTGAAGAATTTTCCACAGTTTGTTGTGATCCACACAGTCAAAGTCTTTGGCATAGTCAATAAAGCAGAAGTAGATGTTTTTCTGGAACACTCTTGCTTTTTCCAGAGTTTTCTAAATTTGCTAGCATATTGAGTACAACACTTTCACAGCATCATCTATTAGGATTTGAAATAGCTCCGCTGGAATTCCATCACCTTCACTAGCCTTGTTCATGGTGAGGCTTTGTTCATGGTGATGCTTCTTGAATACAACTTGACTTTGCACTGCAGGATATCTGGCTCTAGGTGAGTGATCACACCATCATGGTTATCTGGGTCATGAATATCTTTTTTGTATAACTCTTCTGTGTATTCTTGCCACCTCTTCTTAATATCTTCTGTTTCCGTTAGATCCACACCGTTTCTGTGCTTTATTGTGCCCATCTTTGCAATGTTGCTTTCAATAGTATCTCTTTATCCTTGGTTTTTATACTTTAATTACAAGGTGTATTGGTGTAGTTTTCTTTGGTTTGATCCTTCTGGGGACTCTCTATGCTTCCTGGATTTGAATGGCTGTTCCCTTATCTAGGTTAATGAAGTATTTATCTATTATTTCTTCAGGTATATTCTCTGCTCCTTTGTTTCTCTTTTCTCCTTCTGGGACCCCTATGATGTGAATGTTAGTAAGCTTGGTATTATGCCCAAAATCTCTTAAACTGTCCTCTTTTGTTTTTACTTTTTTTTCTTTTTTCTGTTCAGCTTTACTGATTTCCATTTCTTTGTGTTCCACCTAACAGATCCATTCTTTTGTATTGTTTATTCTGCTATTGATTCTTTCTAGAGTATTTTTCATTCAGTTACTGAATCCTTCATCTCTGTTTGTTTCTTTCTTATATCTAACTCTTAAAAACTTCTAAGGTTTTATTCTGTTCTTCCAATCTTCTCCAAAGTTTCTTGAACATCTTCAAGATCATTACCCTCTATCAGATAGATTGTGTATCTCCACTTCACTTAATTCTTCTGGAATTTTATGTTCATTCATTCAGAACATGCCACCTCATTTTACCTAAATTGCTGTTTTTATTTCTGTGTATCTGGTTATGTTTCCCAACCTTGGGGAGGTAGCCTCTATAGGAGAGGTTCTGTTGCCCCAGCAGCATACTCCCCACTGGTCATCAGAGCTACATGCTTTGGGGGGTCCCTATGTAGGTTTCTGGGTCCTTCTGTTGTGTCAAGCTGACTACTATGAGTGGGCTAGTAGATGTGGCTACCCCCCATTTGGTTGTTTGCCAGGACCCTCCTTGTGTAGAGGCTTTTGGCAGCTGTTTGATGGGTTTAGGTCTTGAGACAGCTGGTTTCAGGAGCCCAGGAGATCCTGGAGTTTATTTTGGCTCACTGGTGTGTGTGAAGTGGCAGAACTGGGGTTCCTAGATATAGTATCTGCCTGCTATTGCATGGGGTGATTCCTGACATGCTGGCAATCAGTGATTCTGGGGTGTCTCAAAGCTGATACTGGCTTGTTGGTGAGTAGGGCTGGATCCCAGGGCTGTGGATGAGAAGTCCAGAGTATCTCTGAGATGATATTAGCCTACCAGTGGTGAGGCTAGGGCTTAAATTTTCCTAGGGCTACTGCTGCCAGTTCACTGGTGGGCAGAAGCAGGTTTTAGTGCCTTTGGCTGCAGGGCCTTGGTGTCCTGAAACTGGCATCAGCCTCATTGTGAGTGGGGTTGGATCCCCACTCACAATGGATTCCAGTGGGGCTGGAATTCACCCCTCAAGGGATTGCAACCCGGGCGTCCATTTGCAGGGACTGGGGGAAGACTAGGGAGGTGGAATTATATCATGGGGGTTCGTCCCTACCCCCCATCACCACCCTCCCCCAACTCCCTAGCAAGATTTTTTAGAGAGAAATGGCTTTTGTACCAGGTCATTCTTTATAATTAAACTCACAGTATCCACCCCTTCAAGCCGACCTCACTTCCTTCCTGGGGAGGCAACTCCCCTTTTCCTGAGGGTCCCAGGGCTGTCGTTGGTTTGTTGGTGTGCAGGGCTGTGGTGGAGAGTTTGGGGACTGCTGCCAGTCTGCTGATGTGTTGCTGAGTCTTGACAAGTCAGGCTTCAGGGCTGTGTTGTTGCTAGATTGGTGTCCATCTGCTGGCAAGTGAGGTCGAGGTCCAGGCAATCCCGGGTCTGGTGTTTATCCATTGGTGGGTGACTCTGGGTTCTGAGCTAGTGCCAGCACACTGGAAGTCAGAGACTGGTCCCAGGGTCTCTGGAAGCAGGCCCCAGGGGTTTCTACAGCTGGCTTTGGACCACTGGTGGGCGGGGTTGACTGATGACACTGCTGGCTGCAATGTCCTAGCTGNCAGGCAATCCCAGGTCTGGTGTTTATCCATTGGTGGGTGACTCTAGGTCCTGAGCTAGTGCCAGCACACTGGAAGTCAGAGACTGGTCCCAGGGTCTCTGGATGCAGGCCCCAGGGGTTCCTACAGCTGGCTTTGGACCACTGGTGGGCGGGGTTGACTGATGACACTGCTGGCTGCAATGTCCTAGCTGTCCTAAAGTTGGACAGCTACCTCCTGGTAGCTAAGAATGTATTCCAAGGCCTCTGACTGAGGGCCACAAGGTGTCTCAGAGCTGGGCTCACTTGCTGGTGAGTGGATTCTGGTTCCAGGATCTCTGGCTGGAGACTCTGGTGGTTCCAAGTTTGGTGTTTTGGCTTTCTGGTGGGTGGAGGTGGGACCCAGGGGTTCCTAGGGCTGCAGCCTCTCCACTAGCAAGTCAAGCTGCAGAAATCCCAGGATAATGCCTGTTCACTGGTGTATGGGCCCATGTTTTGGGCCCTCCAGTGAACAGGGCTATGTTCTGGGGTGGCTGTAGGCTTAAGAGTGTCTTAAGGCAGCCTGCCTGCTAGTGGTATGGCTACATCCCCATCTGGCTAATTGCTTGGCTAGGGGCATCCAGGACTGGTGCCAACAGGCTGGTGAGTGAGACCAGGTCCTAATGCTAATAAGGTATGGAAAGGATTCCAATATGGTACTTGCTAGAGTCAGGGTCCATGTGGTAGAATGAGCTCCCCCAAGTGGCTACAACCAGTGTTTATGGACATGAGTTTGAACAAGCTCCAGGAGTTGGTGATGGACAGGGAAGCCTGGAGTGCTGCTGTCCATGGGGTCATAAAATGTCAAACATGACTGAGTGACTGAACTAAATGGAACTGAATGTTTATGTCCCCAAAGTGAGCTCCAGTTGCCTCCAGTCTCTCTGGGAGATTCTCTAAGATCAGCTGGTGGGTCTGACCCAAGCTTCTTTCAAATTTTGAGACATTATTTGCCGACTAAAGTCCGCCTAGTCAAGGCTATGGTTTTTCCTGTGGTCATGTATGGATGTGAAAGTTGGACTGTGAAGAAAGCTGAACTCCGAATAATCGATGCTTTTGAACTGTCGTGTTGGAGAAGACTGTTGAGAGTCCCTTGGACTGCAAGGAGATCCAACCAGTCCATTCTGAAGGAGATCAACCCTGGGATTTCTTTGGAAGGAATGATGCTAATGCTGAAACTCCAGTACTTTGGCCACTTCATGCAAAGAGTTGACTTATTGGAAAAGACTCTGATGCTGGGAGGGATTGGGGGCAGGAGGAGAAGGGGACGACCAAGGATGAGATGGCTGGATGGCATCACGGACTCGATGGACGTGAGTCTGAGTGAACTCCGGGAGATGGTGATGCATAGGGAGGCCTGGCGTGCTGCGATTCATGGGTTCACAAAGAGTCGGACACGACTGAGCAACTGAACTGAACTGAACTGAATTATTAAGAAAATACTGCACTTGTTTCACTTTAGTTTAATTTCTAATTGAATCTCACATAGGAGTAATGGCTACCAAAGCAGAAAGTTATGCAAAATTTTTCTAATACTGTCAATTATACTGAAAACAAAACAGAACTCCAAAGCTCAGGGATGTTATTGGGATTCATAACAGGTCTTCAAGCAAAATAAAAATATTCTATCTTTGGAAAATACACAAATAATGAAAGATTTTTTTGTATTAAACATTTATCTTTTGTTCTTCTCAAAACAATCTTCAGAGGGGGAAAAAGTCACAAACCCATGGATAAATTTGTTAACAATGTTATCTCCTCAGTGTACAACATTTTGATAACAATTGATAGAAATTTTAAAATCTGTATTACAGCACACAATTTTGCTTGCCAGAGGACCAGTTATTTTAGGTATTTCTTAACTAAAAAGAATCAATTAAATAAGTAAAAACTTTTATTTAATGTCAATAGGCTGAATGATTTGCTATCCAAATTTCTTCTGGTATCTGTTTTCTAGTAATGCAATACTTCCATTTAGAGTGATGGCAAGTTGGGAGAGAGGGTGTTCATTCCTCTGCTCAAGGTTTGTGTGAGAGAGATTGTAGCTGGAACCTGATTCCATTCAACAGGATGTTTGCCTCTTTCTCAGGAATAGAATGTGGAACCCTCCCAGAGATGAAGCTCACTTGGAACACCTGCTGGGAGACTCCGATTTTGATCTGACCCATTGTTTCCTAGGAGAAATGATGCCCCTGCTTCCCTGCCATTTCCTGCAGATGAGAAGCAGAAGAGGTTTGGTGGACAGATAAAGCTGGATTAGAGATACAGTCCACTCATTTAACTGGTTGTTTGATCTTGGGCAAGTCCTTTAACAAGTGAGCCTCAGTTTTCTCATCTGTATCAGTTCAGTTCAGTTCAGTTCAGTTGCTCAGTCGTGTCCGACTCTTTGCAACCCCATGAATCACAGCACACCAGACCTCCCTGTCCATCATCAGCTCCTGGAGTTCACTCAGACTCACGTCTATCAAGTCAGTGATGCCATCCAGCCATCTCATCCTCGGTCGTCCCCTTCTCCTCCTGCCCCCAATCCCTCCCAGCATCAGTCTTTTCCAGTGAGTCAACTCTTCGCATGAGGTGGCCAAAGCATCATTCCTTCCAAAGAAATCCCAGGGCTGATAAATGGGGCTAATGATAATTACCTAAATATTCATACATGAGGAAAGCATGAAAAATGAGAAATGTTTTTAATGCACAGCAGACCACAGCATATTAGGTCTAGGAAGTCAAAATGTACATTTCCCTTATGTAAACACTTAACAAAGGGGCTTGTTTCTGCTGTGAAAATCAATATGGCAAATTTTGCTCAATGGGATCCTATGTCCCATCTCAAATTTATTCTCACTTTCATTTTACTTAACCTTGGATCTTTCTCCCAACACAGCTGATGCTCTTATAGTAAAGTGAATCAGAGTTGAAATAGAATATGAATTACCTCTAATTCTGTATTTCAGTCTCTTCAAATCCAAGAATTTCATCACATAGCCTGGTGATTTTGCACCTTAAGGGGAGCTTAACCAATGGCTGAAGGTAACTTTGGTTGTCACAACAGACGAAATTTCTCTGACATCTAGTGCAGTGCAGTGCACTGAATGGGCACTCAGTCATGTCTGACTTTTTGTGACCCCCATAGTCTGTAGCCCACCAGGCTTCTCTGTCCATGGAATTTTCCAGGCAAGAATGCTGGATTGGGTTGTCATTTCCTACTCCAATCTGACATCTAGGCCTCATGCCAAACATTCCACAATACAAAACACTACTCCCCAAACAAAGAATTGTTAGGCCCAAAATATTAATAGCACCAAATCTGAGAAAATATGCATTTTCATTTATTCATTCAACAAATAATTGTTAAACAACTATGGTATGCCAGGCATTGTGCTGGATGCCAAGATAAACTAATAAGGGGAAAACAGCTCTATAGTTTAGAGTTTTAGAAAAGACAGTCAATTGAATAAGCAATTAAACATAGGATATGACAATATGCTTTGATAGGTGACAATAAAAAGTCTCCACACTTGTAGAAAAACTATCATCTTACATCCATAGTAACAGATAACCACAGAAGTGGTTACTTTAAACCTTTCTAAGTAATAAATGACAATCATATAATCATGGAAACAAGTAAAACCAGAACAAAATTTTAAACCTAACTGATTAGTCACAACTTACTTCAGTGAGCCTACCCCTAAAAGCCAACCAGTCAGTGACAGCTCATGTTTTGAACGTCAGCAACCAGGAGAACAAACACCAGGGAAGTCACTTCTGCAGTTGACATCAACACACTACTTCCTCTGTAGCCAACCCAAACATAAAACATGCTTCTAAGTCTTAGGTCAACTCAGTCCTGCTTCTGTCACCAACTCAACATATGCTTCTGAATCCAGTTCAAACCAACACCCAAAGCTGGAAAAATATTGCAATTCATGCCAAATCTTCAAGAAAAAGCAAAATATCATGCTATTGAAAATGCACAAATAACCACAAATCTTTTTCATATTAATCATTTCTCTTCTGAACCTCCAGAAACACTTCTCACTGGGAGGAAGAAACCATGAAATCAAGAATAGGATGGCTAACAATGTTTTCTTCTGGGTTCAATCTCTTTTTCACCTTTGATAAACATGAAATATTCCCCACTACCCCAGCCTTTTCCTGGCAACCCCACTCTGATAGAAAGTACTGCCCTGTGCAAGGCACCACACCTCAGGCTGGTTGAAACTCCAGTTCTTGAAAGATTAGTCATCAACACAGTGTATAAAAAACAAATGGGGGAAAGGGATTTGGGCTTGGTGGAGTCCGAGTCAAGAGAGAGTTAAATGCTATCTTCATAGATGGCACAAATGAAAAAACAGAGAAAGCCTCAGCTTTGACAGAAAAATATAGATACAGAATCAATATCACTTGGCAATATATCTCATCAAAGAATAAGGGGTTGGGGGAAGTAAGGGAATGGCCATCGTGTGCATATGGGCCAACGGTTGTTACCACTCACTACGAGGCCAAATACAGAAGGAAGAGAATATTTGGGACAGACAGATGAGATTAGTCTCAGATATGTGGAATTTGAGGTTCTGTAGAACAAAGTGGAGATGTAAAGCAAAAAGGTAAATATTTAAGTATGATCTCAAGAAAATATCCTGGGTTAAAAATACAGATTTGGGAGTTCCCAAAAATAGATAGTCGCTGAAGCCCTAAGAGTAAATAAGGTGGCCAGGAGACCATAAAGATAGCCCCCTACATTCATGGTTAAAAAGCTGTGATGAGGCCTCCAGGCCCGCCCCCGCCGTCCAGCTCCCACCTCGGCCGTCTCGTCTCTCGCCAGCTGCCCCGCGAGCCTAAGCAGCCCGGGGGCTCCCTCCAAACGCCAACGCCGGAAGCTGGCCTCC
>SJYX01014046.1:432700-444997 GCA_006410675.1 Oreotragus oreotragus
TTCTGTCATAAATCTTATTTGTTGGTTTACTTATCTCCTCAGCTAGAGTGTAAGCACAATGAAGACAAGGACCATTTCTGTGTTGCTCACTGTTGTATCCCCATACCTGGCCTTGACCCTGCTACTTTATAGGTTAAAAATGTCGAGGGACTTCCCTGGTGGTATGATGGCTAAGACTCTGTGTTCCCAATGCAGGGGGTTGGGGTTCCATCCTTAGTCAAGGAACTAGATCCCATATGCCGTGACTCAAGATTCTGCATGTCACAACTGAAAAAGATCCTGTGTGCTGCAACTAAGACCTGATGCAGCCAAATAAATAAATAAATAATTTAAAAATGTTGAATAAGTGAGTGTATTAATGAATAAATGAGATAATGAAGATGTTATCTGGTGCAGTGGCCATGGGGAAAGAAACGAAAGAAAACTTTGAAACTTTTTAGACCAGGTTAAATGCCAAATCTTTTTTGAGGCCTTTCCTTATCTTTCTAGTAAGAGATTGAGTATAGTGCCCCGTGGCTGAACATCCTCTGATTTTCGTTTGTGCCTCATTTGTGGTACAGAACATGCTCTCTTAAAGTGATTGAATGACTACTCTTTCCTGTCAGATTTTTATCTATCTTAAGGCAAAGACTATATTTTATTCATCTATCTCCCACAATATTCAGCACCTCACTTGGTGAATAGTAGACTGAATATATGTTTAGAATGAAAGGATAGGGAATCATCTGAACATTTGCGTCAATGATGAGGGGAAGGTTTCTCCATAAATTAGGTAACTGAATAATTTGCCTGTGACTCATCATCTTTGGGAAGGAGGTTTTCCAATCTTATCACAAAAGTTCTTTGTCTAGGGCATGAGTGTGCCATACTTCACTTTCTGAAGTAGACCAAAGAAAAATACAAATAATGGATTAACACTTTTCTAGTATTAGTAATTTCAAGTAAAAGTTTGCTGTTTCCCCAATGAATTATAATACAGAGCATTTCCCAGCACACCCCAGTAAGGCCAACAGAAATTACTTGGAACTTGCAAACTTTTCTCCTGGGGGGTGGGTGGGGGCTTGAAACCCAGTAATAGTGTTGAACATACTGAGGAGGCACTTGGTTCCCACTCAGTCTGTTCCCTGGCCAAGCCCCTCACCCCCTCTTCTTTAGTGTGTGTGGGAATAGGCTTAACAGAAGAGAAGAGAGAATCAATCTGAGACCCTCAGGGCCTCATTAGCATTTTTTACTTAGAGCCCCAGATTTTCCAAGTGTGGACCTCCCAACAGGCAGCTTTACTTCAGATCAATTAAGGCCAGACTGAGTTTTGTTTTTACTCTAAATGAATCTCAGGAGGTTAGTTAGGAAGATACCTCTAGGCACTCCCTGAGTGACATGTCTAAAGAGGATCAGGAGCAGCTGGGATTTATTAAAGGAGTGATCAAGGGGCACATGTCCAGGAGAGGTCCCTGCAGATCATGTTCCAAACATCCTGAGTAGCCTGACAACTCCAGGGCTAACTCTCCCTGCTATTGTGACTTAAAAACTGTCCCTGAAAGGCTCTCTTCAATCCCATCCTAAATCTTTCCTTTGCATCTCTTTTGAATTAGTCAGGAGAAGCTTATCTCTGATTTTGGGGTATCCCTGTGCATTTCCCTAATCTACCCCAATCACCAATAGCCAGATTAAATCCTTTCTGGAAACAAGACTTTCATCTCATTGTACCCTGCTTTATGGATTGTCTGCAATAACAAAAAGTAAAAGCTATTCAACAATAGATTAATTGTAAATAAAATATGGACCACCTGTATAATGACATTTTATGCAGTCATCAAAATATTTATGATGAGTTGTTTACTCCACGAATACCTATGTAACTAATTTTAAGAAAAAAATCAGAATAAAGAATTCTATATATAATATGAAAAAGCTAGGTGAAATTGCATTTTGGCAAAGAATAAATGGAAATATTCCAAAATGAAAACCATGGAAGTATTATGTATATTTCCTATTTGTTATTTTTCTTTAGGGCTTCCCTGGTGGTTCAGATGGCAAAGAATCCACCTGCAATGCAGGAGACCCAGGTTTGACCCCTGGGTTAGGAAGACCCTCTGGAGAAGGAAATGGCAACCCACTTCAGTAATCTTGCCTGGAGAATTCTATGGACAGAGGAGTCTGGTGGGCTGCAGTCCATTGGGTCACGAGTCAGGCAAGACTGAGAGACTAACACACACACACACACACACACACACACAATTTTTCCTTAAACTTTTCTATAGTTTCAATAGTACGTATCACTATCATAATCAGGAAAAACACATTAAAATGGTAATGGAGCCATTGAGCACAGAGTTATGATTGTCTAACATAACACCAAAGGAAAATGATCAATGTATTGGTTTCTTAAAGCTGTCATAACAAATTACCACAGAGTAGGTAGTTTAAAGCAACAGAAATGTATTACCTCACAGTTCTGGAGGCTAGAAGATAGAAAGCAAGGTGTTGGTAGGTTTGGCTCCTTCTGGAGGCTCTGAGGAAGAATCTGTTCCATACCGCTCTCCTTCTGGTGGTTGCTGGCAATCCTTGGCATTCTTTGGCCTGTTAGACACATTACTCCATCATTACACGGGCTTTTCTCTGTGATCTGTGTCCGAATCTCCCCTTTCTTATAAGGACACTAGTCATTAGATAAGGGTCCAGTATGACCTCATCTTAACTTGATTATATCTGCTAAGACCCTATTTCCAAACAAGGTCACATTCACAGAGAGGTTGCTGGGAAAATAAACACCCAGATGTTACTCTCTGTTCTGTCTCTCATCTCTAGCCAAATGGTAGAACCCAAATGGAAGCCAGAGGGCAAGAAAGCTTATGATGGGGGACCATACACATCATCCTCTGTGCACTGAGCAGGGTGAGGAATAAATTTGTAAGGGTAAAGGGAGCTATCTAGAACACTGGATATTTATTTAGTGTCATGAATGTTTGGACTGAGGCCTTAGTTCTTCCCTAGAAGTTGTTGAGAGGCTGTTCCTTATCACCTGAGTTTTTACTTTGCTTCATCAAAGTAATCTTCCGTGATAGCTCAGTTGGTAAAGAATCCGCCTGCAATGCAGGAGACCCTGGTTCTATTACTGGGGGAAGATCCCCTGGAGAAGGGATAGGCTACCCACTCCAGTATTCCTGGGCTTCCCTTGTGGCTCAGCTGGTAAAGAATCTGCCTGCAATGCAAGAGACCTGGGTTCAGTCCCTGGGTTGGGAAGATCCCCTGGAGAAGCGATAGGCTACCAACTCCAGTATTCTGGCCTGGAGAATTCCAGGGACTGTACAGTCCATGGAATCGCAAAGACTCAGACACAACTGAGCAACTTTCACTTTCACTTTCTTTCAACATTCTAACCTCCATCCTCTACCTCTTCATTGTTGTTGTTGTTTAGTTGCTAAGTCACCAGCCTCCTGGTACAAAGACAGTCAGTCTCTCCTGGTTTTTGTAAGATTTCTGGGGGTTTGAATTGGGGTGGCCAGGCTGGAAGCTGTNGTTTCTGCTGTCTTGTATCTGATTTCAAGGCCCAACTCAAATCTGCCTTCTTCACACAGCATCGCCTGTCCTATCTGGTTCCCAGGGCCTCCTCTGTGAGCACATTTAGATCCTGCTATCTGCACAAGATCGTATTGCATTTAATTCTGCAGGGAGTGGTGTGTCCCACCTTGGGGTGAATCTGGAACCTAGGCTGAAGGTGAAGTCACAGAGGGCCAAAGATGCTCTTACGACTCTCTTGGCAAGGGTGCTGTATTATAGATGGACACAGACTGAGTAAAATTGTCAGCCTTTCCCTCCAGTGTTAAAACACATGGCTGTTTGGCTGAGCAGCAGATAACACGTTTGTGTTTGTTTGGTTACATATACTTTAAAAGTATGTTTAGAAACTCCAGAATGACATGCAGTGGGATGGGATGCTTACTCTGTGCAAGAATGAGCCCGGAGGAAGATATGGGACAGCTTTACACCTCCTGTCTCCCAAGTCTCGTGAGCTTGTCATGAAATGGCAAGTGAAATGCCCCATCCTGTTTAAATTTTACCTCTCTCCCTCTCTTCGTCCCTCTTATTTTAGATTATTTCTATATATGGCATACATTCTCTTATGGCCTCTCATTGTGTCCAGATGTGTAGTTAAAAACTTGTTAAAAAAAGTCAGCTGAATATTTCATCAATAGAAGGTCTCATTTAGACCTCCACCAATAGAAAATTGAAAATAGTAAAGGTGCACTGCCTGGCCTGATGACCCCCATCCCAAATCACTCCATCACAGCATCATTTGAAAACTATCTAAATAACTCACAAGCTCCTTGAGGCTAAGACCTTGGCTAGGCCAGGCTTTAACGCTTAGGATATGCAGTTGAAGGGGGTTCTTTGTTGTTCTCAGAGGGGCAAGGTCTTTTCGGAAAAAGATCTGAATACTAATTTCCCCAGCAGGCCTTAAGTGACAGGCTCTTTTCCCACTGGTGGGCTCAGGTGGTAAACACAATTTCCTTCTCAAGGAAGAGACACGTCCAAGAAAAGCCATGCTTAATGCCAATAAGCCACTTCACGGATGAGCTCAGCACAGACCAAGGGCTTGTGGGAATATCTTTGCAGTGGTCCTGTGCAGCCCCAAGGTGAGGCTGGTCCTCAGCTGCTGGGAACAGTTGCAGGGGCAGGACGGAGGGAGTATGATTAACAAGTGTCACCGCCTGTCTGGGGCCTCAGCTGTTCCTTCTCAGCTGCTCCTGAGACTTGCCAGCATGGAAGCCACTAGCTCACATCAGCACCTGTCTGCTTTGGCCTGCACCCTGTAGCTTTGTTCTTGGTTGGAGCTAAGAGAAGTCTCAGATGTGGCTCAGCATGGTGAAACCAGAAATGGTAGTCCCCATGGCAAAGGGAAGAGATGTTGCATTTGAAACCCCGGAAACCTCGGAGGCAGCTCCAGGCAACAGAGTAGGTGCTGGTGAAAGCGGGTCACTACCAGCAAGGGGGTTTTCCTCTTCCTGGGAATCTGAAACGTCTCATCCTGCTTCCTCTAGAGGTTGATATTAACCTGTGGGATGAACGTGATTGTGGTTGCTATACTTCTGCAAACCACGGGGGAGTCTGTGTTTCTTGGGAGAGAAGGCACGTGGAGGTCAGAATGAGGAGGCCAGGCCACCTCTCCCCACGTGGCACTGGCCCTGAGGAAAGAGGGGGAGCAATTCCATGGCAGGGGAGCCAGCTCCAGACTCAAGGGTCAACACTACGGGGATGTCAGAGTCCCTTTCCCCAAGCTGGCTGGCTCACCTGAGGTTCCCTTTGTTGGTGGCATACTTGATGTGGTTACAGATGTAGTTGAACATCCCATGAGCAGTGGTACAGTCTCGGGCATCAAACACCTGTAAGGGGTACAATGTGGGAACGATTGCCTCCTCTTTCCCCATTCAGCCCTGCCCCGGCCAGCACCCCCACTGGAGAAGCACGCAGAGCCCACCCTAGCTCCTGCCCCTTAGGGGTAGAGAGCATTTCACTACTGAGCCACCCCACCCCCCGTGTTTATAGTAACTTTTTGTATTCTAATAACCATGGCTAATCAAACCAGGAAAAAATCCCCTAAAAGTAGGCATGGGGTGTAAATGACCATGGGAAGGGAATGCTGAGCAGAGGAGTGACTTGTAATGGGCTGCCTACATCTCCCGTGAGGTTGCTAGGGATTAGGGACTTTGTCACTTTGGTCCGTACAGTCAAAGCTATGGTTTTTCCAGTAGCCATGTATGGATGTGAGAGTTGGACCATAAAGAAGGCTGAGGGTGGAAGAATCGGTGCTTTGAAATTGTGGTGCTCAAGGGACTCTTGAGAGTTCCTTGGACAGCAAGGAGATCAAACCAATCAATCCTGAAAGAAATTAACCCTGGATATTCACTGGAAGGACTGATGCTGAAACTGAAGCTCCAGTACTTTGGCCACCTATTGAGAACAGATGACTCATTGGAAAAGACCCTGATGCTGGGAAAGATTGAGGGCAAGAGGAAAAGGGGGTGACAGAGGATGAGATGGTTGGATGGCATCATTGACTCAATGGACCTGAGTCTGAGAAAACTCCGGGAGATAATGAAAGACAGGCAAGCTTGACATGCTGCAGTCCATGGGGTTGCAAAGAATCAGACGGCTAAGTGACTGAACGACAGCAATGGAGACTTAAAAATAAACAAAAATCAGACAAACTCCCCCCAAGACTGATAACTAATCTATTTTCAACTTACAACTATCCTCCAAGGGAAAAAAATCATACCCAGAGATGTAGAATCTAATGCTTTCAGGGAGTAAGCAAATAACATAAATAAGGAAAGAGAGTAGGTGTAAGACAAAAGGGAGGAATAGAGTCTGTGGTAAGCTGGAGAGTATAAGCCCTACCTAGAGATGTCAAATTCAGTTTTTAAAAAAGATTGCTTTGGCTGAATAAAACATGACTACAAGCCAGATCTGGTCATGATCTGAGAATCTGGGACCCCTGATGACCATCTGATAGCTCACCGTGGTCACCAAGGGCCCTCGGTAGAAGCTGACCCCTTTTAAAGCTCATTTCCCCGCACCGGCTCCCACCAAAGGGAGTATCTGAGCCTGACTGCCCACCTGCAGCTTGGACCACTGGATCCTGCCGACGCAGCGGGAGGCGTTCCGCCAGGCGTGCTTGGCCCCGTAGATGAGCTCTGTGTCCTTGAGCTGGTAGGTGCTGGTGCTTTCGATCTCTTTGTTCACCTCTTCCAGCCTCTCCATGTGGGCTTTGGAGCCGAACCTGAGGGAAGAGGGAAGGGAGACACGGGAGCATTACTTTCTCTCCTCAATTAGAGGTTGGTGGAAGGAGTGAGCTATTACAGGAGGCCAGAAGCCACGGAGAGTCTGTGATATCCAGACATGATAGTTTGTGCATAAAGCAGAGGCTGGCAAATTCAAATGCCTTCAAAGGCCCAAACATGGGACTGAGCTGGCTGGGTGGGGACTGTGGCAAACAGGCCGGCCCAAGCCTAGTCCCCAGAGGGCAGGCTCAACTCTGTTCCAGACTGCTGTTGTCTGATCGGGGGCCGGTTCTGCCAGGTCTTCTTTCCAGAGAAACTGGGAATCTGATTTTTAAAGGGAACTCTTCCCATTTCTAAACAAAAATTTAAATTCGTTTTAAAATAAATTCACTTTGAGAAAGTTAAAAAAATGTTACGAAAAGTGGCAGGCTGAAAAAAGGTGTAGAAAATAATATAATGAACATCTGTGTCCCAAGCAGGAGACATCATTAATAAACAATAAAATATTTTACAATTCCTTGGGGACTGCTCCTTACCATAGCTCACTTTCTTTCCAGAAGTGCTTGCTATTTTGAATGTGGCATTTAGCATTCTTATTTGCCTTTTGTCTAGATTTTTGCCACTTGAGCATTTGGTTGACCAAAAAGTTTGTTCAGGTTTTCTGATGTTATGGAGAAATGAATGAACTTTCTGGCCAGCCCAATATATACCCCCCTAAATAATGTATAGTATTATTTTTTTATGAATGGTGTGATCCTAAATGTATCTTCTATAATAGATACACTGTTTCTATTGAGTAGAATGTATCTATCTTTTCTTCCCTTTGCTCAAAGTTATTTGTGAGCTTCATTTCCATGAACACACAGAGCTTTAACGTTCTCATTTTCATAGCTGTATAATATTCCATTGCAGAAACTGCCACAGTTCACTTACACATTCCCCTAACAATGGAGTTGAGGTCATTTCCAGCTGGGTGATTAATTTCATTTTTTCCCATAATAACTATGCTTCAGGGAACATTCTTATGCTGACCTTCTTGTGAAGAAGTGTGAGAGTTTCTTTAGGGAATATACCCAGGTGTGAAATTGCTTGAAGAGTTTCACATTTAAGAGACACTCTTCAGGCTAAACAAAAACATTTCTAGGGGCCAGATCTGGCCCTTGTACAGGACCAGGCCCAATTTTCAACCTCTGTGCACGGCAGGCAGAGGTGCTATGCTCAGTCTTGGTTCAACTGTCTGCAGAGTTGGACCTGAAGTCTTTGTACCCAGTACTGGGGCTCCCCAGTGTAGACACGAACTTGCCTTTTAATTGATGAGTAGTACTGATCAATGAACTCTTTGGCAAGAGAAAAGAGCTGTTCTTTTGTGCGGACATCTTCAGGCTTTCGTATTTGCTGAGAAGGGAGCATGACGGACCCCATACAGATGTGCTCAGTGCATCCCGTTCCCTGGAAGGAAAAGAGGTTTGGGCTGTTACCTAGTTTCACCCAAGCGTGGCACGTGTAGGGCTGTGGACTTGGCTCTGACATATGTGGTAGAGTTTCCCCGGCCTTTAATTCCCAAAGTGAACTTCTCACATACCAGTTTCCAGTCACTGTTGTACCTGGTGATTAGCCCAGGTGAGGAAAAGATAACCAGCATTTTAGTGCGCGTGTTAGTCGCTAAGTCACATCTAACTCTTCGCGACCCCATGGACTGTAGTCCATCAGGCTCCTCTGTCCATGGGATTCTCCACAGGTAAGAATACTGGAGTGGGTTGCCATTTCTTCTCCAGGGTATCTTCCTGATCCAGGTATCGAACCCAGGTCTCCTGCATTTCAGACAGACTCTTTCCCATCTGAGTCACATCTGAGTTAGGGGAAGCCCTAACCAGCATTTTAAGGTTCTGTAATTATTTGCTCTACCCAGTGAGGCGGGGTGAGGAGAGGGGCTTTATGACTGTCATTCTCTGGGAATCAGAACCATTGATGCTAAATCTCCCAATATTTTTAATTTTTTTTGGCTGCACCATGCAGCATGTAAGATCTTAGTTATCTACCAGGGATCGAACCCATGTCCCTTCATCGGAAGCATAGAGTCATAACCACTGAGCCATCAGCGGAGACCCCTCCCAACTATTTTTTGATCCCATGTTGATCAAGAGGGACTAGTAGATGATTACAATAGCTCTTTTGAACAGATCTTCAGGATCTTGATTGCAGAAAATCGCCCCAATTCTTTCCCTCCATCTACTCACGCCCTTTACTACGTGACTTTACAGCAATTCTCATCAAGAGGTGAAGCCTCCTCCCTCTCCTTTTGAATCTGAGCTGGTTTGGGCCAACAGAAAATGGCAGAGGTGACACTGTGCCCATTCTGATTCTAGGCCTCAAGATATCTTATATGTTTCTGCTCATTCTCTCAGGACCCTGCATCCAGTGCACGGAGAAGACCAAGCTACCTTACGGGAGGCTGAGAGGCCCCATGGCACAGAGCTGACCCCTCAGATAATCACAGAAGCATGAGATCAGCAGAAGCATGAGAACCACCCTGCCGATCTGTAGGTCCTGGAAAATAAGAGCAGTAGTTTCTTTCAGTTCAGTCAGTTCAGTCGCTCAGTCGTGTCTGACTCTTTGTGAGTAGTTGCTTTAGGTCATTAATGTTAGGGTGGTTTGTTACACTGTGATAGCTTACTGATACAACATTCCTCCAAGCATTAATTGCTCAGTCATGCCTGACTCTTTGTGACCCCATGGACTGCAGCCCACCAGTCTCCTCTGTACATGGGATTTTCCAGGCAAGAATACTGGAGTAGGTTGCCATTTCCTTCTCCAGGAGATCTTCCCGACCCAGGGATAGAACCCGGGTCTCCTGCACTGGAGGCAGATTCTTTACCGACTGAGGTATAAGGGAAGCCCGCTTTCTACAATATAAAGAAACTGACTGATTGATTGACTTTAAAATATATAAAAATTTGGAGGACAGATTGATAACTAAGGAGGGTTTGTTTAAAACTCCATCAGTGGTTGGATTGTGAGATGTAAAAAGAATGTACTTAGGAGCAGCAATCCCCTTTGGGGTACAGGGGACAGAAATGAATAGTATTTGCACAGCTAAGTGCTTCTCAAATGGTTCTCAAATGGGGGTGGATTTCCCACCCAGGGCACATCTAACAATATCTGGAGACATATTTGGTTGTCACAACTGGCATCTGGTGGGCACAGGTCAGGGGTGATGCTCAACGATCCACAATGCACAGGATGGTCCCCATAACGAGAATTATCCCGTCCCATGTGTGGATATTGCTGGGGTTGAGAAAAGCCTGGTCTTCCCTCGTGCTGGGATACTCACCAACGTGCTCTTGAGGTGGAGGGTGTCAGAGAGAACCACGTCGGTCTCCCAGTTCTTGACCTTGAGGAAGCGAGGGCACTTGGAGGGGCTGCCATTCTTTGTGGGAGACTGTTTTCCCGAGGCAGGGGGCTGGAGGAGAGAATGAAGATGCATATTAGGCACTGAAGATTGTCTCCACTGGGGTGGGAAGAGGTGGTGTTCTTCCTGGAATCCGCCCCTAGTCACCGCCTGCCTGTGACTCTCTGTGGTGGGCATGTGCAAGGTGCCTGGGACCTGGTCCCTCTACCTGTACAGAAGGAGGTGCCAAGGAAGAATGTCTCACGTTCCGTCCTGGGGAGAGGGGTCAGGCTCTCAGAGGCTGGTCTCTCTGGCCTCTAGTGCAGGGTCTGGCAGGTAGCCAGGACTCAGTGAATGCTTGTTGAATGAGTAAGTCACTGAAAGAACACTGTCAGTCTCTCGAAATGGTAACAGCCCTCAGGGCTGAGGAGTCAAACCTGAGGTTGGGTCAAGTTACTTGGATTTTTGGGCCGTCCTGTCATAGTCCAAACTCACCATTTTGGGCAAATACTAGGGAAACAAGTTTAAGTGAGAAAGGTTTGAAGCACAGCATGCTCAGCCATGTCTGACTCTTCGTGACCCTATGGCTTGTCCCGCCAGGCTCCTCTGTCCATGGGATTCTCCAGGCCAGAATACTGAAGTGTGTAGCTGTTCCCTTCTCCGGGGGATCTTCCTGACCCAGGGATTGAAGTCTGGTCTCCTGCATTGGCAGGTGAATTCTTTACCACCGTGCCACCTGGGAAGCCCTTGAAGCATAGGACACCTTCCTCCAATTCCAGGAAAAAGGCCAAGCATGCCCTGCTCAGGGCCTTTGCACATACTGTCCTCTCCACCTTGAGTGTCTTTGGCCCCCTGTTTCTCTTCACCTCTGTAAGCGAATTTCCCAGTAGGTGAGAGGGGAGAGGCCTGGCTGACAAATGTTACCCATCCACTTAAGGCCTCACTGATAAGGCTCACCTTCTGTCCTTGGGTATTCCTGAGTGGTCGTCTACCAGCTTGGAGAGAGGTATGCTCGTGCATCAGAGGAACATCAGCAGCTCTAAGGGAGAGGCGCCAGGTACACCCTGATGCAACAGCTGAGCAAGGGAGGAGAGGGGATGAGACAGTGTTGAGGGACACTCATGCCAAAGAGTGGCGTAGTGGGCAGTGACCTAGAGCCAGGGTATTCACACATTCAAATTGTATCTCTTGAGCACCTACTATGTGCTAGGCACTGCTAGGTGCTGGGGACACCGAGGTGAACAAGGCAGTCAGGATCCTTGTTCTTCTGGAGCACTGTGTTTGGAGAAGTGGAGATAAGTAATAAGTAAACTAATACATGGATGATATAATTTCAGGAGGTGATAAGAATACAATACAGAGCACAGGCGGCTGCGAGAGCCGGCCGGCGCACTAAGGGCAGGCAGCTGTGAGAGGAGCTACCCCACGTCCGAGGTCAGGGGCAGCGGCCTAGAGTGCGAGGCTGCGACGGCACAGGAACGGCCGAGAGGAGCCACCCTGTGTCTGAGGTCAGGGGTGGCAGCTGAGAGGAGCTACCCCGCATCCGAGGTCAGGGGCGGCGGCCGGGAGGAGACACCCCGCGTCCGAGGTCAGGGGCGGCCGGGAGAAGCCACCTCGTGCCAGGAGCGGTGACCCTGAGGAGCCACCCCGAGCCCGAGGCCAGGGCCTGTGGCCGGGAGGAGCAACCCGGGGAGCGGTGGCTGCTGGGCGCAGGAGGGCCTAGAGGAGCCATCCCACGTTGAAGGTCAGGAAGGGCGGCGTTGAGGAGATACCCCTCGTCCAAGGTAAGGAGCAGTGGCTGTGCTTTGCTGGAGCAGTCGTAAAGAGACACCCCATGCCCAAGGTAAGAGAAACCCAAGTAAGATGGTAGGTGTTGCAAGAGGGCATCAGAGGGCAGACACACTGAAACCATACTCACAGAAAACTAGTCAATCTAATCACACTAGGACCACAGCCTTGTCTAACTCAATGAAACCAAGCCATGCCAGCATGGCAACCCAAGATGGGCGGGTCATGGTGGAGAGGGCTGACAGAATGTGGTCTACTGGAGAAGGGAATGGCAAGCCACTTCAGTATTCTTGCCTTGAGAACCCCATGAACAGTATGAAAAGGCAAAATGATAGGATA
>SJYX01014046.1:454247-467906 GCA_006410675.1 Oreotragus oreotragus
CATCACTGACTCGATGGACGTGAGTCTGAGTGAACTCCGGGAGTTGGTGATGGACAGGGAGGCCTGGCGTGCTGCGATTCATGGGGTCACAAAGAGTCGGACACGACTGAGTGACTGAATTGAACTGAACTGAATCTGCAAATTTACCTGGGGCTTCCCTGATGGCTCAGTGGTAAAAGAATCTGCCTGCAATGCAGGAAACCCGGGTTCAATCCCTGGGTAAGGACTATCCCCTGGAGAAGAAAATGGCAACCCACTCCAGTATTCTTGCCTGGAGAATTCCATGGACGCGGAGCCTGGCAGGCTACAGTCCACAGGGTCACAAAGAGTCGGACACAACTGACATACAAGACACACAGACACACACACACACACACAATCAGCAAATAGTGACAGTTTTTACTAATCCCCTGGAGAAGAAAATGGCAACCCACTCCAGTATTCTTGCCTGGAGAATTCCATGGACGAGGAGCCTGGCAGGCTACAGTCCACAGGGTCACAAAGAGTCGGACACAACTGACATACACAGACACACAGACACACACACACACACACAATCAGCAAATAGTGACAGTTTTTACTTCTTCCTTTCCAATTCTGATGAATTTTATGAGTTTTCTTGCCTAATTGCTCTGGATAAAACTTCCAATACAATGTTGAATAAAAGTGGCAAAAGTAGGCATCCTTGTCTTGTTCCTGATCTTAGAGAACTGAGTATGATATTAACTGTGGGTAATGTATTGAGATATGTTCCCTCTATACCCATTTTGTTAACAGTTTTTATCATAAATGAATGTGAATTTTGTCAAATGCTTTTTTTGCCACTAGTACAGCCACTATGGAGAACAGCATGGAGATTCCTTAAAAAACTGGAAATAGAACTGTCATACAGCCCAGTATTCCCCACTGCTGGGCATATATATGGAGAAACCAGAGTTAAAGAGACACATGACCCCACTGTTCACTGCAGCACTGTTTACAATAGCTAGGACATGGAAGTAACCTACATGTCCATCAGCAAACAAATGGATAAGGAAGTTGTGGTACATATACACAATGGAATATTCACTTCAGTTCAGTTCAGTCACAGTCGTGTCCGACTCTTTGCCACCCCATGAATCGCAGCACACCAGGCCTCCCTGTCCATCACCATCTCCCGGAGTTCACTCAGACTCACGTCCATCAAGTCGGTGATGCCATCCAGCCATCTCATCCTCTGTCATCCCCTTCTCCTCCTTCCCCCAATCCCTCCCAGCATCACAGTCTTTTCCAATGAGTCAACTCTTCGCATGAGGTGGCCAAAGTACTGGAGTTTCAGCTTTAGCATCATTCCTTCCATAGAACACCCAGGACTGATCTCCTTCAGAATGGACTGGTTGGATCTCCTTGCAGTTCAAGGAACTCTCAAGAGTCTTCTCCAACACCACAGTTCAAAAGCATCAATTCTTCGGTGCTCACCTTTCTTCACAGACCAACTCTCACATCCATACATGACCACTGGAAAAACCATAGCCTTGACTAGACGGACCTTTGTTGGGAAAGTAATGTCTCTGCTTTTGAATATACTATCTAGGTTGGTCATAACTTTTCTTCCAAGGAGTAAGCGTCTTTTAATTTCATGGCTGCAATCACCATCTGCAGTGATTTTGGAGTCCAAAAAAATAAAGCCTGACACTGTTTCCATTGTTTCCCCATCTATTTGCCATGGAGTGATGGGACCGGATGCCATGAATTTCATTTTCTGAATGTTGAGCTTTTAGTAGTTTATTGATGATATTCACAAAGGCAATTAATATTGGGATATTTTATACCAGGAAACTTTGCTTAAAACTTTTTAAAAAATTAACGTGTCAACATTTTTTTATACTCTTGCAAGCATGCAAGAAAAAAATGTTCTTTTTAGATCAATTAAAATATTTATTTCTAATAAGGAAATTTCCTAGGAAAAGAAAATGGATTAGCTATAGAAGGGAAGAACAATCTGGTTGAAGGTCAGTATATCCCTGATAGACAGCTGATAATTAACTGTATATGTCACTAGTTAACCAGAACAAGTCCTCAATGGAATATTCAGTTCAGTTCAGTTCAGTCGCTCAGTCGTGTTCGACTCTTTGTGACCCCATGAATAGCAGCACGCCAGGCCTCCCTATCCATCACCATCTCCCGGAGTTCACTCAGACTCACATCCATCGAGTCCGTGATGCCATCCAGCCATCTCATCCTCGGTCGTCCCCTTCTCCTCCTGCCCCCAATCCCTCCCAGCATCAGAGTCTTTTCCAATGAGTCAACTCTTCGCATGAGGTGGCCAAAGTACTGGAGTTTCAGCTTTAGCATCATTCCTTCCTCAGCTATAAAAAAGAACATATTTGAGTCCATTCTAATGAGGTGGATGAAACTGGAGCCTCTTATACAGAGTAAAGTAAGTCAGAAAGAGAAACACCAATACAGTATATTAATGCATATATATGGAACTTAGAAAGATGGTAATGATTACCCTATGTACAAGACAGCATAAGAGACACAGACATAAAGAACAGACTTTTGGATTCTGTGGGAGAAGGTGAGGGTGGGATGATTCGAAAGAATAGCATTGAAACATGTATATTACCATATGTAAAATAGAAGACCAGTCCAAGTTCAGTGCATGAAACAGGGCACTCAAAGCTGGTGCTCTGGGACAACCCAGAGGGATGGGGTGGGAGGCAGCTGGGAGGGGTGTTCAGGATGAGGGGACACATGTACAGCCATGGCTGATTCATGTCAGTGTATGGCAAAAACCACCACAATACTGAAAAGTAATTAGTCTCCAATTAAAATAAGTAAATTAATTTAAATTTAAAAAGAAGATGATAAAAAAAAAATAAAAATACCATATGTAAAATAGAAGACCAGTCCAAGTTCAGTGCATGAAACAGGGCACTCAAAGCTGGTGCTCTGGGACAACCCAGAGGGATGGGGTGGGAGGCAGCTGGGAGGGGTGTTCAGGATGAGGGGACACAAGTACAGCCATGGCTGATTCATGTCAATGTATGGCAAAAACCACCATAATACTGAAAAGTAATTAGTCTCCAATTAAAATAAGTAAATTAATTTAAATTTAAAAAGAAGATGATCACATGATTTTTATCCTTCATTTTGTTAATGTATCACATTGATCAGTTTATAGATGTAAAATCATCCTTGCATCCCTGAAATGAATACCATTTACTCATGGTTATGATTTTTAATGTTAACTTCAGTTTTCTAATATCTGTTGAGAATTTTCACATCTATGTTCATCAAGGGTTTTGGCTGGTAATGTTATTTTGCATTGTCCTTGTCTGGTTATGTAATCCTTCCCATAAAATGAGTTTGAATGTATTCCTTCTTCAACTTTTTGGAGTGAGTTGCCATTGCCTTCTCTAAATTTGAGAATAATAGGTATTAAATCTTCTTTATATGTTTTTGTAGAATTCACCTGTAAAGTACTCTGGACCTGGGATTATGAGGTGCAAGGATTTTTTTTTTTTTTTTTAGTATTACTGATTTAATTTCATTGCTAGTAATTGGTTTATTCAACTTTTCTATTTTTTTATGACTCAGCCTGGAGAGATTATATGACTCTAGGAATTTATTCATTTCTTCCAGGCTAATTTATTGGCATTTAATTGTTCATAGTATTCTCTGATAATCCGTAGTATTCTGTAGTACCAGTTGTAATTTCTGCCTTTTGATTTCTGGTTTTACTTATTTAGGGTGTCTTTTTATCTTGGTGAATCTGGCTAAAGGCTTTGCTTGTTTGTTTATATTTTCAAAGAATCAGCTGTTAGTTTCATTGATTTTTTTTAAGTTTATTTTTTATTTATTTCCACTTTGACATTTATAATTTCCTCCTACCAATTTTGGTCTTTGCTTATTCTTTTTCTAGTTTCTTTAAATGTACATTTAGATTTTTATTTGAGAATTTTTGCCTTCCTGTGGTAGGTCTGTATAGTCACTATAAACTTCTTAAAACTGCTTTTGCTGTATCCTATCAGTTCAGTTCAGTTCAGTCACTCAGTTGTATTTGACTGTTTGCTACCCCATGGACTGCAACACACCAGGCCTCCCTGTCCATCACCAACTCCCGGAGTTTACCCAAACTCATGTCCATTGAGTCAGTGATGCCATCCAACTGTCTTATCCTCTGTTGGCCCCTTCTCCTCCTGCCTTCAATCTTTCCCAGCATCAGGATGTTTTCAAATGAGTCAGTGCTTTGCATCAGGTGGCCAAAGTATTGGAGTTTCAGCTTCAACATCAGTCCTTTCAATGAACACTCAGGATTGATCTCCTTTAGGATGGACTGATTGGATCTCCTTGTAGTCCAAGGGACTCTCAAGAGTCTTCTCCAACACCACAGTTCAACAGCATCAATTCTTCAGCATTCAGCTTTCTCTATAGTCCAACTCTCACATCCATACATGACTACTGGAAAAACCATAGCCTTGACTAGATGGACCTTTGTTGGCAAAGTAATGTCTCTGCTTTTTAATATGCTGTTTAGGTTAGGCACAACTTTCCTTCCAAGGAGTAAGCGTCTTTTAATTTTATGGCTGTAGTTACCATCTGTGGTGATTCTGGAGCCCAGAAAAATAAAGTCAGCCACTGTTTCCACTGTTCCCCCATCTATTTGCCATGAAGTGATGGGGCCGGACGCCATGATCTTAGTTTTCTGAATGTTGATCTTTAAGTTAACTTTTTCACTCTCCTCTTTCGCTTTCATCAAGAGGCTCTTTAGTTCTTCTTCACTTTCTGGCATAAGGGTGGTGTCATCTGCATATCTGAGGTTATTGATATTTCTCCCAGCAATCTTGATTCCAGCTTGTGCTTCATCCAGTCCAGCGTTTCTCATGATGTACTCTGCATATAAGTTAAATAAGCAGGGAGACAATATACAGCCTTGACGTACTCCTTTTCCTATTTGGAACCAGTCTGTTGCTCCATGTGCAGTTCTAACTNTCAGTGCTTTGCATCAGGTGGCCAAAGTATTGGAGTTTCAGCTTCAACATCAGTCCTTTCAATGAACACTCAGGATTGATCTCCTTTAGGATGGACTGATTGGATCTCCTTGTAGTCCAAGGGACTCTCAAGAGTCTTCTCCAACACCACAGTTCAACAGCATCAATTCTTCAGCATTCAGCTTTCTCTATAGTCCAACTCTCACATCCATACATGACTACTGGAAAAACCATAGCCTTGACTAGATGGACCTTTGTTGGCAAAGTAATGTCTCTGCTTTTTAATATGCTGTTTAGGTTAGGCACAACTTTCCTTCCAAGGAGTAAGCGTCTTTTAATTTTATGGCTGTAGTTACCATCTGTGGTGATTTTGGAGCCCAGAAAAATAAAGTCAGCCACTGTTTCCACTGTTCCCCCATCTATTTGCCATGAAGTGATGGGGCCAGACGCCATGATCTTAGTTTTCTGAATGTTGATCTTTAAGTTAACTTTTTCACTCTCCTCTTTCACTTTCATCAAGAGGCTCTTTAGTTCTTCTTCACTTTCTGGCATAAGGGTGGTGTCATCTGCATATCTGAGGTTATTGATATTTCTCCCAGCAATCTTGATTCCAGCTTGTGCTTCATCCACCCCAGCATTTCTCATGATGTACTCTGCATATAAGTTAAATAAGCGGGGAGACCATATACAGCTTTGACAAACTTCTTAAATTTTAAAAATTTCATTTGTCTTGAGGTGTTTTCTCATTTCCTTTTCGATGTCTTCATTTACCCACTGCTCATATGTTTGTTCTTTCCCCATTTTTCTTCCTGTAATTGATTTTTAGTTTTTTTATCACTGTGGTTAGAAATATATGCTTAGTATAATTTCTATCTTTTAAATTTGTTGAGACTTGTTTTGTGGCCGAGCATGTGGATCTATCCTGGAGAATGTGTCTTCCGTTATTTTTGGATGGAATGTTCTGAAGGCATCTATTAAGTGCAACTGGTCTAATATGTCATTTAAAGCCAGTGATTCCTTATTGATATTCTATTGGGTTGATCTGTCTGCTGATGTAAGGGGTGTTAAAAGTTCCCTCCTATTATTGTATTATTGTCAATTTCTCCCTTTGAAACTATTAATGTTTGCTTTATACATTCAGGTGACTCTTTATTAGGTACATATATGTTAGCAAATGTTATATCCTCTTCTTGTATTAATTCCTTTCTCATTATATAATGCCTTTATTTATCTTTTATTATAGATTTTTAATATTTGTTTTACACTGGAGCATATTAACAATTTTCTGTTAGCTTCTGGTGTACAGCAAAGTGATTCAGATATACATATACATGTATCTATTCTTTTCAAATTCTTTTTTTATTTAGGTTATTACAGATTATTGAGCAGTTTCCTGTGCTATGCAGTAGGTCCTTGTTGGTTATCTATTTTAAATATAGTAGTGTGTACATGTCAATCCCAAACTACACTTTGTTTTAAAGTCAATTTTATCAGATAATAGTGAGTACTCCTACCCCAGCTTTCTTGTCATTGCCATTCACATGAATTATCTTTTCCATCCCTTCACTTGCAGCCGGTGTGCACCTAGCTCTGAAATGAATTTCTTTTAAGCATCAGATAGAAAGGCCTTGTTTTTGTTTATTAGCTTATGTGAAACAGAATGCCAGCCCAGGTTCAATGGATGAAACAGGGCACTCAGGGCCAGTGCACTGGGATGACCCTGGGGGATGGGATGGGGAGGGAAGTTGGAGGGGGCTTCAAGATGAGGAATACATATACACCCATGGCTGATTCATGTCAATGTATGGCAAAACCCACTACAATACTGTAAAGTAATTAGCCTCCAATTAAAATTAATTAATTAATTAATTTAAAAAGGCCTTGTTTTCTTTCCCAATCTGCCACCCTGTGATCAGAGGATTTAGTCCAGTTGATATTTAAAGTAATTTTTGATTGGTACTTATTGCCATTTTGTACTTCTTTTCCAGATATTTTCGTAGTTCTTCTCTGTTCTGTTCTGTTCTGTTAGTTTCTTCCCTTGTGGTTTGATGATTTTCTTCAGTGGTATGTTTATGTTCTTTTCTCTCTACTGTTTGTATATTTATTGTAGATTTGTAGTTACAGTGGGATTCATATATGTTGACCTATAACTATATCTACTTGTTTTGAACTGGTAGTTACTTAAGTTCAAGCCCGTTTGAGAAGACACATTTTTTATTCCCCTCACCCACATTTTGTGCTTTTTTGTCATATTTTACATCTTCGTGTTTACCCCTTAACCGTTTCTTGTAGTTATAGTTGGTTTTATAATTTTTGTCTTTTAATCTTAGTACCACAACTTTTACTACATATTGGCCTTTACTAGTAGGGGTTTTCTTTTCCGATTGTTGTTGTTTAGTGACAAAGTCACGTCCAAATATTTTGCAACCCCATGGGCTGTAGCCCGCCTGGCTGCTCTGCCCATGGGATTTCCCAGTCAAGAATACTGGAGTGGGTTGCCATTTCTTTCTTCAGGGGATCCTCCTGGAGATTTTCTGGATCCTTCCTGACCCAAGGATTGAACCTGCATCTCCTGCATTGGCAGGCAAATTCTTTACCGCTGAGCTACCTGGGAAGCCAAGAGAATGAGCTACTGGGCTAAAAATTAATAAAGACCTGTGAAGGCAGGTGAAGAGCAGCTGAGAAACATAGTCATGGGATAAGAAAAAAGGCAACACTGTTCATTTCTTCATTTTTCCTCTGAACAGGACCTCTGCATAGGAGGTATGAATGAAGTTATAGAGCTGCCTGGCACTCACTGCATTCCCCAGCATGCTTGCCAGCTTGTCGAGGGACAGCCTTGCTAATTTGGCAATGTTTTTAATGTGGTTCATCAAGGAGTGACAGTTTTTGGCATTTGCCCCTGGAATTTTTAACAAGAAGTCCTGGGGACCAGAATTACACCTCTCTGTCTCAGAGAGGGTCTCGAAATCAGCAGCCACAATCATGGCCATCACAGCATCTGGTTGTGACTTGTTCTGATTCAACTCCTCAAACAACTGCGGGGTGGGGGGGAGGCGGGAGAGGAGGTGTGCAGAGGATAGGGAGCCAGGGAAGTGCAGCATGAGGAGGGTGAGCTTGAGGCTGATGTACATTGCCAGAGATGTCCTGATGGAAGACACCTTGGGACATGAGAGAGAAAGGCTTAGTGAGGTCCAACTCGATCAAAAGTACCTGCTGCTTGTAGTAGCAGATGTACTGGCTATAGAGGCAGCAGTTGTTCAAAAAGCCAATCAAGGGAGGAGGAAGGGGGGTTCAGGAGTGGGAACTTATGTACACCCGTGGTGGATCCATGTTGATGTATGGCAAAACCAATACAGTATTGTAAAGTAAAAAATAAATTAAAAAAATAAAAGATAAAATATCATTATACTCGTATTAAAAAAAAAAAAAAGCCAATCAGATCACTGATGCTCTTGCACTCCTTGCACGTGTCCCGTGTCAGGATGTGTCTCTGACTTCCAGATCACTGGCTTGATGTCACTGCCCTGACAGTGGATCAAAGGTGGGAGTTCACATCAAAACACCTGCATATCCACAACAATACTCCACTGAGTGCCATTCTGCTCTGGCCACCAGCTTTGCACAGGTCCAGTGGGAGCCTTTGCAAACACACAGCCTCTTATGAGGTCGAGATTTGCTTTTGGTTGCAGCCTTTACTTTTCCACTTACAGAAGACCCTTCAACATATCTTGTAAGGTTGGTTCAGTATTGATGAACTCCTGGTATTTTGTTCTCTGAGAAGTTCTTTATCTTTCCTTCAATTATTAATGATAACCTGGGTAGGTGCAGGTTTTTCTCTCTGAGCACTTTAAATATATAATGCACTACTTTCAAGCCTGCAAAGATGCTGCAGAAAAATCAGCTAATAGTCTTATGGAGATTCTCTTGAATATGACCCATTGTCTTTATCTTGCCACCTTTAGAATTCTGTCTTTAACTTTTACAATTTTAATTATGATATGTCTTGGTGTGAGTCTGTTTGAGTTCATTTTCTTTGATAGTCTCTCTGCATCCTGCTCTTGATATCTGTTTCAGCCATCATTTTACCAAATACATTTTCAACACTGTTCTCTCTTCTTTTCCTGAGACCTCTATTCTCTCTTCTTTTCTGAGACCTCTATAATGTGAATGTAAGTAGGCTTGTTGTTGTCCCAAAAGCCCCCATTAAACTGTTCTCTTTTTTGTTCGTCATTTTTCTTTTTGCTGCTCTGAAAAGAGCCGACTGAGAGCAACAAGGGAACCAAAGGAATTGTAAAAGATAGTTGTGGGGAAATAGCAATTAGGCAAGATGGTGTCAGTCAGGCTCTCTCACCCCACTTCCTCTTGCTCATGCCCCACATTCTATAAACAATGACTTTGCAGATTATATAACAGCTGAAATTACTTACAGCACTGTACATGCACATCAGGATATATTCACATGGCCACAAGCCACTTTTGTTCTATAAACCTATGTAAGCCTCACCTGAGAAGCCCTGCTGCTGCTGCTGTACCAGTCAGGAGAGAAAAAACATGTTTGTAGTTCCTACAGTTCCTTGCATTTTTTTCCCAGCTTCACTGCTTTTTTTACTTAAAAAAAAATGGCAATGGTTGGGAGAAATATGCTGTGAAGTGTGTGATACCATCACTCTGTGGTGGCCTCAAAATTCTCCAAGAAAGTTGCTCCTCCAAAAACAAGAACTAAATTATAAGTCTAATCCACATGGAAGAAGTATAGTGCTTGGAAGTTATCACTCACAGCCTCATTAATGAAGAAAAAAAAAAATTTAGGTTATTACAGATTATTGAGCAGTTTCCTGTGCTATGCAGTAGGTCCTTGTTGGTTATCTATTTTAAATATAGTAGTGTGTACATGTCAATCCCAAACTACACTTTGTTTTAAAGTCAATTTTATCAGATAATAGTGAGTACTCCTACCCCAGCTTTCTTGTCATTGCCATTCACATGAATTATCTTTTCCATCCCTTCACTTGCAGCCGGTGTGCACCTAGCTCTGAATTGAATTTCTTTTAAGCATCAGATAGAAAGGCCTTGTTTTTGTTTATTACCTTATGTGAAACAGATTGCCAGCCCAGGTTCAATGGATGAGACAGGGCACTCAGGGCCAGTGCACTGGGATGACACTGGGGGATGGGATGGGGAGGGAAGTTGGAGGGGGCTTCAAGATGAGGAATACATATACACCCATGGCTGATTCATGTCAATGTATGGCAAAACCCACTACAATACTGTAAAGTAATTAGCCTCCAATTAAAATTAATTAATTAATTAATTTAAAAAGGCCTTGTTTTCTTTCCCAATCTGCCACCCTGTGATCAGAGGATTTAGTCCAGTTGATATTTAAAGTAATTTTTGATTGGTACTTATTGCCATTTTGTACTTCTTTTCCAGATATTTTCGTAGTTCTTCTCTGTTCTGTTCTGTTCTGTTAGTTTCTTCCCTTGTGGTTTGATGATTTTCTTCAGTGGTATGTTTATGTTCTTTTCTCTCTACTGTTTGTATATTTATTGTAGATTTGTAGTTACAGTGGGATTCATATATGTTGACCTATAACTATATCTACTTGTTTTGAACTGGTAGTTACTTAAGTTCAAGCCCATTTGAGAAGACACATTTTTTATTCCCCTCACCCACATTTTGTGCTTTTTTGTCATATTTTACATCTTCGTGTTTACCCCTTAACCGTTTCTTGTAGTTATAGTTGGTTTTATAATTTTTGTCTTTTAATCTTAGTACCACAACTTTTACTACATATTGGCCTTTACTAGTAGGGGTTTTCTTTTCCGATTGTTGTTGTTTAGTGACAAAGTCACGTCCAAATATTTTGCAACCCCATGGGCTGTAGCCTGCCTGGCTGCTCTGCCCGTGGGATTTCCCAGTCAAGAATACTGGAGTGGGTTGCCATTTCTTTCTTCAGGGGATCCTCCTGGAGATGTTCTGGATCCTTCCTGACCCAAGGATTGAACCTGCATCTCCTGCATTGGCAGGCAAATTCTTTACCGCTGAGCTACCTGGGAAGCCAAGAGAATGAGCTACTGGGCTAAAAATTAATAAAGACCTGTGAAGGTAGGTGAAGAGCAGCTGAGAAACATAGTCATGGGATAAGAAAAAAGGCAACACTGTTCAGTCTTCATTTTTCCTCTCAACAGGACCTCTGCATAGGAGGTATGAATGAAGTTATAGAGCTGCCTGGCACTCACTGCATTCCCCAGCCTGCTTGCCAGCTTGTCGAGGGACAGGCTTGCTAATTTGGCAGTGTTCTTAATGTGGTTCATCAAGGAGTGACAGTTTTTGGCATTTGCCCCTGGAATTTTTAACAAGAAGTCCTGGGGACCAGAATTACACCTCTCTGTCTCAGAGAGGGTCTCAAAATCAGCAGCCACAATCATGGCCATCACAGCATCTGGTTGTGACTTGTTCTGATTCAACTCCTCAAACAACTGCGGGGTGGGGGGGAGGCGGGAGAGGAGGTGTGCAGAGGATAGGGAGCCAGGGAAGTGCAGCATGAGGAGGGTGAGCTTGAGGCTGATGTACATTGCCAGAGATGTCCTGATAGAAGACACCTNTCAAACAGGGGGGGGGGGGGGGGGAGGCGGGAGAGGAGGTGTGCAGAGGATAGGGAGCCAGGGAAGTGCAGCATGAGGAGGGTAAGCTTGAGGCTGATGTACATTGCCAGAGATGTCCTGATAGAAGACACCTCTGGACATGAGAGAGAAAGGCTTAGTGAGGTCCAGCTCGATCAAAAGTACCTGCTGCTTGTAGTAGCAGATGTACTGGCTATAGAGGCAGCAGTTGTTCAAAAAGCCAATCAAGGGAGGAGGAAATGGGGTTCAGGAGTGGGAACTTACGTACACCCGTGGCGGATCCATGTTGATGTATGGCAAAACCAATACAGTGTTGCAAAGTAAAAAATAAATTAAAAAAATAAAAAATAAAACATCATTATACTCATATTAAAAAAAAAAGGCAATCAGATCACCGATGCTCTTCCACTCCTTGCACGTGTCCCATGTCAGGATGTGTCTCCGACTTCCAGATCACTGGCTTGATGTCACTGCCTTGACAGTGGATCAAAGATGGGAGTTCACGTCAAAAAACACCTGCATATCCACAGCAATACTCCGCTGAGTGCCATTCTGCTCTGGCCACCAGCTTTGCACAGGTCCAGTGGGAGCATCTGCAAACACACAGCCTCTTATGAGGTCGAGATTTGCTTTTGGTTGCAGACTTTACTTTTCCACTTACAGAAGACCCTTCAACATATCTTGTAAGGTTGGTTCAATATTGATGAACTCCTGGTATTTTGTTCTCTGAGAAGTTCTTTATCTTTCCTTCAATTATTAATGATAACCTGGGTAGGTGCAGGTTTTTCTCTCTGAGCACTTTAAATATATAATGCACTACTTTCAAGCCTGCAAAGATGCTGCAGAAAAATCAGCTAATAGTCTTATGGGGATTCTCTTGAATATGACCCATTGTCTTTATCTTGCCGCCTTTAGAATTCTGTCTTTAACTTTTACAATTTTAATTATGATATGTCTTGGTGTGAGTCTGTTTGAGTTCATTTTCTTTGATAGTCTCTGTGCATCCTGCTCTTGATATCTGTTTCAGCCATCATTTTACCAAATACATTTTCAACACTCTTCTCTCTTCTTTTCCTGAGACCTCTATTCTCTCTTCTTTTCTGAGACCTCTATAATGTGAATGTAAGTAGGCTTGTTGTTGTCCCAAAAGCCCCCATTAAACTGTTCTCTTTTTTGTTCATCATTTTTCTTTTTGCTGCTCTGAAAAGAGCCGACTGAGAGCAACAAGGGAACCAAAGGAATTGTAAAAGATAGTTGTGGGGAAATAGCAATTAGGCAAGATGGTGTCAGTCAGGCTCTCTCACCCCACTTCCTCTTGCTCATGCCCCACATTCTATAAACAATGACTTTGCAGATTATATAACAGCTGAAATTACTTACAGCACTGTACATGCACATCAGGATATATTCACATGGCCACGGGCCACTTTTGTTCTATAAACCTATGTAAGCCTCACCTGAGAAGCCCTGCTGCTGCTGCTGTACCAGTCAGGAGAGAAAAAACATGTTTGTAGTTCCTACAGTTCCTTGCATTTTTTTCCCAGCTTCACTGCTTTTTTTACTTAAAAAAAAATGGCAATGGTTGGGAGAAATATGCTGTGAAGTGTGTGATACCATCACTCTGTGGTGGCCTCAAAATTCTCCAAGAAAGTTGCTCCTCCAAAAACAAGAACTAAATTATAAGTCTAATCCACATGGAAGAAGTATAGTGCTTGGAAGTTATCACTCACAGCCTCATTAATGAAGAAAAAAAAAAGCAGAGTGAACAAACAGAAATCAATAACACTTCTTAAACTATCAGAAAGTTGAAGTCACAGGGCAAACCACCACCCCAAATCCAGGAGACAGGTGAACACAGAGAATCACAGCTTTCTTAGGAGCAGAAGCTGCAGCGAGAGCCTTGTCAGAACACTTGAAGAAAAATTGACCAGAGGATGAGATGGCTGGATGGCATCACGGACTCGATGGACGCGAGTCTGAGTGAGCTCCGGGAGTTGGTGATGGACAGGGAGGCCTGGCGTGCTGCGATTCATGGGGTCGCAAAGAGTCAGACACGA